>WBMW01006495.1:973483-1141851 GCA_013396635.1 Penelope pileata | reverse complement strand
TTTTTTTATTTGGCAATGAGAGCACTTCCCCTGCAGAGCTGTCTCCGGCAGGCTGCGAAAGCAGAGCCTGCAGGGGCCTCTGGCTGGCCTCCCGACATTGCCAAACACAGACGTCTCGTGTGTGTGCCGCTTGTGCAAAGCGGGGAATGCAGCAAGGAGGGCGAGGCGGCCCTGGGAGGAATTTGTGCGCCGTAGGCTTGACAAAACTGAGCATCAGCCTTCCCGGAGCCAGCCTGGCTCTGGTGGCAGCCCAGTTGGACCGGTTGGTGATGGAGCAGCACTGCTGGCTGCCAGCCCCTCTGCATGAGTCATGGGCTTGCTGCAGGAGAGTCCCTGCTCCAGCAGCTTCCCAGCCCCAGGCTCTTCCCACTCACTTTCTCTGTGTTTCTCAAACTGGGGCTGAAAACAAGTTCTTGGGTAACCAGCCCACAATTGTGTTTAAACAACAACCGTGGTTCTGGAACGGTGGCTTCTGCAAGGAGACTGCAGAGCCTGCGAGAAGGAACGCCTGCATCTTCGAGGCAGCGTCCCACTATCTGCTCAACCAGCCATCAGTCCCAGCGAGCTCAAGGAACTGAAAGTGAAGGCCCTGTCCCGTTTCCTGAGGTTTGCAGAAAGCTGGCTTAGGGGTTAGGTCAGTCAGCTGAAGCTGACCATGAGAGAGCCCGGTGGGTGCCAGCCCTGGGCTGGGGAGCCCCTTTCTCTCCCATCCTCAGCATGCTGACTCAGTTCTATGTGACTAAGGATGGGCTGCAGCCATTCCCAAGAAGCCTCATGTGACACCGCATCTGGAAGGTCCATCTCTGGAGGGGAAACCCCAAATCTGAGCCAGGAGGTGGTAGGCAGATGGTGCACAGCTCTGGCTCGTGCTGTCAGGGGCACGTCTCCTCCTAGATGTGGGCACAAGCTGGGCTTTGGGGTTTTCTTCTTGCAGACAGTCCCGTCACGGAGGGCAGATGGCCAGTGCTTGATCTTTTGATGCCACTTAGTCTTTTTTAATCTCATTTTAAGTGCAAAAACTAATAGGCAATAGGGCAAAACCAGGCAAGCTATGTCATAGTGACAACTAGGAAGCTGACAGCCACGTATTATGTGCTCTGTAATAATTAAAAATCCCCAGACAACTAGAATGGGCAGAGCTCCAGGGAAACTTTGGCTGGCAGCAGCTGTCCTGGTGCCTGGAGTGAGAATAGTTTGGGGGTGGCACGAGAGAGCTGTGTTCGTTTTCCATCCCTGGCCTTCAGTTCCCAAAGGGAAAACACCCTGCCTGCTGAAATGGTGCTCCTTTCCCAAACGCCCATCTTTGGACCCCCACCCCATTTCTAAATATTCTTCACAAAGCTGTTTTCTCGTGTTCCTAAGCTAGGAGCTGACTCGGCTAGGAGAGCTAAGGCGCCTTGTCAACACTTTGTGTATGCACGAGATAAGGGAGGCCTGCCAAGCTCTGCCTATGCGAGGTGGCTTTGGGACCAGAGTAAAGGTTGTTTGCTTAGTCTGGCCAAAACTGCTGCTCGGGGTGGCTTTCTGCCTCGGTTCAGCCCATCTGACTTCAGCTGGGGGATTACTGAAGACTCTTGCAGCTTGTGGTGGGGGGCTAGCAGAGCCCTTGGGGGCCCTGCTGAGGTGGTGGAGCACTCTTGCTCTGCTCACAGAGGAAGACCAAGGGCTGCCCGCAGTGGCTTCTGAGCTTGGCTTTTGCCTTTAGGAAGATCCTCTTAAGAGAAGTGTGCCTTACCCTGTTTGGATATAGGCTTTCTCAAAGCGAAACAAAACAGATCTGTTTCTTCCTAATATTTAAACTGAGCATAAAAACTTAGTGTTTTTATTTATTAAAGTGTTGAGTCTGGTCCTTGACAAGTGAGCAGGGGGACAGGACCTAACGCGGCAATGGTGTGTGTGCACGGAGATCTATCTCCCGTGGCTCTGTCTCCAAGATCCACACGGGTACTTGTGAGGACTGATTAAGCCTGGGTGTGGGTTGAGTGGCAGTGGTGAGCTGGGAGAGTGGTCCTACAGAGGGTGCAAGGGACCAGCCCAGCCTGGCAGGAGGGTGAGCAGGAGTGCAAGAGGGCGGCATCACGCCAAGGGATGAGGCTTGGTGCAGCAAGTCAGCTCAGATTGTAATTATTTGGACCATATAAGTAGATTCATAGAATGGTTTAGGTTGGAAGGAGCCCTAAAAGCCATCTAGTTCCAACCAAGCGCTGAGCTGGGAGGGGGGAGGCGGCAGCCGAGCACCGTGAGGAGCACCAACCCCAGCCGCCATTTCGCGCCCCTGTCAGACGGCGCTGCGCAGTGAGCATGCGTGGCGCCTGCGGCGGGGAAGGACGGGGGGGCCCCGAGCCCGGGAGTGGCGCGCATGCGCTGTGCCGCCCGGCGCAGCCTTGATATAGGGGCGGGGGCGCGGCGGCGGCGCCGCATTGCAGGCGGGCGCGGGACATGGCGCGGCGGCTCCTGGCGCTCCTCGGCCTCCTGGCGGCCGGTAAGCGGCCCGACCTCCTCCCCCCGAGCCCTGAGCCTCCCTCAGGGTGTGTCCGGGGCTGCGGGCCGTGCGGCCTCACCTTGGGCCCTCCTTGGGCCCTCCTTGGGGTNCGGGGGGGAGTGAGTCCGGGGGGGCATAGGGCCACGGAGCGGGTGTCTTTGTGGAAACGGCTTTTCTGTGGGGGGTGTGCTTTTCCCGGAGCTGTCCCGCAGAGGCTGTGTCTGCCCCGCAGAGGCCGTGTTTACCTCCGGCCCTTGAGGGGCTCTGAGGCCGCTCCGTGCCCCCCCAGCCCCGGGGTCCCTCGCTCCAGGCAGGGGGTCCCGCTGTGTGGGCAGCCGTACCGCCTGTGGGGGGGGGGGGGCGGCTTATTGCCCCCCCAGCAGGCGTCATTCCGTGCTGGGATAGGGGCCGTTCCCTGCCTGACCCGGGGCTGTGTATACAGAAGGGCCGCAGCCCCCCGTGCTGAAGCTGTGGTGCAGCAGCGTGCTGAGTGACCCCGTGCTTTGGGAAGCTTTAAGGTAGGCTCAGACACACGGCGTGTTTGCTGGCGAGTTGAGCCACGCTGAAGGAACCAGCTCTTCAGAAAGCACGGGAGCAAGCAGGCTGCAGCAGCCCTGCCCGGGAGAGGTTGCACAATGCTGCTGGTGTCCTGTTATACCTAACAGTAAAGGAACACCGTGCTTCCTTACGTGGGCTGTTTGCTGGAAAACCTTGGGTTTCTCGGGCTGGAAGCAAGAAAGCAACTTTACCTTTCCTTCTGCTCGCTGATCTGCTGAGGCACCATCCCTTGGTGTTCTCCTTGGGCTGAATTGGCAGCCATCAGCTGTCATCTCAGTGCCACTGTTCTCCAGCCACTAAAACCCGTGGAGCTTCTCATGCTCTACGAGCAAAAAGTGTTTGCCTCGGAAGTATTTTGCTCTTAGTGTATGTGGGGAGGTTGTAATGAGAAACCAGTTTAGCAATGAGAGTTAACCTGGTCTGCTTGTTAAAGCCCTGTGTACGCAGCTGAGCGTGGCAGGAGACTTGCTGGTCCTGTTTCTCATTGGGAAGTCACTGTTTTAGCAGAAATAAACCACTGTCTCTTCTCACCCAAGCGCTGCTATGACTGCTAATTGACTCACCTGCAAGAGCATTGTAAAGATTTTTCTGAAGATCTGGCCGTGGCAGCCTGGAACGCCGATTTTGTGCAACCAGCTAGGTCATTAGCTGCATCACAATGGGGCTACCCTCGTTGGATCCTAATGGAGTCACTTGGCAGGCGTACAGCAGGGCACGAGGGTTTTTGGTTGACCTACTTACAAGGGCTCCTGTGCATCTTCCCTTTAAGGAGACACCAAGGATTAAAGCAAGGTGTACAAGGCTCAGGAGTGCTCCTATCCTTTTTCATTATTGCTACTCTGCCGTCAGGAAAGAAGGAAGTTAGTTCTTCTTGAGCTAGAAATGTTTTTCTTTCTTCCTCCTGGTACAATAAACGTTAAGCTGGGAGTGCCAAGTGAAAAGTTTGAGGATGTGATTTTCTTTGTTCCTCCTAAAATAGCGTAGACCTAATTGTTGCTCTTCCCGAGGTCCCGTGGTAATCTGGTAATTCCTCTAGCAAATGGTGGTCGGAACATCTGAGGAAGAGAAAATTGGCAGGCAGAGAGATCCCTGAGCTGGTCTGCTGGACCTGAATTTCCTGGAGGAGGTGGGAAGGGCAGGTAACTGAAGCAGCACTGCTCGTAGTTTGCAGGCTGGTTCTGGCAGGGAAAGTGGCTCCTGACAAAAGGGCTGTGGGTGAAATGAGGCAAACCACGAGGGTGCCTTCTCTTAAAAAAAATTACATTATCCCTATTTTCAGGAGGAATAACAGGGAGTGCTGTGGGTGTGCAGTGTCACGCGACTGGCACGTAAGGAAACTGTGCTGGTACAATCATGTGACCTGTGTGCCAAGCTGTCCTTGGGCAGCCTCCCTGTTTGCAGAAGAGGCAGAAATACAAATAGGTGCTCTTGGTTGTGCCTGGAGGAACTGAACGAGCTGTTCTGCGTGGATGCTGTAAGCAAAGGGTGTGATTGCTTCTGAATTCATGAGTCTGCTGTCTTCTTGCACCCTTGGTTTGTGCCACGTGTCACGCCGCAAAGGAGCAGTTGTCTGAAAGCTGAGATATTGCAGAGAGTGGGGGAAAAATAGATGGAGTGGAAGCTTGTCAGCAAAACTGGAAGCATCTCGGTCAGGTGATGGTGATGTCACTTGGGGCTGTGGGAGGTTGGGCTCTGTGCATGCAGGCAGTTCTTGCCTGCAGCTCCTCTGCTGTTAAGGCTGCGAGCTGACAGGGGTTCTTCTCTGGGCTTTGAAGGGTGGGCTTGTGTTTTTGAGGTGATGTTTGTGTATTGGGTCACAGAGCAAGGTTTAGTTCCAGATATCAGCATTTCTCTCCCTCTCAAAGAGATTACATTTGCGCTGTTTGCTCTGTCTGGTTTTTAAACTTTGTTCTCTGCAAAAGTCTGTATGAAGAGGGATTTTCTTAGAGGTGCTGAGTAAATGAATTTCGCAATGACATTTCAAAGCTTGGTTTTTTGTTTTCCAGAATTGAAATCCTTTGACGATATTCCCTTGGGGATGCAAGCTCTTAGTGCACACAGATTAGTACTTAACTCTTTATTCCTTCCTGCTATCAGCCGCTCCATTGCTGTGCTCCTGGGTAGGCTGTCCCTTCATCTCATGTACCACATTGTGTCTTTTCCAGGCTCTCTGCTGTCCTCCCCAGAGCTGGGCTTTGCAGTGTCCCTTTTCATCCCTCTGGCATGTTTTCTGTGTTCAGCTGCGGGAGTCCCATGTCTTTCCTATCCCGAAGGGAGCTTCCTCTTGAGTTCCCTTCTATGGCTGGCATTCCTTCTGCATCCGTTCTCATGGCAGCAGGGAAGGAGCATTGCTCTTGAGACTTTTCTTCTGCTTCTTCCTGGAGGCGTCTTGAACTGCCCTTCTGTTATCTGAAGACTTCAGATGGCTTCACCTGTGCTACGCCAGGACCACAGGGTAACCCGTGGCCAAGAACTTTGTCTTCTCTTCCAGGTGTGGCTCTCCATGTAGTTAGCTGGTCATGTGAATATGCTGGCCTGGTGAAAAGGCAATCCTCAGTACAGAATTTGTGCAGAAACCTGCATGAAATCCCCTTCTTTTCCCACCCAAAGAATCCCCAAACAGAAGGAACAGAGATAGACAACATGTGTGTATGTTCAAAACTTGTAGGCATCTTTCTGCAGGGAAAAATTGCTGCTGCAGAATTCATGCTTCCCATAACCTCTTGGGAATATCCTGATGTCCTGGTTGGGACCGCTTTCCCCTGATGACTGCCAGATGCTCTTGAACATCCAAATTTCTTTTTTAGTTTCTGCCCTAGGAAAATCTCAGGCAGAAGTTGCTGTTTGCTTGGCAACCTCAGCCTTACAGAAACCGTGGCAATTTATTGGGACGGTAGTGCTACTTTTATTGTTCTGGCTGAGGCCGTTCTCTGTTATCTTTAACTTTGTCATGATTGCCTGTACGTACAGAAACTGCTCCTCCCACCACGTTCACCTTTTGGTGCTAGAAGCAAGGGAGTGCCTGAGGTAGGAGGATGGCTCCCAGCAGAGGCAGCGTACCGAAATGGAAGGGCACTCCCCGCCTCGGGGAAGAGCCCAATCCTGGCTTGAACTCAAAACTTGTTTCTGGTGAGTTGTTTGAGTTATTAATGCTTCAAGCTTGATATTTGATCAGTAGATTCCGGACTGGAAGACTGATTTTTTTTTTAACAGACACCTAGAGAACTGATAACACCTAGCCAGACTTCATGTTTAGCTCACAAATTGCCCGTAATCTCTCAAGTGCTGTGGTCATTTTACTGCCTCGTTAATCCAAAAGCACAGCAGACCTTTGGCAGGAGTTATTAGTGTGTGATGTGGTTACAACTTGGGAAATGTTCCTTAAGCTCACTAACTGACCAGAGAGGCTGTGGAGTACCCAGCCCTTCAGATAACTCCAGGTTGCGGTCACTCCTGGACGTGTTGACACTCTGTAAGATTTGATGAAGAGAGGTTGATCCCACTTGACTTGTAACCTGAACACACTTCACTCTTGCAGTTCCCAAGAGGAAAGGGGAAAACTTAGTTACTCCCTGCACACAGTGGAGGAGACTTGATGCGTTCTCCTGGTCTTCGGGCATTTATCTCCATGTTAATGTACTAGGAATAAGTCAGATTGTCAGGAAGGAATACGGGTTGATGGCACCCCAAGTTATCTTCCATGTATAACTTCGACACATTAAAGTAAGTAGCAGCACAACTCCTTTCTTACCAGTTGCAGGTTAATTTCTCCATCAAAATGCTGCTTACATCGAGCTTCTCCTAGCAGCCTGGTTTGGAGGAGAATCTTCAAGCTGAATTTCTCTGCGTTCTGGGTGGTAGTTTCCTAGTTTATCCTCAGGCTCTCTAGGAACTATACTCTGGCCCACGGAGAATCCCTTTTCATAGAAGCTTATATAAAGGTGTTAACGTGTAAGCACAATCACGAAAGTCTCATTAGTAGATTCAGTACAGCTTTGGAGGAGATTGCTTAGGGTGTGCAGAATGGTAGTGCAGCCTTTATAAGCTTCCTTCTGGATTCCTGTTTGCTTAAGAGAACTGAACTACACTTCAGTGTTTGGTTCTGTAAGCTTTTGAAAGAGAGCAGGTGCTGATGTCTGAGAGTGTTGTCACCTGTACTTGACTAACCTCTGTTTCTATGTTAGTGTTCCCTCCAGGTGGAAAGATGTGATAGTTGGCACGTGCAGCTTTGAAAAAGTGCCTGGGAGAAGTGCATGCTCACTGATGTAAGTTGGGTAGTACCTTTGTAGGAGCAGGGTGCAGGTTTTCCTGGAGCTCCCCAGTCCTTGAACTGGCTTTTGTGTGGATTCCTTGGCAGGACCCACGTGAGGTGCAGTGACTGTTTTTGTCAGGTTATGTTGGTGATATTCTAGCAGGGTTAGGTTACTGAGCTGGGCCTCCAAGAAGAAATTTCTCCATCCTCTTCTGCTGCTGCTTTTCAGCTTTTGGAGTTTCAATTTGTTGTTGGGCTTCAGGCTGTGTTTCTGAGGCAATGCTTCTTCAGAGAGACAGCTTCTCGTGTTCATCAGACGCAGGCATCAGAGCAGTCAGCATGGTTCTGAATCTCTCATCTTTGGTTTTGAGAAGCTGCAAGTGTAGGCAGTGATCCCGGGGTGCCTGTGGCCTGCCAGCTTGGCTGGAGGCCCAAAAGCTGAAGTCTTTTACATCTGAAAGCCCTTCGATTTGGTATGTGGGTTGCATTTTCACCTCCCTCTTCTCCTTCCTTTTCTATTGCTGCTTTATTTAGGAGAAGCTGTTCCTGCTATAACGAAAGAAGTCTTTTGAAAAAGGAGGAACCAATGGAGGGGATGAGGTCTGAAACACCCTGGCCTTCACAGATAAACTTGTTGGTTGCTCTAAAAATAGTGGCTTGCAAGAAGTTCAGGGAAGGGGGGCAGGTTTGAGGGGGGCATGGCGCGTGACTGTTGGGAGCTAATCTACAGAGAAAGGAGAAACCTATTTAAAAATGGATGACCTCCGGCAGATAAAGAACAATGTATAAAATAAAGGGATGCCAGAGATAACTAAGAAGGTAATCCCATTGAGTTTATCCAGCAAGCATTAGGAGTTGTGTGAGGTAACTGACGGCGCTTTGTTTTCTCTTGGGCTGCTGCCGTGCTGGGGATGTCAGATGCCCCGTTAAGATGCTTCGTGCCTTCCTGGAGAGACTGACAAAGTGACTGTAGCTCCATTTCTTATATAATACAGTTCAACATAATACAGAATAGACAAATACATGCCTAACTGAAAGTCACTGTGGAAGATGGAAGAGAAGATCCCTCGCTTAGTGTCTAACATTGTTCTGTAGCAGCATCTCAAATATGCCAGCGACGTGTGGCCCAGGCAAATTTGCCATCACCACTTGACCAGAGAGATCTGTGCTGAAAGCATCACCTGTAGATTTATCTTCTCAGGAGGTAAAGCTTCCCCAGCGTCCTTTGGAGCTGAAAGGATGCTTCTGTTCCTCCAGTTTCTGTGGGTAAATGCTCTTGCATAACTGGTTAAGGTTTCCTGGATCTTGTTTTTTTTTTTGATGGAAGAGCCATGTAGGTATCTTGGCGTACCATCTTGCTGCAGGGGTGCTGTGCAGGAGTGAGGGCTTTAAGTAGTATCAGTGGCACAATATGTCTTTGTCCTGGAGCTGTACCAACCAAGTCAGAGATGAGGAGGAGGAAGGAACAAGGCCAGGTGCTGGGCAGTCTGCTGAAGCTGCTGTGGATCTGAAGAGTCAGAGTGGCAGCATGTTAAAGTAAAAAGCCAAACAAAAACGGAGAGCTAGATCAAACCAGTGCAGGTTACTGGGGGATTGCCTTGGTTTGGGCTTTAAATGGCCTTGTAAGATTGAGAGTTTAAGAAACTGCTTGGCATAACTCATGTAGTTTTATTTGTCAGTTTAGTTTTGTAGCTCCTTTCAGACAGGGGAAAGGGGGTAATTCTCTTTTGATGCACAGAACTGAAGGCACAGGTTAAAAGCTTTACTTGTAAATAGTTACAAGCCCTTAATTCCCCTGTTTCAAGTCTTGCTTGACTTTAGCCAGGCTTCACTCTGCCTTGCAGAGCTTCCTACCACTGTTCACTTCCCATATCTGAAAGGGAAGAATAACTTTCCTCAGCCTGGCTCGTTGTCATCCGGCCAAGAGCCGACAGCTATTTGGCTGACCAGCCTGACTTGGAAACTTAACCAACATGAGTGCTTCCAGATCAATAGCGTGCTGTGTCTTCAGACAGCCCATCCGTGGGTATCTTGCTAACCATGCACTCTTTGGAGCTCTGGAGTCTGATTCCTCCAGTCCTACAAGCAGTCCTAGGGTGCTGTTTTGCTGGAAAAAATGGTTTGCAGCCCTGGCTTTTTCCTGGGAGAGAGCGTGGCAAACGTCTTGCTCTTGTGTAGAAGACTCAGTATGCCAGGCACGTTTTTCTTAAAATAAATGGGTCATTCCTCTGTGAAATCCAGTGTAAACAGGCTTTAGAAATGAACAGCTGAAAAGGCTGCAGACTGTCACCCATAAAGCACTATTTATCTGGCTCCTCTTGGTGTGTGCTGTGTACCTAGCAGATGCACCAGTGATTCTGCTGCTGGGTTGATGCTCTAATTGCTGAGAATGGAGACGTGAGAAATAATGGAAAAGTGGTTGTTTGCTTGTCATAACCTCACCAGAAGCTTCGTAGGAATCAACAGCTTAATTCATGCTTCTCCATTGACAGTGTAATTTTACAGCATGTAGTGATGTGTAAACAGCATTGATGTAGAAATAATGGCTCCTGAATAGCACCTGTACACCTAATAGGTTTGAACAGGCTTCTAATAGGCTTTTTTAAACAAAAACCAAAACAACTCTGACAGCAGTGCCCTTCAGGCTTCGACCATGGCAGATCTTGTGGGAGTATCTGCTGTGGGGTTTCAGGAGTTGTTTCTTCATAGATTAATGCAACCCAGGAGGTAGGCTGACTGCTGAAGAAGTGGAGCCAACCTCCAGGCAGGGTGGGTTTAGAAAACTGGGTGAAGCTGAGTGCCTGGTCCAGTGGCATTTGCAAACCAGCACAATAAATAAAATATTTAAAAGTTAGCTAGAAGGTAAGGTGAGCTTGATTAACTTGCCCTATTACTAATTGGGCAGGTCTTTTACACCCGTCCATAAGAGGGATTCTGGGTTTTACTTCAAAACTTTATAGCTTACACCGCAATTCCATATGGGGTGGGAGGTAGTGTCCAGGCAAGGGCTTATCCTCTTCTTTTCCTGCACGAATTTTTTGGACAAAATTGAAGAGCAGACTGAGATGAACTCAAGTCCAAATAGATTAATTGGTTTAAAAACTACTTGATAGAATGTTTCTCACGTTGTTTTCCATCCCTCTTTTGCTCTGACTTTCCCAAAACTTTCTGTTTAGGAGCAGTCTTTCAGCCTGCACCTAGCTCTTAAGTCTTCCTTGCAAGTGTGTGCGCTGTTGTGGCCTCTAATTGAATTAGTTTCCCAGCTCTCTCAGTTGCTGTGGGAGAAGAGGATGGATCACCTAGGAGAAGGAGTGCAGATGGCAATCGCAACCTAGGTGGTTCAGAGTTAGAAGGATTATCAGACACGAGTGCAGGAGGGATGGCATGCTGTCTGCAGGGTGTTAGTCACCTGAAGTGGCCTGATGGAGAGGTCATAATTACCCAGTGCAGTATTAAACAGTTTACTTTGAAGTGGAAATGATTCAAATGTCCAAGTGTGTAAGAAGGATTCTTTCTTTGGCAGCTGTGGCCAGCCCTGTTTCGTGGCAGAAGGACTGTGCCAAGGGCCCAGAGGTATGGTGTCAGAGTCTTCAGACAGCGTCGCAGTGTGGAGCAGTGAAACATTGCCAGCAGAACGTCTGGAACAAGCCTGCTGTAGTAAGTACCAACTGCTGAGACCTCTTCCCACCAGTAGGTTGCATAGCTGGTTTCCGTGTGCTGAAGATTTCCAAGTCTCTGATTGAAGTTAAGTGCTACATCTGACAACACCTTGGTTCCTAGGAGTTCATTTGGGTGCCACATAAAGGTTGCTTTCCATTTTGTGGCCTTGCACAACTTGTCTGCTGACTCCTCGTGTGACCTGTTGCACAATGGCTGAGCAGTACGTGGAACAGAGCTAGTGGATTTCAGGCTTGATCCTCTTCATTAAGAAGACTCATAATTCATAGAGCCTTTTTTTTTTATTCTGAGCTAAGCAGCTGTGCTTAAGTCTTTCTCACAAAATTCCACAAAAGATACAGCTTGTGCTAAATTATGAAAGCTCTGACAGTGAGTGATGGGAGAATTGTTACATTTAGTGTGGCTTTTCAAATAGTGCTAAATGTGAGTGCTGCTTTAATGGATTTGTAGCTGTAGCTTCTGTTGTTTCACAACTTTCCAGGGGAAAGGCTATTTACATGCAGGGTACATTCAACCCATGTCACCTATGTCTATGCCTAGATGTGTTTCAGCTTGTGGAAGTGTAGGGAAGGGAGGAATGTTAGAATGGGAAAGCATAACTAAAAAGAGTGAAGCTGTCTGAAAAGTTCCTACTCTTCTCTTATGTGTGAACTTAGGTAATTTCTTTTGCTTTTGGGAAAACTTGTGCTTTGTCTTATCTTTGGACAGGAAGTTCGAATTATTTCTACTCCGTTCCATCCAAGTTTTACTTGACATCAAATAAATTGGAATCTGATTTAAGATTCTTCATTTTGTCACAGAATTTTGAAAATTGCAACCTGCTGTAGGGAACGTGCTTTAGCTAGGGGGATTGGACTAGATGGTCTCCAGAGGTCCCTTCCAACCCCCACGATTCTGTGAAATCTGAACTCTTGGAGAAGTAAGGTAAAAACAGGTTCAGGAGGGGACTTCTCAGGGCAACGTGCTTTGCACTTTAAGGGTGGTGGGAGTAGGTGAAATAAGCAAGTGATAGCATATCTGCTTCAGAACATGTTGATTTACTGAAGAAAGTGGAGTTGGACATGCTTGGACTAGCCTCACTGCATTTTAAAAATCTCTGCCCCACCCTGGTTTCAGACAATATCTCTAATTTAAAATCTGAATGTAATGCTCATTCTTTGCATTCTTATTTGCACACCATGCTTACAGGCACTTAATTCTCTCTCCAAGTAACTCTCTTCTTCCCTCCCTAGAGCAGCATCCCCTGTGACTTGTGTAAGGAGGTTGTAACAGTGGTCGGCAAGGTTTTGAAGGACAATGGCACAGAGGTAAGCTGAGCTCCCTTTCTCCTTTGCCCCAGAGCACTAGCTGATTTCATTGTCATAACAAGGTCCCGAGGTGAGGGGGTAGAAGGGTGTTCTGCAAGATGTTTTCTCAGTATGAACAGCAAGTGTTGAAAGGGGATGGGTTGCATAGGATAAAGCTCTTAAACACAGCCTCTTCTGGTTTAGAGATGAACAAATTCTAGAGCCTTGCCCTCTCTAACACATCCTTGATTGTGTGTAGATACGATTGTTCTCGTGCTAGTGGGCCATTAATCCTGATGAGTGGGATAGTGCAATGCGTAGAAATGGATGATTACAGCAAGTGAAGTGGGCTTTATTTTGGCTGTGTGACTACTTCCCTTTATCTTCTGTGAACCCAGAGTACTTTGTGAGGCAAGATCACTGTCCCACTAGCCCATAATTTCAATTCCTCTGAAGTGTAAACGGTCTATGGCAGTAAGAGCGTGTTGTGTGTGGGCCTTGCAGGGAGTTTTGCATGTTTTCACCTTGGTGGGGTCTCATCAAAGGTCCAGGACTGGGGAAGATAAAGCTGTAACGTGAAACCTCATTCTAGTTGTGCTTGCTGGCTGCCTGGACCTGCCTGAGTCCAAGGGTCATCTTTAGGCTTTGTATCATGCATTTTGGGAATGGGAAGAACTTTTGATGTATAGGCTTACATAGTCTGTGTTCTACCTTCTATTAGGATGAGATCCGCTCTTACCTGGAGAAGACATGTGAGTTTCTTCCTGACCAAGGCCTGGCCTCTGAGTGCAAAGAAATTGTGGATTCCTACCTACCAGTTATCATGGACATGATCAAAGAAGAATTTGTAAGCAGAGAACTATTTGTAACTGTTTGAATTGAAAATCGTGCTCTTGTTGATGTTTGAATTTTGCATGGAAGATTGTGCATGTGATCCTTTGATTCTGGTTGGATTGGTTGTGCTGCAATTCTTTAAACTTGAAGACAGCTTCCTTTACTGTGAAATGTTTTCCTTTGCTATCATGTTTGACTGTCTGCTGTGAACATTACATAGCAGTGCAATCAGCCCAGAGCTTTATGTATGTACCTTGTCTCCCCTAGGATAAACCTGAAGTTGTATGTAGTGCCCTCTCATTGTGCCAGTCCCTTCAGAAGCACCTTGCAGCAATGAAACTTCAGAAACAACTCCAGTCCAATAAGATACCAGAGCTGGACTTCTCTGAACTGGCATCCCCGTTCATGGCTAATGTGCCTCTCCTCCTTTACCCTCAGGACAAACCCAAGCAGAAGTCTAAGGTAGGGTTCGGTGCTGTTACGCTGTGCAAGAGCAGTGCATGTTTTCTGTTCCAGAGCATCCGTTCACATGAGAATTTATTGGTGGTTCTTGGTAAGGGACTGTCATCCTAGACAAGGATTAAGTAGATGTTCTTCACCTGAGTGACCATCTCCTAGTGAATTTTGTGCTGCTACTTAGACGTAGACAGCTGCATTTTCCCTTCTCCTTGTGGATTTAAAGCTAAGTAAGGTAATAGCTGCAGCCACTGTGGACCATCTGTGTTACCTGAATTACCAACAGCAATCTGTAAAATCGAGCCTTGTGCTGGGCTGTTCCCATCCAGAACTGTAGCAGTCAGGCAGGTCTTACTTGAAACAGTTTCTTCCAAGAGCAACTTTGGCACCAGTATTCAAAAGAAGAAGAAAAATTCTCCCACATCCTGATTAATCTCCTGACTATGCTCTTCAGAGGGAGCACTTGTCTCTGAATCCAGAGATGACAGACTGGATCAGAAGGAATAGTTGAAGGAAGGGAAGTAGGTGAGACTGAATTTGGGAGTAGAGGCTGTCTGATAATGAGCTTAGATAGGGGACTTAAACAGTCGGATGGGTGGAGAACAAGCTGTTGTGGGTGGAGCAGGGAGTTCTGTGCTAAATTTGGAAGCCTTACCCCTGTGGTCTTGTAACAAAACCAAGGGATTTGGGTGATTGGGTGCCTCAGTAGTTATCTCGGGTTTCAGAGCTGAGTGAGTACCTAATCTCCATCTAGTGGCTGGTGCCGATACCAACAGGAGCTTTTATTTTCAGATTAGATCTGGCTTTTAAGTATTCTATATAGTATTTGTTAGGGTTTGCATATAGTTTAAAACAACTTTTAAAATCTGGTCGTAATTGAAGCTTTTAAAATGTGCAACGTTAAGATGTGTCCATGTCATTCTGCTCTTTGTCCAGGGAAGTGGGGATGTATGCCAAGACTGCATTCAGCTGGTTACTGATGTTCAGGAGGCTGTGAGAACAAACTCATCTTTTGTCAAGTCTTTAGTTGCTCATGCCAAGGAGGAGTGTGACCGCCTGGGACCTGGAATGTCTGATATGGTAAGTTACCTTTGTTTCAAAATTTGTTTCTGTATGTGAATATAGGAGTTTGTCAGTGCCTCAGTCCCCTCAATGTAATTTCTATCACAATGAAGGAGCATGTGGAACTTGCAGGATGTGTTACAGTGTAACAGTAACACTGAAGTCATAAGCTTTTTAGTCCAGCAAGTAGTTGAGGGGGTGGGAATGAATGGGAATGGGGAGGACAGAAAAAGCTTCAAGGTTACTGATTGCCCTTAAAGATGTTTTTCGTAACAACGATCTGGGAGAAGAATGGGGTCATAGGAATGAGAGGGAGTACTTTTCCCTGAGAGGAATGGAAGGGCTCATTAGATAAGCAGCTATGTGGGCAATGATTGTGTAACCTGAAATGCCATCTGCCATTTGGGGCAAGCTCTGAAAGACAACAGTACGGTTATTAAGTGGAGCAGGTAAATTAATACTTTGAGAAGTATTAGAAAATTCTAGGTTAGCCCTACAGCTTAAGTGCCTTGATAATTACAGCAAGACTTTCTTTTCCCACTTTCTGCAGTGCAAGACCTATATCTCTGAATATTCTGACTTGGCTATCCAGATGATGATGCACATGGTAAGATCAGTAAAATGTAATATTTGAAATGCTTGTTGCTGTACAAGTGGGTAGAGTCTATGCTCTGTAAGGGTTGATGTTAAGACTTTGAATTTGGTATTTAATTGGATAGTAACTTCACTCCCAGAATGTTTTCTTCAGCTCTTTTCCTCTTCTTCCACAACTACCCCAACAGTGCAAAAGGCATGCCAGTGCATTCAGACAGAGGAGGATGCTTAATGCATGTTGTGTATGACTCTTTCTCTCAGTCGTGTACTTACTCCACTTCCCCCCAAATACTGTGTGTGCGTATCAGTTGGTCTTTGTCACAGTTAGTGTTGCAAAATTGGATCAAGTGCTGGAGATAGCATGGCTATTTGAAGGAAAACTCAAACTGATGTCTCCAGTCTGCTGCTCTCTTGGCTCCTGATAGGAGCTGTAGAAAGCAAGTGGTTACTGCACCAGTTCTGGTCTTCTGCAGCAACAATGTATTTTACTGCTTAGCACCTCTGTCCAGAAATCTAGAAGACTTCAAGAAAGAGTAGGCTTGTCACTGCAGTGCATAGATCTCACAAGTCATGTGGCAAGCTAAGGGGTGAGTTTGTGAATAGTGTCAGTGGCTGATGTGAACCTGAATTTGGCAACACATTGGTCTTCTTTTGCCTTCAGTTCCTAAAGGCTACTCTTAAGCACATAGTGTTCTAGAGTGGTTTTCTGGGGATGTGTGGAAGGGGAACTCTATTCCAACAACAGCTAGTTTCTAATTTTAAGTATTGCAATGTAGTGTGTTGCTAATATCCAAAACTGGATGACAAACAAACCTTGCATCTGGCTGCGTTTTCAGATTCTCTGGAGACAGTCTTGCCCAGGATGTTTTAGTAGCTTCAAATGAATAATGTTGGTTAGCACTGTGCAATTAAATATGCATTGATGCAGCATTGCTGAAGTTCAGGTGCATCTTGGGGGTGTGCGCTGTCATATTCCATCTTTGTGGAAAGAGTGTATGCAGTTCCAATGCTTGATGTATTTTCTTAACTGTTATCTTTAATTTCTCCTATCTTCCTCTGTCTCCAATCTCCTCTGTCAACAGAAGGATCAGGTAGGTGAGCAACTTGCCTGTGGTGATAGCCTGCTTGTAGTTCACTTGCTGCTCTTAAAGGGCTTTTGCTGCTCTTGTAGGACTTGTAGTTCACTTCTTGCTCTAGTAGCTGTGTACATGGTGTGACTGTACTCAGTTTTGACAGATACAAGGGATGTTTAGTGATTAAAACAGGGAAAGACAGCAGACTTCCTCCAGTGGATCAGTCTTACTTCAAGCTCCAGACACCAGTCCGTGATACCAAGATTTCAACTTGATTACTCTGGTGAAGCAGAAGATATGTTCACTTTCATTCAAGATAGACGTGGGAAGAGTAAGCCAGTGGCTCCTGTTAGCTTCTGGTTTAACATTTGGACTCCAAAGTCCTTGAGTTAGGCTCTCCTTGGGTCATCTTGGTTAACATTTAAATCTAGGACTGTCATATTAGATGCTCAGAATACATGAATCAAAAGGAAGGTGCAGGAGGCCTTTTAGGCTCCTGCTTCTTGGAGCTGTTTGGGCTTTCAATTTAACCACTCCTGGGTGACCTTGTGTCTGTCATTTCTCTGAGAGAACGTTGTTGTGTGCATGTGGATGTTGTTTTAACATTTAATATTGGGGAAATGCTTAGTACAATGCATGAACTAAAGGGCTTGACTTAAAGGTACTGCCTGGAGTAGTCCCAAAGCAGCGCTGTAAGTCTGAGATAATGCTTTTGCCTGCCTGTGCATGAGGTTATGGCATGATGTATAAACTGTTGCATAAAATCCTGCTGTCAGAAGCCTGATGACTTGGTTAATAGAGAGGGGTGTGGTCTTATAATGATCTGTGGGACCAAAGGTAACTTTTTTCGCTGAAATACACTTAAGGGAGGGGAAGCTCAAGTTTTGTGTATTAATCTGCACAGCCTTCCTCACCTCATGTTGGTACAGGATGGCCTCCTTAGAGCAGTAGGTTTGCCTCAGGTCAAGCATCTGTTTTTGCATTTATTGTCTCTTTCTAAGACTTTTGAGAAAGATTAGAAAGCTTTTTGAATGGCTTTGTTTTCTGCTTTCCCTTTTGCTGTGAGAAGAGCACTTGAAATGCGTTTTTTGCATATACTTGTTTAAAAAAAAAAGGGTTAGGCTTAGTTTTTAACACGGTTAACTTTTGTTTCTTATAGGCTGTGTTCAATAATGCAGGAATGTGTTTCTGTTTGCAAAAAATGATGTTACTGGATTCTTTACAGAAGGTAGTTTATGGATGAGAAAAGGAGCCCTATCTTCTAGGCATTTCTTTCAGTTCTGGGGTGAACTCTGGAGTCAGGATAATTAGCCTCTTCTGGAATAACTTATGGCTTTCAGGGGAGCAGCTTACGGATGCAGCTCTAGAGGGATGGTGGTGGCCTATTTGGTGTTGGTAGCTCTTAAGTCAACTCCTTTGAGAAGGGCTTGCATATAGTGTATTAGCTCCTGGTAAATGGGTTTTTTAGTGGATGTGGCCTAACCTCTTCCTCTTCTAAAGGAACTGCTGAGTTTGATTTGGTAGCTGTCCTGCCTATAACTGTGTCAAATGCTTTGGCAATACCTGAAGTAGAAGTCCTGAAACCTCTAGTTGTGCTGGAGCCTTTTAAAGCTTTGGCCTCTGTTCTCTTTGCACTCTCACAGGCTCCATGGAAAAGGTCAGTGTCTTCTGGACTTCTAAAAGCTGTTATACTTTTCTTTCCAGCAACCGAAGGACATTTGTGCCATGGTTGGATTCTGTGCTTCAGTGAAATCTGTTCCCCTTCAGACTCTGGTGCCAGCTCAGGTGGTTCATGAAGTGAAAATGGAAACTGTGGAGGTAAGGTGGATGCCTTTGCACTCAGTAGCTTTGCTGATCATTTTGCTTTACTGTAATTGTACTAGACGAAACGGAAAAGTAAAAACTTGTTTGCATGGAATAATCCAATTCTCCCTGCATATAGAGTCCTGGTCTCTTGTTTTTGAGGTTGATCTGTAAAGCAGGAGGGAGCTGACTGATTTGCTAGAGTAGCAGAGCTTATGCTAAACTGAAGCTGTAAGGTAGTGCTTTAAGAATAAAAGGAAAACTGTCATTCTAGTGCTAGAGTATAGTAGCTATCCTAATTGACAAACACTAGAGGCAAATTGTTGCATTTTGTTTTTGCTTTACATTTGAAGTTATCCGTTGAACTCTTAAAAATGGGGCAGCACTCCATATGCACAGATGAATCAGATCAGAGTCAAAATGCTGAAGCTTGGAGTTGAGAGAAGCACCTTTTCCTTCCCACAGCCTTTGGGTTAAGGTGTGGGATGAGTTTTTTCGAAAAGAACAGTCTCTTGCACACAGCTAACTTCCAATGAACAGACTCCAAGCAATTTCCCTGAAGTTCCTCAGTGTCTTTTTTTAAACCCAAATAGGAGGATGCTCTCAATTCTAATAAATTTTGTTCTGTTAATGTATTTAAAAAAAAAAACTTTGTGTTTCCCTCGACTCCAGTCACCACGGCAGTGCTTATTTCTGTCTGTTAGATTCAGCTTCCTGCCTTAGCAACCTGAGAACTGTGGTCTTAAATAATCATACAAAATGACTTTTCATTCAAAAAGGCATTTTATTAAGACCCTTGAGGTTTTGGGGGCTCTGCAAGACCTTTTGAATCCAGCTCAAACTGGCTAGCTAGGTAAATGACTTAGTGTGCTGGACCTGAATGTGAATGCTGTTAGACTGATCTTTTATGAATTGTTCTCTGTCAAATCTGGTCAAGTGATGATTCATTGCTTTCTATAAATGTTTATTCTTTATGCTCAGAAAACATCAGTTCAAGAGAAAACTTTTTCCATATGTGAAATCTGTGAGACCATGGTGAAAGAAGTGACTGGCCTGTTGGAGAGCAACAAGACAGAGGTGTGTAAGTGACAAAATGGTAACTCTGCCATGGCTTTGGCTAAAATGGGGCTGTATTGCTGCTGCTTTAGAGAGGGAAGGAAAGTTCATTTTGTTGTTTATTTTCATGAGAGCAAGAGTTTCCTCCTCCTTTGGTAGGACAGAGGAAGCAAATACTTTTGAACAGTCAGATTCCAGTTTCTTATTTGCCACTCATCCTTCTTTGTCCTCCAGGAGGAGATTGTGCATGAAATGGAGGTTGTCTGCTACCTGTTCCCAGCAAGTGTCAAGGACCAGTGTAAGGACTTCATAGAGGTCTATGGCCAGGCTTTGATTGACATGCTCCTGGAAGCAACAAATCCTGAGGCTGTGTGTGTTATGCTCAAGTGCTGTGCAGCCAAGAAGCCTCCACAGCAGCCAGGTTGGTAATGAGGAATTGGTGCTGTTGCTGTATGAGCTAGTTAACAACATGTGATTGTGTCCTCTCTCTGTGGACTCATGCTTTCATTCTTGGCCTGGTGCTGCCTCCTTTCTTCTATTTGGGAGAACTACTGAAGTCTGAAGTGCTAATGTTTTTTTTTTTGTTGTTTTTTTTTTTTGACTTCCCAGTTGTGGTGAAACCTGAAGGTGGCTTCTGTGACATCTGCAAGATGATAGTAGCTTATGCAGACAAAGAGCTAGAGAAGAATGCTACAACAAGTGAGATTGAGGCTTTGCTGGAAAAAGTCTGTCACTTCCTGCCAGAGTCTGTCAGTGATCAGGTACTGTCCTTGCTGATTTGTTCCATTTATGCAGTTCATACAGTGGCAATTAAGTTTGCTTCATTTTCAAAGTGTTGTGCATGATCTTCTGTGTACAGACCAAGGCTGAAGACAAACTGCATGCACATGCAGCTGGAACTGACTTTGTTCAGTTCCCCTGAGGCTTCCTAGGATTTTTTCCTCTCTACAAAAACATAGCAACCTCTCAGGTGCAGTAGAGAAAGAGGATCTGGGGCAGTCCTGGCTGCATGGCAACCTGCTTTCCAGTCAGAACAAGGCAGACAAGGATGAACAGAAGGATGAAACATCTTGAAGAATACTTGAGAAAGCTGGAGCGTAGTATCTCGTGGTGGCTTTTATTACAAGTCAGTGCTACATGTGTCCTAGTTTGAGGAGTCTGCAGGTGCTGGAAGGAGTTGAGGGGTGTGGGGGGACTAGATATTCACATTCCCCATCCTTGGGGGTTGGCAGTCCTTTGAATAGGTGGAGACTTTGAAGGACTTGACTGGCTGGATTGTTGGACTAATTTGCAGTCAATAAACGTTTGCCTGGAAATCCTGTAAGAACAGCGGGTGGAAGCAGCTGAAGGGCTTTTAATTTTTTCCCCTCCCCATCTGAACACTGATCCTGTTCAGGGGATTAATAAAGTAATTGGAAGTAAGCTGGCATAATTCCAGTGAGATAGTAAAAGGCAGCACCCGTTAGGCCGTTGCTATCAAGGTTTACCTGGAAATCTTATTAGGTGGCTGCTGAGTGTCAACTCAGCAGTGGCAACTGCTTATAAGTTTAGCAGGCATATTATACACAGGCTTAAAGTAGCTATGAAGCAGCTATTCCTGCTAACTGCTGGGCAGCTGTTTAATAGCTGTGGTTGACTTAATAATCGCTACCATTACTCTCTGCTGAGTGCCAATGTGTGTGTGCTTCAGAGATGGCCTCCCCACTAGAGGGCTGACTGCTGATGTTGGGAAGCATTCGTGCTGCTGCTGGAGCTGGTGGAAACAGCATGGGCTAAAGATGCTGAAGAGCCTCATTAGTGCATTGCTGCCCTCCTGTTTAGGATGTTTGTCTTCAGCCTGGGTGTGCTTTTCCCCCTGGGACATCGGTGAACCATGTGGTTAGAGACTGAGCTTTGCAAATCAAAGCCTGTCCTGCTTTGGTTCTCTTCCTTTGGACCATTTTCTCATCGCAGCCCTCTCCATACTCAGTTTTCTGCAGACAGATACAAACTAACTAAACGTTATCTTACCAAGGTTAGAGGAAGATACAATCTTAAACAGAGGAATCTCTCAACCTGTGTTTTGTTACAGTGTGTTCAGTTTGTGGAACAGTATGAACCCATGGTTGTGCAACTCTTGGCGGAGATGATGGATCCCACTTTTGTTTGCACTGTGAGTATCGAGTTGAGTTCTATTCAGGTTGGGCTCTGATACAGTCCTGCCTGCTCTTCCCTTTGCCTTTCAGTGCCTAGCATGCAGAAACACTGTTGGAATAAAAATTAGCATGCTGAATGCTTGGAGTAAATTCACTTGTGCAAGGCCTTGGGAGTGATGAATGGACAGCTGTTTGACTGCCAGCCTTGTGCAAGGGGAGGGTCGAAGAAAAGAGCTGCCAGTGGTTATCCACTGTTAAGGTTCAATAACAAGCATTGTGTGTCCTGGATGTGATGAGAGGAAGTTAAATGGCGTTTGTTGAGAACAGGCCCTTTCTAGAAGCTGTTTCTCAAGACTTAATATGAAGAAGTTGTGGTAATTGAATTCTTCCTGGTGTTGGATTGCTGTTTCAAGTCTCCTGATTCAGCTGCAAGTGTTGACTGCAGCTGTCAGCTGAGGACAATGCTGTTTGCTCCTGAAGCTACCTCGGCGTTGCCCTTGGGCTGCTGTGCTTGGTCAGGTGGAAGCTCAGCCACAAGGCTGGAGTCAAGATCTTCTGGTGCCAGTAGATGCTGACTGCTGCTGTTCTTTCCACAGAAACTGGGAGTCTGTGGAGCAGCTAAACAGCCTCTCCTAGGGGAAGATGCTTGTGTCTGGGGTCCAGGCTACTGGTGTAAGAACATGGAGACTGCTGCTCAGTGCAACGTACGTAAAGCAGGGCTCGGCCTTGGGTTTCCTACTGGTCTTTGTTACCTCCTTAAAAACTCATTTGCTGGCTTCTCTAGCGTGCCCCTAAGTGGGTGAACTCCCGTTTCAAAAAGCAAATGGGTACTATCTAAAAGTGGCTGAGTTCCATTAGGGATTCTTCCATAGCCCTTAGTTTTCTCAAAGCACAGTTTCCTCCCACCTGCCCTCCCATTGCTCTGCAAGCATTTTGAAACCTATAGTGAATTGCCGTGTCAGCTTGATATTTAGTCAGAGGCTCAGGATCATCAGCATTCTTTCCTGAAGCTTCTGGATGAGGACAGAAGTACTACTTGTTATAGTCTTCTGTGGAACCACTTATTCTAAGAAAAAGATTTTTTCCCAAGATCTTAGCTCAGAGTAAGGTGTTAATCGTATATGTAGGTGCCCACTTGTTTGCTAACAAGCTTTTTTCCACTCACGTGCACTATTTCTTTCCCTGCAGGCCGTTGATCACTGCAAACGTCATGTGTGGAACTAGAAGAAGTATTTTCCAGTTCTGAAAGTTTGCCATGGCTCTTAAAAATGTGGGCCGAGGCCGGAGAGCTGTATCTTGAATGTCCCTCCTCTCTGCCTCATTAACAATTTGACCTTCAAGTTCCTTTATTGTAACTCTTCTGTAGCAGTGCTGCTGTTGAAGGATCAGATCTTCATTGTTGACTTAACAAAAATATTTCTGATTGTACAGTTTAACTCATTATGCTCCTAAAAATAGTCAGTGTGTTGTAGATTTTAATTGGTAGGCTGAAGTGTTTTTAGGTGCTGGGAAGAATGACAAAAGATGAGATGAGCCTGTTGTCTTTTAATTTAAAAAAAGAACAAGATGTCTTTCTGTAGTCAGCATTGGGAAGATTACATACTTTGTGTTTTTAACATCTGGCTGGAGTATTAATTTTCTGCTTAACTGTAGGGGAACTCTAAGGGATAATGTTGAATCCTGGAATCCCTTCAGCTGGAATTTTCAAAGCTTTACAAATGCAGGGAAGGGGACTTTGTGCCCAGCTAACTTTCAAAGTAACTGGTATGTCAGAAGACACCTTTGCACTTGAGTGACCACGCTTACCCTTGCGGTGTTATCACAGCTAAGGAAACTCTCCCTCAATATTAGATCATGTCCTTTTTATTTCCTCGGACTACTCAGTCCCAACAAGGGTGTTTCGTTGTCAAGCCCTGAATAGTTTCAGACTTTCCAAGCATGCTGGCACACTTAAGGGATGGCTCCCTGTTTTTTTTTGTTGTTGTTGCCCTCGTTGCTCAATTCTGCTTCGTCTTGCAGCTTCCTACACGCAGGCAGCCTGGTGCTGAGGAGGTGGAGCGAGCTGGGCTGGTAGGAGATGGAGATGAAAGAAGTCACTAGGGGCTCTGCATGTGTCGAAGCCAGTTCAGCGCAGCGGGCAGAACACATGGACAATGGTTTTGCTGTGAAGTGCTGTTGCGTTCCTTGCTTTTGGGTTTTCTCTCAGCGTATTTCAGTCATGTAAAGCTTCAGAGGGACTGTTAGGCTTGCAGGCAGTTCCCGTTGCTGCCACCCATTCTCGCTGACCTTCATCCTTGTGAGTAGTTTGAAGTATGATTTTTTTTCCAGAGTTCCCATTTCTGTTGGGAAGTGCACCTAAGTAGCGAGTGGGGATGGCAGAGAGTGGGAAAGCTGCAGGAAACATTTGACAGCTCTGCTGACATGCCCTTGGCAGTGGTGCAGTACTAAAGCATCCTACCGAAATGACCTGAACTTCCGAGCAGCAGGCTTTCAAGGCAGGCTGATGGAAACCCTGGGGACAAGTCAGGCCCTTGAGGTAGGGGCTTTGAGGACAAGAATCATGCTTATGTTGCTTGAGACAGACCTTTCACCAGCTTGAAGTGCAAAGTTCTGAGCATGTTCATCCCCCAGAAGGCACCAAAGTAGCTCTGGAGAGAGCTTTGGGAAGGAGAAGCTGGGCTGAGGTGGAGCTTTGAAAATTCCAGTCCTGTTCAGAAAGGTGCCAGCAACTGCTCCTCTCCGTGCAGTAATGGGGCTTCAGGAGCAAGCAAACTAATTTTGGTGGAGTTTAACAGAAAACCACTCAGCTGCATCTTTCTGTTACTACTTGTACATACTGAATGTCTGGGCAGTGTTGACAGATACCGAGACTGATTTGTCTTTCCTGTTTGTACGTGTACAGAACTCTGAAGCGCTCACTGCTTTAAAAAAAAAAATCCCTCTGAAGATGTAAAAATACCTGCAGCTTTCTGTCTTGGCAGGCTTGTGCAGTGGTTCCAGTGGTGTGTCCCGGCAGGGGTAGGTGTGCCAGGCAGGCAGTGGGGGCTCTTCAGCGTCGCTGCCCTGGAGGAGGTACAGGTTGTTACACCACAGCATGGATCTTTTAAACCTTATGAGGCTCTTCAGTGTGATTTTTATTTTGGGGGGTGGACCGATGCTTCTTGGTTATCAAGGTTTTACTTCTCCTTGGTGGTGTAGGAGTGAAGGACTCATGGTAGCAGCTTCTAGGTGAGCTGGGGCGAGCCCTGGGCTCCTGCTGGGAATCTCTTTGGTTTTCTCACTTCCTGTGGAACGTGGCACCTGACCCGCTTGAGTTCGGCCTGTGGGGGGACGCGCAGTTGCTTTCTAAAGAACCTTGTCTTGATTTTTGCACAAAAGCTTCATTAATGAACAATAAAAAACTTCTGTAAACCGATAACTGTGGTGCTTCCTTGGCGTGTGCTAGTTCCTGAAGGGCCTTGTGGGCGTCCCTTTGCCTCAGAGGCAAAAGAGGGCATGTCCCAAAATGTCACCTGAAGCTTTTCAGCACAAAGGAGGGCGATACCAGGAATCTGAGGCCGAGTGTCAGGATTCAGCTTCCCATTGCAACATGCCTGTCCCATCAAGCCTTTTTATATCGAGCACAGCTGCGGGCTTGCCAGGGATTGCTGCTGGACTCTTCCCTGGATGGATGCAACACCCGCTGTGAGGCAACGCTGCCGTGTCGCAATGGCTGTGCGCAGGCTGCAGGGAGTTCTCGCCGGAGCTGTTTGCGAGTCAGCACTGAAGCCTGCTGTCATCTGCTGTGGCTTTCCTGTGCCTTCAGTCCTTGCTCTGATTGATAGCACTGTATTACACATGCTTGAGGCCGGCCGCCTCCAAATACACCATTGGTATTACTTGCACTAAATTTAACAGCTCTTTAATATCTGTGCTGTTGACTTTATTTATTATTATTATTTTTTTAGAGGAATGGTGATGCAGTTCACTGTCCACAGAAGAGCCTGGTGCAGCAATGCCCCTTTGCTCTGCTCACTGCACACAGTGGTGAAAGCTACCTTTGGGCAGCAGGTACAGGGCAGTGAAACAATGCCTGCCTGCTCCTGACCTCCTGGGAATACCTGCCCGGCTCTGGTCCCTCCCTGCGCTTGCATGCTGCTGATTTTATAATCAAGGCATAAGGAGGGGTGTGGTAATTGCCCTGCGTAGGTGTCTGTTCTCACTACTTCTCCCAACTGCTCCAAGGTTCCTCAGTCTGGGAGAAGCACGGGGAGCAGCCGCCGCTGAGGACTGGCGTGGGAGCAGCATGGCGAGCAGATGGAGGGGCTGGGTGCTGATCCTGGCCGTGTGCCTGGGGTCCTACCGAGGTAAGGGCAGGCCTTGCGGGTTGGGCTCTTTCCTCAGGAGAGTCCCAGAACTATTCCAAGCTATCTTCGCTGCGTGTTCCTCCCATTGGAAAGGTTTAAACTTGCTTCCTTGCCCCTCTGTGTCTTTGGGGCTGTGCTGGAGGAGAGCTGAGGCACTCTCCACTAGGTTGTGCTTTCAATCCTGTCCACTTGGAAGTGAGCGCTCTGATTTCTGCCCTTAATGGTGATTTTAAGGGCAGAAAATGGCTCCTGTGTGCGGTGGTCAGCAGGGGTGGAGCTGGCTTTTTGGTGGGGTGGGAGGACGAGGTGATGGGGTGTCTCAGCAGGGCTGGCTGCGTGCTGCCCTCTGTGCCAGGGCCTGGATGTGGATGTGTGCTGTGTTCACCATTGATTGCGCCATGGGGGAAGTTAAATGCCACCCAGAGCTGTCTCTTGCACTGGGGGTAGGGGACAGGACGCCTTTTGTTGCACTTCCTTTCTGGGTCTTGCTGGGCTTGGGGTTATCCAGTTCAACACTGCAGACTGAAGCGCTGCTGGAGCCCTCTCACCACCGTGAATTTGGGGATTTGGGAGCAGATCCTCCAGGCAGAGCTTCTCCTCCCAGGAAGCAGAGGGCTCTCTGCCCCGTGATCCTTGCCGAAGGGGAAAAAAATGACTTATGAGAAAGTTCCTTGGGGAAGCCGTGGAGCTCTGTAGAGGCGGGAGAACACAAAAACTCAAAACCTTGTCATGCCCATCAGCCTCCTGCACCACGACCCGTGCAGTGCTGGCGTTGTGGCAGAGCCATGCCCCACACGCACGACGTGCTGGGGGGCACGGAGTGCTGGGAGCTCCCCAGCCAGCAACAGGCCCAGCAGGAAAATTCACCTGCGCTCAGCACGCTGGGGCCAGCCTGCGGTGGGAGGATGCATGGAGCCAGCTCTGCCAGCATTCCCTTCCAGATCCTCGCCAAATCCTTATTTTCCCCCTTCCTGGAGGCTTTTCCCACCCGCAGTGTTCACCTCATCTCTTCTCAGCTGAGCCCATGGGTGGTTTGGGGGAAAAGCTGTGTTCCGGGTGTGCGCTGCCGGCTGGTAACTGGGGCGCAGGGCCCACGCGCCGCCCCCAGGCTTGCACCACAACCGGTTCTCCGGGCTCAGCTGGCTCGGCCAGGCAGCCCGCTGCTCCCCTGTGCCCTGCAACGTGCTCAGGGCAGCCTCACCGCAGTGCTCCCATCCTTAGGTGTCAACCTTACCTTAGAGGACCATTCCCACCGGGGGATGGCATGGCTGGTCTCCACCATGGTGCTGCTGGAGGTGCCCATGCCCATGGGTGAGATTGGGCCATGTCCATAGGTCAAGTGGGACCATGTCCATGGGTGACATTGGGCCACGTCCATGGGTCAGGTGGGACCATGCACTGAGGTTGGACCACATCCATTGGTCAGGCTGGGCCATCTCCATGAGCACACTCAGTCTTTTTGGGTTATACGTTGTGTGCAACCCCTTCCGTGCTTACTCAGGAGCTCCCAGGATGAGCAGGTGGCCCAAAGCCAATTAAAACAGTGATTAAAGCGAGCACCCATCCCGTCTGGGAGGATGCGGCGGGTGGGAATGGAGTCACGGGGTGCTTTGTGCTGGGGCTGCTCACCTGCATTTCCTAACCCTGAGATGGCATTTCTGTGTGCAATCTTTCCTCCATCAAAGCAGGATTGAGAAGGATTGGCTTAAAAATAAGAATAAAAAAATAGATAAAGGGTGAGTTTTGCTAGGGGAAAGTGTCAGTGTTCCTTTCTTTGCTCTCTAGATGTATCAGAAATATTTTCTTGTAGATAATAAGCTCAGAAATAGGCTTCTAGATGATCTTAGAGGTCTTTTCCAACCTTAGTGATTCTATTCTATGATTCCTTTTCCCTTTTTTCATGCTGCTGCCCCTTAACTCTTATCCGACTTGCCATTCCTGTTCACCTTGATGCCAGCACCAGTTGAAAAAACCCACAACACCCCATCTGCATCTCCGTATCAGCTGATGTGGTGTGTCGGGCTCCTTGCCGTGGGAAAAGTCCCCGTCGGAGCCGCCCTGCCCCAGGGCAATCTGGGCAGCAGCGCATTGAGCTGCGCCAGCGCTTTTGCTGTGGATGCAGCCCAAGGAGGGGATGCTTCCTGCATCCCAATGTGCAGAGGTGGCAATTAAATGCGGGATCTGGGAGGTGCTTATCAGGCAGCGTTGCACCATGCCCAGCCAGAGCGAGCAACGCTGGCACCCCCGGATTATTCATTTTGCAAGATTTATGAGTGTTTTTTTTTTTTTATGGTGGTGCCTTCCCAGCCCATTCAGCCTCCCAGGATGTGGGTGTCTCGGATTCGCTGTGATTTTAAGATGGGAGGAAGCTGCTGTGATGTGCACCCGTCCTTATGGGTGTTAACAAAAGATGTTGCAAAAGGAGAAAGCGACAGGGTTGGGGCTGGGTGAGCTTTGCAGGTCAGCTGCACGTGGCAGAGATAAAATAATAATCGTAATAATAAACAATGCTATTGTGAAAGCTGAGGCGAGTCAGGGCAGGAGGAATGAGCAGCATCACTCCTTGCTGGTTGGGCAGGCTTGGGGAAGGGTGGGATGGGGTAGGGTGGGGTAGGATTGGATGGGATGGGATTGGATAGGATGAGGTGGAATGGAATGCAATGGGATTGGATAAGATGAGGTGGGATGGGATGCAATGGGATTGGGATGAGATACGATGGGATGGGATGAGGTGGAATGAGATGAGATGCAATGAGGTGCAATGTGGTGGTATGAAAGGAGAAGCAATAGGATGAGATGGGATGGGATGATATTGGAATGCAATGGGATGGGATGGGATGTGCTGAGATGGAATGCAGTAGGATGGGATGTGATGAGATGGAATGCAATAGGATGAGATGTGATGAGATGGGCTGGATAAGATGCTTGTGTGGGCCATGGCTGCCACCCCAGGGGTCCACGTGGGTGCCTGGGTGCCAACACTCCTCTCTCTCCTACCAGCTGGAGCCAGCCCCCTCCCTGAGTGCGGTGAGCAGCCGGAGGAGTGGTGCCGCGATGTGGGGACGGCAGCCAAGTGCGGGGTGCTGGAGCTGTGCCGGCTCACTGCGTGGAACCAAGCAGTGGGGGTAACCACGACTGGGAGTCACATGGCATCGACCTGCTCCCATCCTGAGGGGGGGAAGTGGAGAGGGTAGAGGGGGTCTGGTGCTGTACTAGCACCCTGATGTGTCCCCTGTCTCAGCAGAAAGGGATCCCGTGCCACCTGTGCCAGGTGGTGGTGTCCGTAGCGGGGAAGATCCTGCAGGACAACCGCACTGAGGTGGGTGCTCACCAGGAGGCATATGCTGGTGTCCCCCCACATCTCTGCAGGGCCAGCCCAGCCCTGAGTGCTCCCGTTCTCCCCTAGGAAAAGCTGCGGCTCTTCTTTGATAAGAAATGCCAGTGCCTGCCCTTCCAGGACTGGTCGGTCAAGTGCAAGAAGATGGTGGACACCGGCATCCTCGTCCTGGCCCAGCTGGGCAAGCAAGTGCTGGTAACAGCCAGGGGATCCCTGCAGCGGGGGGACCCCACGGGCTGCACGGTGGGGGTGTACAGCTCCCAAATGGGGTTGGGAATGATGCAGGAATCGGGATAGGAATGATATGGAGATGGGGATAGAGGTGATGCTTGGGTGGAGAGAGCATGGTGATGGCCCCAGCCCAACCCCCGTGCTCCTGCAGTCGGACCCGAAGGTGGTGTGTGGCACCTTCAGGCTGTGCCAGCCCCGGGGGGACCCTGAGGGGGCCCTGAAGTTCCAGGAGGCACCACTGGCCCCCGCTGACCCTGCACAGGACTTCTCCCAGCTGGCCGTGCCCTTCATCAATGGCGTCCCGCTCCTGCTCCAGCCCCAGGACCCGCCCCATGCCCAGGTACTGTTAATTGCCCCCTGTTAATAGCCTATCAGTGTTCTTCCACCTGTTGGTGCTTCGGGTTAACGGAGGTCCCAGAGCACAATGTGGAGGATGTTGGATGCAGGACACGGGGGAGCTGTGCGAGGATTGTGCCCGGCTGGTGGCTGCCGTGCAGCTGGAGGTGGGCGCCGGGGCCACCACTGCCCGGGCACTGGTGGCCCATGCCCAGGAGCAGTGCGAGAGCCTGGGACCTGTCCTGGCACCGCAGGTAATGTCACATCCCTGGTGGACACTGGGGCTGGGGGGTGGCATGGGGTGGTGGTGATTATTGTGCCCATCTCCCCGCACAGTGCAAGCACTCCATGGCCAAGTATGCGGACACGGCTGCGTGGATGCTCCGGCACTTGGTAAGCGGGAGAGCAGCTCCCGGTGCTCTCTTTGACCTCTGGATGGCTCTCTCTGTTGCATTCATTTTGTAATTATTATTACTTTTTTTCTCCCTGCTCTCCACCTGCAGCAGGCTGAGGTAAGCAAGATGCCCATTGCCAACCGATGGGACCGGGGCCATGGGTTCATGGGCTGAATTTGGGACGTCTCTCCCCAGGACCCACGGGAGCTCTGCAGCCTCCTGGGGCTCTGCCCTGAGGCAGAGCCGGGACCCCTGCGCACGCTGCTCGCCGAGAGGATGGCCCAGCTTCTGGACACGCTGCTCGCCAATGAGGTACATCCACATCCCCTTCATCGCTGCTCTGCTCATAGACTCACTGTGCAACCATAGAATGGTTGGGTTGGAAGGGGCCTCAAAGGTCGTCTGGCTCCAATCTCCAATCGTTGAAGAATGGGTTGGGTTGGAAGAGACCATAAAGCCCACCCAGTTATACCCCCCTATCGTGGGCTGTGTGCCCCAACCAGCTCAGGCTGCCCATCCAGCCTGGCCTTGGGCACCTCCAGGGATGGGGCACCCACACCTTCTTTGCACAATGTGTTGAGTTGAGGATGAGTTGAATACCTCACCACCCTCTGAGTAAAGAATTTCTTCCTAATATCCAACCTAAATTTCCCCTTTCAGATTAAAACCATTCCCCCTTGTTCTATCGCTATCAGGCCACGTAAAAAGTCAGTCCCCTCCTGCCTGTAAGCTCCTTTGAGTACTGGATGGGGAAAGCTCAACTTTTGCCCTGTTCCCTCCCACGCAGGAGGCCACGCCGCTGTGCGAGATGTGCGAGTTCGCCGTGCGGGTGGCCGAGGGCCTCCTGGAGAACAACGTGACCGAGGTGAGCCCCAGCCATGGGGGTCTGCAGGCAGTGAGAGGGGGTCCCCATCACATCACCCCCCATCCCCTCCTTCCCTGCAGGAGCAGCTGGTGAACGACATCGAGAAGGTGTGCTACATGCTGCCCCATGGTGTCATCGGGCAGTGCAAGGACTTCGTGGACTCATACGGCAAGGCGGTGGTCATCATGCTGCTGGAGGCCACCGACCCGCAGGCCATCTGCACCATGCTGCACTTCTGCCCGCGCCGGGGGGCTGCTGGGGGAGTCACCACCACTGCGCTGGAGCCGTCCGCCGGCACCTTCTGCAACGTCTGCCAGATCCTCATCACCTACCTGGACAACGAGCTGCTGAAGAATGAGACGCTGGCGGAGCTGGGCAGCGTGCTGGAGAAGGCCTGCGAGCTGCTGCCTTCCCCTCTCACCGGGCAGGTCAGGGGGGTCCCCAAGCCCCCATCCCCATGCTGGGTGTCCCCATCCCAGTGCAGGGCTCACCCCATCCCTCTCGCCCGCAGTGCGAGGCGCTGGTGGTGCAGTACGAGCCGGCGGCCGTGCGGCTCCTGGTGCAGATGATGGACCCCGACTTCGTCTGCACCGTGAGTGCCAACCTCTGTGCCACACTGGGACTGACATCCCGCAGGGCACCCCCTCACCCCCCTTGTTCTTTCCCTGTGCAGAAACTCCGAGCTTGCGACTCGCAGCTGTCCTCAGCCCCCTGCGCCCAGGGACCCGGCTACTGGTGCACCAGCATGGCCACGGCCACCGAGTGTGATGTAAGTGACCGCAGTGTCCCCCCACCACCCGCTGCGCTCCCCAGGCAGTGGTGCAGCCCCAAGGGCTCCACCTGCCCCATCCATCCACCCCATCTCTCCCCACAGGCCGTGGAGCACTGCAGGCAGCACGTGTGGGACTAGCAGCACAGAGCACCCGGACAGTCCTCCTTGGGATATGCCGCGGTCGCAGGGGATGGGGCATCCCAGGCTCCAGGGAGCTCCATCCCACCACGCTGCCTTCTCCTTTTCCACCCCCAGGGCTTGGATTTTCGGGATTTCGTCTTGTTGTTTTAGGACTGGGAGCTCAGCGGGAGGTCTCTTAGGCTTGTTTCAAAATCCGTCCATCCCACTGCCCCCCTCTCCTGCTACCCATGGATTGATTCCCTCGGGTCATCCCCATCCACACCCCACCCAGACCGATGTCAAAGCCCAGATGGGAGCAGCTCCATGGGCTGGGATGGGTTCTGCTGCCAAAGCACCAGTCCCCATTTCCCATCACTCTCACACCATGGATCCCATCTGATTTTTGGCAAGACCCTTGCTGGTCCCATATGGGGCAACTTTTTAATTTTACTTTTTTTTTTTTTTTTCCTGGTCACCGGTTAAAGAAACAAAGTGGATTGCATCTGCCCGCAGTGCCTGGCTTTGCATGACTTCTGCAGTGGGCGAACTTTGCACAGGGAAGGAGAAGACGTAGGCTGAACCATGCACATCTATCTTTATAAATACATATATTACACATCTTTCTATATATATGTATATATATTATGTGTTTATATATCCATATATACACATATAAATATATATGTATATACACAGACAAGAGGCACTCTGCCCTGACCCTGCAGCCTGCAGAAGGATGCAAACCCAGCCCTGCAGGGCTGGGATTTTTGGGGTTTCTTCGCTTCAGGGAGGCAGGGGCCGGTGTCCCCAGCCCCAGGCTGCTGGGATGCAGCATGGGATCGCCTTCACCCCACAGACACGAGACTCAGGGGCTGTCTGATCCCAAACATCACATCGTGCCGTCAATAAACTGCTCCCATCAGCCCAACTCTGGTCTCCCTTTCTCCTTCTCTAAGTGCTGCGGTGATGCTTGGGGGGATTTAATGTTTCTCCCCAAAACGTGGGAGGATGGATGAATTAAAGGGTGTGATCTCGTGCTTAACGCTGCGGTTGGGAGGAAGGACGACAGACAGGGTAACCAAAGCCATAGAGAGTGTATTTCTGGTTCCCATAACAGCCCGTTCCCAAAGCTCTCAACAAGGTTACGACTGGAAGCAACCCCCAAACGAACAAACCCGAGCGAGAGAGAGAGAAAGTGGGGGAGAGGAAGAGGGGAAGGGAGGATACACACGAACACTCGACAGCCAGAAGCCCCGCTATGGTCAGTCTCTCTCTTTTTTCCACGCCGTAACACGTTTTGGTAAAGCCAGCAAAATGGAGAAATGTCTTCGGTTTGGGTCTTTCCTTGCCAGAAAGGTGATGACATATGTTAATGCCAGATGGGCTTGGGTTGTGTGTGCTCACCCGGCCCTGGGTGCCCCCAGTCGAGGTGCGATGGGCTTTGGTCCCCAGATGGGATTTGGAAGGGGACACCTCAACGGGGCTCCCCAGAGCCATGGAGCCGTGCTGCCTTCGGGCTGCCTTCACCCCCACCCAGCCTCGTAACGCTTGAAGTCATCGCATCCGCTCAGCATTAGTATTATTTTAAAAAAAAAAAAAAAAAAAAAGTTTGGTTTTTTTTTTCATAAGAAAAATTAAAAAAAAAAATTGAATGGTTTCGTGATTAAATGACACGCGAGGAAGAGCGAACCGGTCCTGAGAGCCCTCTCCCAGGGCCCAGCTCTCCAAGGCTGCTGGATCCAAATGCAGGGGACGGAAGAGGGGACCGAGTGCTGGTCTTGGGGTGCCCCCAGCCCCTGTTGTGTCCCCCCAGCTCCGTGCTCATCCCCTGCCATCCCCGGTGGGTGCCGCTGGTCATAGCTCGGTGATCTCCAGCGGGCTCTCCATGATCACCTCCCGCATCTTGTGCAGGGGGGTGGACTTGGCCGACTCGGTGCGGGCGTTGTGGTCGCCGTAGCCCCCGCAGTCGGCGGTCAGAGTCTCCAGCGAGCGGCCCAGCACCTTCTGGTCGTCCTCGGGGAGGCTGTTGAGGTCGGAGGCCAGCAGCGTGCCCGTGCTGCCGTGCACCACGTGGATGCCGTCGGGACCTTTCAGCTCCACCGGCTGCTTGTGCCGAAAGCGCAGGCTGCCCTGGCTGGGGCTGCGCTCCTCGTCCTCCTCCAGGTCCTTCTGGATCAGCTGCAAAAAGCCCACCAAGATATCACCACGCATCCTCAATCCCTTCTGCATCACCCAGAAGGAGAGACCCAACCCTCCTTTTTCTCCATGAGAAGCTCAGCTCTCCCCGTGCTTATTTTGGGGAGCGGTTTTTTGGTTCATCCAGGTGTTGCCGAGCCAGCCAAGGGCTGTCACCGGGTTGTGGGGCCAGGAAGACACACTGCATCCCAAAGGGCACAGCAAGCATCTCCCCACACCCACGCACGCCCATCTACCTCTGTGACCGAGGACCGGTCCCCCTGACTGGAGGTGGCCTTATGCACCATCCGCTGGGCAAAGAGCCTTTTCAAGCGCATGTAATCATCCAGGACCACCTTCAGGAGAGAGCCCTGGGTGGAGGGGGAGAGAGGATGGGTTATGCAAGCGAGAGGGCTTTTTTTTGGATGGAGGTCAGCCCCATCCCGGTGTTTCTCACAGTGAAATCCCCTGCTGTCGTAGCACCTGGTGGGAGGAAGCAATGCCGGCCCTGAGGTGAGGATGCTCACGGAGAGGGGATGCTCACCTTGATGGGCCCCTCCCGCATGATCTGCCCCAGCTTGGCGATGTTGTCGTACTCCTGGATGGCAGCACGCAGGTAGCGGTCGTCCTCGGGCTTGGCGGCCGAGGGCTCCCTGCCGAAGGTGCCCTGCAGGAGGAGAATGTGGCTTTGGGGTCGGCGTGGATGAGCACCCCAAGGGGTGTCCCCAGGAGTGCGTCTCACGTGGGTCCTGGCCGGGCTGTTCCAGAGGTCGGTGATCTCACTCAGGTTCTCGGGCAGGTCGTCCTCGCGCTCCGCCTGCGCCGCCAGCTCCATGGTCCGGCAGAAGGGGTCCAGCCACACCGGGTTGGCCCTGCAGGTGAGAGCACACCCCAAACACCATGCCCAGCTGAATCCCTCCATAAAGAAGAGGACTCTCCACCACCAGCGCATCCCTGGCTGTAAAATGTGGGCGTCCCCACTGAGAGCATCCCTCGACGCACGAGGAAGCAGAGGGATGGGGAGAACTCACCCGTCAAAGGAGTACTTGTTGGTGTTGGGCATGTCCATGATGTCCATGAAGCCTCTGTTCCCTGCAAAAGAAGGGGGTGGAGGCTGCCCAGCGGCTCGGCCGTGGGCTTGGGGCAGAGCTGCTTTATGGGGAGAACTCGGTGACCAGCAAGGAAGCGGTAGCAGGAGGAGCAACCTGCGAGGGGGCTGACGGTGGGGAGCCTGGATGAGGGGAAAGCCTCCTGCCACCACGCCATGCTGTGCCACATGGCTGGAAACCCCAGCACTGCTTACCTGTGGAGCCCGCCACAATGGCTTTCAGCTTCCTTTTGTGCCTGTGAAGGGAAGAAATACAGCAGATTAGGGAAGGAGATCAGAAAGGTGCTCAGAAGGAGCAGGACACGGTGTGGGACCCGGCCCTACTCACACTGTGCGGTAGTACCAGTTCATGAGGATGAAGAGCATGGCAGCCAGGAAGAGCAGGACGGCCAGCACAATGATCGCCATCTGGGAGAGACAGAGGGGTAGCAGCAGCCTCCAGCACCCACCCAGCTCCCCACTGCAGGCATCCCCACCCAGTTCATGGGGGAAAACATCTCTCTGGGTTGTGGGTGGGGGTTGTGGGTGGCCAGCTCCAGCTCCAGGTGGGCCTTCACCTGCAGAGCCGAGAGGTCGTCTGGAGCCCGCGCCGTGATGGCAGGCTGCACGTCCAGCACGTTGTAGTTCCTGAAGAGGTTCCTCAGCTGCTCCTTGTTCTCGTCGATCATCTGAATCACCCTGGGGAGAGAAGAGTGCTTGGGCCTCTTGGTGTTTGTGAAGCTTCCCACAGGCTCGGAGAGCAAGGCTGGGCGACGTACCGCTCCACGTCCAGGATGCGGTTGGTCTCCCTGTTCACCACGTGGATCAGAAGCTCTGTCTGTGCAAAGTTCACCCGGCCTTTCTTGTCCACGTGGAACTGGGGAGAGACAGCAAAGGCTGCAGTGAGGGAGGGGTGTCTCCTCGGGGGGCATCTCCTGAGGTGTGCCACATGCCCATGGCCATGGGGGACAGCCCTCAGCTAGAAGTTGGCCATCGCTGGCCAGTTGGCTGGTGGTGGAGTAGCCATGGTTCTCCACAGACACCAAGACTGGGGTTGGTTCTTCATCTCCAGAACTTGAGGAGCTTCATACTGACACTGTGCCCTCAGGGGATCACCCCAAGGGGGGTGACCTGCCCCCTGAAGCAACCTGGAGGACTGACGGTTACCTGCACGTCGTCCGTGTTGACGATGGCACCGGTGATGTTGGAGAGCAGGCTGATGAACTCCTCCTCAAACTGCCTGACCTTGTCGGGGATCTCATTGATGATGATTTTGACCCTTTGGTCATCCCGCAGGATGTAGATCCCCACGATGGCCGTGTCGTTGTGGCCCACCAGGTCAGAGGCCATGATGTCCACCACAAAGTAGCCAGGGTTGTAGGCCGTGAAGAGATCAAAGGTTCTCAGGATCCCATCAAGGGTTCCTGGGGGAAGGACAGCCAGAAGCCTGGGGTTAGTGCAGCCACTTCAAAACGTCCACCTGAGGTCCCTGTGAAGGAACCTGCAAACCAGGGCTTGGCAGGTGACCTACAGCAGCTCTCGTAAAGCCAGAGCCTGCATTCTGGGTGGAGGAACAGCCGTGCTGCCTGGTGACCATGGCCATGGGGGACATCTCCCACCACGGACCCATCTGGCCCTGTGCTCCTGCAGCACGCAGACTACACACCGATGCTGAAGATGTTGGCCACTTCCTCAGAGTCATTGGAGTGCTGCTTGATGTATCGGATCCCCAGGATGTTGTACAGGACCAGGCTGTTATTGCCCACATCAGCATCCACGGCCACAACTCGGATCAGCTCCGATCCCACCTTGGCGTCTGTGGCCACCCCTTTGGGACAGAGACAGGATGGAGACCTGGGGCTGGGCTGCTTCTCCATCCCTCTGGATTCTCCCTGGAGCATCGCTGACATTCCTCACCCCAGCCACCAGCACCCCTTACCCGCTGTGTACTCTGACTTGGTGAACTGAGGGGACTGGTCGTTGATGTCATCCAGGAAGATCCGCACCTCCTGAAGGGTCAGGTCTGTGCTGAGGTCCCAGTGCTGCGCTCTGCCTGCTCGCTGGCCCCGGGGTGGGGACCAGTTCCTCTGGCTGGACGCTTTGACGATGATGGAGTAGTAGGGCTCCTTCTCGCGGTCCAGGTCCCGCAGGACCTGCAGCTTCCCCTCCCGGCTCAGCTGGAAGTTGCTCTCTCGGTTCCCGGCTGCAAGCAGAAAGGGGAGATAAGTCACTTGCCTTTACCATGTCACAAATGCAGTGAGCAGCCAAAAGGAGCAATGCAAACCCTTGCAAAGTGACACTGGGAACAGTGTCACTTGGCACATCGCTTGCCCCCTTCCTTGTTTGGCCATGCTGTGTCCCCATCTCACCTGCTATGAAGTAGTAGACGATGGCATTGGAGCCCTCATCCGCGTCCACCGCACCAGTGACGTTGCCCACCACGGTGCCAGGCCGTGAGTGCTCGGGGACAGAAAGTGCCTGGTACTGGGGGCTGTCCCTCTGCCAGAGCCCAGAAGAAGGGAGCGGAGGGTTACCATGCTATATGAGCCTTGAGTGGTCTTTTTTTTTTTTTTACTTTTAAAGGCTAAAAGTGGCCAAACTCCATTGTGCTCCCCATGGTGATGCCCAGCAGTGCATGCTCCATCACATGCATCCCCATCCCAGCACCCTCTGTGCCCTCCCTGGTGCTTACAGGTGGTCTGAGGAAGACGGGCTCATTGTCATCAATGTCATCAAGGGCGACCTGGAGGGGCTGCATGGTCTCATAGGCTGGCTGGCCCTGGTCGGAGGCCACGATAATCAGCTAGGGAGAGAGGCAAAAGTGCTGTTCTGGGTAAAGCCAAGCAGGCAAGGAGACATTGCCAAGGCAGGGGCAGAGGGTGGCTGAGTGGCAGAGGGTTTCTGTGGAATTTAACAGGGAGCTGGGAGGTGGCCCACCATCACCACGTCCTCCAGGATACAGGCTGATGGTGGCCCACGTCCCAGTCGTACCACATCCCACCTGCATCCTCTGATGGCACTTGATAACCACCCAGTTCCTGCTAAAGGCAGTGCTGTGACATCCCCACTACCGGGGCAGTGCCACCATCCCTGCCACATGGCCTGAACCCCACCAGCCCGTCCCATGGACCAGCCCAGCTGTGCTGCCGCCCTGCTCACGTTGTACACCGCCTGCTTTTCCCGGTCCAGCCTCATGGCTGTCTGGATCAGCCCGCTGATGGCATCGATGCTGAAGTACTCCCAGTCCTTGTTCCCTGCCCCGGTTTTCAGGAGGTTGTACAGCACCGCCCCATTGAGGCCCTCGTCCTTGTCCGTGGCGTAGACCTCGTAGACATTGGAGCGCAGAGGGATTTCCTGTTGGCACGTGGGCAGCCCCTAAGCCCCTGCACTGCGTGCCATCCCCCTGCTTCATTAGCCCCTCCAAACCCCTTTCTATTGGCTCATGCTGCCCAAAAAACAGCCTGGGGCTTGCAACGCCCATGGCACCCCTGCACTTTGCGATGCACCACCCACGTATCCCAGTGGTCACCACCCCAGCTGCTCCCATCTCCAGCACCGGAGCTGTGCAGCCCAGACTGATGGTCCTAAAGGGGAAATGTGGAGTTGTGATTTCCTCTGGCACGGCTGCTACTCTGGGAACTGGTTGGAGCCATGCCTGACTTCTCAGAAAGGAGAAACGTCTTAAATGTCAGCATTTTGGCCCATGTTTATAAACACGCTCAGCACGCAGCGACTGGCTGTTTCCCTATTTTTTGTGCTGCTGTGGTTTCTGTTCCTCAAGATGCCCCTCTGGGGACCAGCTCCGCTCAGAGCCTCGTTCAGCGTCCAGAGATGACCTCCTTGTTCCAGGAAACCCTTGCAGTTCCCACCACAACCAAGTGCCAACCCAAACCTTCTTGCTATGTGTTAAAACAAGGTCTTATGTCATCCCCTGATGGGGATGGAAGTGGGTTTGGCCACAGTGTGCTATGGAGTGCCACCACTCTGTGCCCATCAAGCCCTGGGTGTACCTCCTTGATGTGCAGGATGGTGCCGTTGGGTGGGCGGACGAAGACGGGGCGGTTGTCGTTGATGTCGATGACCTCAATGTGGAGCATGGTGGTCCCCCAGAGTGGGGGACGCCCCTTGTCTGTGGCCACCACAGTCAGGTTGAACCTCTCGTAGGACTGCAAGCGCCGTCGAGACGTGATGAGCCCGGAGTCTTTATTGATTTTGAAGGCCTCTGGAGACAGGTAAAACACATCTCTGGCTCAGGGCGCTTGGCACTAGATAAACTATGAGTGGTATGCTTTAGTGGTACATCTACTGAGTGAAGCACACCCCTTGTTTGTGGGAAATCCCTATGATGGGGTGATGGAGCAGAGCTGGCTGTCTGAGCCCAGGATACAGGGGCTCTCAGGGTGCCACTTTGGAGCATCCCTGCCCACCTGGATGCTGAGTCCCTGCATCTGGCCAGCACCAAACATCCCAGCGCCAGGCCACCCCACCGTGTTTCAGTGCTGCTCAGGGACATGCTGAAGCGAGAAGCCTCCACCAGCAGCACCTACCTGCTCCAGGGCCCTCAATGCTATAGGTCACCACGCCATTGTCCCCTTCATCCAGGTCCGTCGCGGTCATGGTGATCACTGATGTACCCGCCGGCTCGTTCTCGTAGACGCTGGTGCTGAACTGGCTCTTGCTAAACTGGGGCCTGAAGTCGTTGATGTCCAGGACAGTGATCAGCACCTTCGACAAAGCCCAGCCCACTGGGTCACGTGAGGATGGGGACCCTGCCATGACCGCCACCGGAGCATGGTGCCCTTCCTGCTATTCGTCTCGCTCTGCTGGACCAATTCCTGTCCACAACAATGGAGACGGACGCAGCCGGGGAGCCCATTCACTCTGTGGCCAGGCAGAGCACTCGCCGACAATAGCATCGCCTCCCCTCCCCCTCCTGCTCCGTCCACTCAAGTGGATGTTTGGTCCCCGCAGCGCCAAGTCCCTCTGCATTGTTCACCCCACAGCCCCCATGTCCTGGGGTTCTCTGCTCTTCCTTTGGGCTCATTTCTCCCCGGAGCGGTGGTGGCCCTACCTGCACCGAGTTCTCCCGACGGTTACTGGAGATGTCCCCAGGGTTGTCCCTGGCCACAGCCGTCAGGGTGTAGTGATCCTTCTTCTCCCGGTCCAGGGCTGACAGGATGTAGATGTCACCCTACAGCACACAGAGACCTTCAGGTGGGTCTTATCTGGCAGAGCTGGTGCTTGACAAGAGGCAGAAGGTGAGGTGCAGGAGCAAGGCTGCCCTTGGAGCCATAGGGGGTGGGATCATCTCAGCCTCCCCTCTCTTTTCCCCCTCTGTTCCAGCCTCAGCTGGCTCCTTACCGTGTCGGGATTTATCCCAAACTTGCCCTCTCCATCCCCTAGGCTGTACTGGATGAGAGCAAAGCGCCCAGAGTCTGCATCCGTGGCCTTGACCCTTAGGATGACTGTACCCAACGGCACGTCCTCGAAGACAGCTTTCTGCAAGCAAAGGGAGCAGGGAGGGCTGGCTGTTGCACCGTGTGCCATTTCAGCAAGAAAAGGGAGTTAACACCTAGTTAATCCACCAACGCAACGCTCATGGGAGCCCATTGCTGCCCAGCTCCACAGGGATTCGTGCCCGGCTCACCTGGTAGGATGGCTGGCTGAAAACGGGATTGTTGTCGTTGATGTCCACTATCTGGAGGTACACGGGGATCTCGGCGGATCTGCGGGGAGAGCCGTTGTCGGAAGCTCGGACAGTGAAGTTCAGCCACTGCACCTCCTCGTAGTCCACTGTCCTGTTGGCCACGACCTTCCCTAGAGGATGGCAGACCCTGAAATGAGAAACCTGCCCCCAGGTCCCCTCCTGGCAGCCTTCTCTGCACACAGGATATGGCTCGGTAGCGGTGATGGAATAAGTGAATCTCTTCTGCTAGGAGTCAGGAGAGAACTGAATTAAAGAAACCTTCCTACAGGCTTGCTACCATAGCGAGTTGGAAATCAGACACAGCGCTTTTATGGAGCTCATGATCTCCTTGATGCTGTGGTTAGATTTTGCCCTCAGCTGCTAAATCCTGGCCAAATTTCTCATAGGAGTACTACAACTTAGTCCTTTTTGGCTCAGGCTGCGTCAAGGGGTTTCAAACACTCTCTTCCCAATCCTTCTCATGGGGCTCGTGGGACCCACACGTCCCCAGACCACCAACCTGCCAACTGGTCTTCGAGGCAGACATAGCCTTCTGGGGACAGGTCCAGCAGCTCGTAGGTGATCAGCCCATTGGCCCCTTTGTCTGGGTCCACTGCCGAGATGGAGATGAGTGTGGTGCCCTGCGTGGCTCCCTCCAGGATCCGCTCAGTGAAATAGGTGACCCCAAATGGGCGGAAGCGTGGCGTGTTGTCATTGACATCCAAGACGTTGACCGTCAGCTTGGCTGGGGAGAGTGTGGAAGCAGAGAAGAGGAGGAGGAGAGTGAGAAAAAGAAGGGAAGGAAGGATGGAATGGTCCTAAAGAGACAAGCATGAAATTCCAGGAAAGCCAACAAAACTGAGCTGGCTTATCAAGAAAAATGATAATTTTCAGCCAAGTCCCCAAGCTGGCTGTGGGACAGCCTCACCTACTCCAGCCCTACGTTGGTCTGTGTGCCTGGCTTTGGGATGGTGGCCGAGGGCTGTGAGGCCATGCTGGTGCCTGGGAAAGGCAATGTGTGTCCCCACACCACCTAACCTCCCCCATGGCAAGGGACCATGCTCACCATTGGGCACGCTGACCGAGCGGTCGATGACTTCGCTGGCATTGTCGTGGACAGAGATGGTGACCTCGTAGGTGGCCACCAGTTCCCGGTTGAGGGGCGTTTTGATCTTCACAGCTCCTGGAAAGCCCAAAAGACTGTGGTTAGAGGCTGCACCTGCACCTTGTTGAGGACCCTATGCAGACTGATGGCACCAGCTGACTGCTTCCTCCTGTGTCTCTGCATCTCCAGCAGCTGAGCAGGGAAAACACCTGATAGCTATCCGAGGAGATGACTTCCTTCTCTGTGCTCTCCATCTCCTGCCTTCCTGCCTGCTCCACTCTGCCCAGACAGCTGGGTCTCCTGCTCCTCAGCCAAAGATTTGGCTTGTGTAGACAAAAGGGGTTTGGGAGCAACTTCTGCTGCCTCCCTGCATGATCACCATCCACTTTCATGCAGCATCAGGGCACCTTTAGGAGTCTTTTCCCACGTCCTTTCCACCAAGGGAGTTTTTCTTTCCCAGATCAGCTCTGTGCTTCCAAAACAGTCATGGGAGAAGGCTCCTGGTCCTCCTGCCCTTGGAACTGGTATCACTTACCCCAGTCCTCCCATCCCAGCCCCCCTCTGCAAGGGTGCCCATGTCCGGTCTGCAAAGGCTGAGCAGCCACCGCCTGCCCACCCAGCCAGCTGCAGTGATGATGGGTGAGATGGTGGGATGGTGTGGAGGGAGAAAGAGGCACACAGAGACAAACCTGGTGAGCCAAGAGCCGGAAAAAGGAAAGAAAAGGGTTAGATAAGCAGGAGGAGCAGAGCAGGGAAGCAGAAACTGAGTGTCATCTCCCCATGCCGTGGACACCTACCTCCAGGCAGAGAAGAAGAAGAAGAAGCAGAAGAGAGGAGAGGGGTCCGCACTGCCCGCGTTGCCTTTCCTGCTCTCCTACCTGTCCTAAAATCCACCAAGAACACTCCTTGTTGGTCGGGCACCAGTGCATCCGTGTCGTCACGGGCCACGATCTCCAGCAGGTAGTACTCCAGGCGCGGGTGGAGGTCCCGGTCGATGGCGGTCACCTCGGCCACCAGGGTGCCGGGGACAGCCGACTCGGGCACGCTGACCGTCTGGATGGGGTTGATGAATTCGGGCCGGCAGTCGTTGACATCGTCGATGAGGATGCTGACGGTGGCGGTGCCCGAGAGTGCCGGTGTGCCCTGGTCCACGGCCACCACCACCAGCTGGTAGGCATCCCGCTCCTCCCGGTCGATGCTGAGGTTGGCCACCCGGATCACTCCCGTGGTGACATCAATCAGGAACCTGTCCTGGCCCCCGCCCTCGATCCGGTAATCCAGCTGCTTGTTGGGGCCACTGTCTGCATCTGTGGCTGTCACCCGGAGGACGGAATAGCCTGGAAAGGGGGAACACAGCCCTCTAAGCTAAGGGGAGGAGGGCAGCAGCAACCAACCCCATTTCCATGCAAAATACCACCATCAACACGGGCAGCTCCAGCTCCCAAATTGTCCCTTTGACCCAAACCCAGCCGAGTCCTGAAGTCTTGGCTCTGCATATTCCCTCGGGTCACCCCGATGTCCCTGCTCTCCACCCTCACCTGGGGGGCTGTTTTCCTGCAGCCGTGCCGTGATGGATGCAGGCTGGAAGATGGGGCGGTTGTCATTGTCATCCAGAACAGCCACTGTGAGGCTGGCAGTGCTGTTCAGCCCCCCAGTGTCACGGGCCACCAGCGTGAACTCCAACAGTGGGTCCAGCAAAGCTTCCCGGTCTATCACACCATTGGGCTTCACCGAAACAACACCTAGAGGAGCAGAAAAGCCCGGTGTCAGACCCCACATCTGCCTGGTGGCCCTGGGCTGGGCACAGGAGACTGCTGAGCCACCTCACCTGTCCTGTTGTTGATGATGAAGACATCCAGGGATGTCCCCAGGAGCTGGTAGGTCACCACGGCATTACTGCCCTGGTCCCCGTCCAGAGCTAGGATGGGTCCATTGAGCATGGTGACAGGAGTCCCTGGATGGGACAAGAATTAGGGAGGGTGGCAGCCCCCACGGAGTTCCCCATCCCCCTCCCACCCCGGTGACGCATGAGGGACGGCAATGAATGAATGGAGGAGGTGACAGAGCGAGGGGGTGGCTGCTGCAGCCTTGCAGACCGGCACGCGGGGCCCAGCCGTGGCGGCGGGATGTCCAGCTAAAAGCAAACAGACAGACACATCCGTCAGACTGGCTTCTGGGTTCTGTGGGATGGGGGCTCCTGGAGGCACCCAAACCTTTTGCCTGGAAGCAGCGGGGTGAGGAGACACCTGAGGTCTTGGAGCAGGGAGCGACTTAAATGGCAAAAGGACAGAAAGACGTAAAAATAGGAGGAACAATCCTGGCTTTTTGGCTGAGGATTGTCTGCCTGGACAGGCTGGACTGTTTTAGCTCTGCCTTATGAAGCAGGGAAGCTCCAGATGCTGGTGATGGAGAGGAGGCACGCTGTCCCCTACAAGACCCACTGGTTGGGGTCCTCAAGGCAAGGGCTGCCCGCAGGGCTCAGCATCGTTCAGCATCCCCTTCCCACTGACCTGCAGCCTTACACTGTGTGGTGGCACCACTGGAGCACAGCCCTTGGTGCCTCCTCCATGGTGGCCAGGAGATACTTCCCTCATCCAGCCCCACAGGCAGCGAGAGCAGACCTACCCGGGGGTGAGTTCTCCATCACCTCGGCCTGGTAGGAGCTCTGGGTGAAGAAGGGATGGTTGTCGTTCTCATCCGCTATGGAAATGACCAGCAGGTCAAAATCCTAAAGGTGTGTGAAGAAAAATGGGGACAAGAGGGTGATGACTTCAATGTCCTTTTGTCAAGCTCATCTCCCACCTCTCCTGTGGAGCCGTGCTCCCCGGAGCTGGAGCCCTGTGCCACCGTGTTGCCATGTTCCCCAAATCACCCTGGATGGTCTGCAGGTACCCCAACCCCGGGATTGGGGCATCCCTCCCCAGCCCATACCCTGGACTAGGTGATGAACTAGATGAAGGAGATTGGGTATGAAACTGGATGATCTTCAAGGGCCATCCCAATTTAAGCCGTTCTGTGATTCTGTGTCACTGTGGTTGGCCAGCTCTCCATCCCAACTCTCGCCCTCCTTCCATGATGTCTACTGCTGTTGCATGGAGTCAGCACGAAGTGTTGGACTTCTCCTAAAGCCTCCTGGTTTCATTCTCTGCTGGTTGGGTGGCTGCAGCCCCCTCTTTGTGATCCCTAGATGCTGTTGGAAATGCTGCCCGTTTTCTGGCTATGCAGGAGGCCCTTCTCCCCCCGCCCTGCCTTCTGGAGGCCTGGAGACCTGGCAGTGTCCATAATTACCCGCCTGGCATTGCGGATGTTCTCAGGGTTGTCCTTCACAGTGACGGTCAGCCTGTACTCAGCCACCCGCTCCCTGTCCAAGGGGCGGTTTACGTAGATGACGCCGGTCTATTGAGAAAAAAGGGAAGAAATAGGTACAATGACAAGAGATGGGCTTCACCTGCTGCAGAAGGCATCCTAGGGATGGCAGAGCTCATAGAGCAGAGCAGTTCAGCCTGGTGCTATGAAGTCCTTGAGGACCCACCAGCCTGTAGAGCCCCACATGTCTACACAGCCCCACTTTGGTGCCTGGTGTGCCTGCAACCCAGTGATCTTCCTCGACTTTAGCTCTGGGGAGCCCTACACCCTTCCTAGGATGCCAGACAGTCCATGGGGGTGAAGGAGGGAGCTGTGCCCACCCGTGGTGCCCACCCTACACCCCCTGGTGCCCAATCCCTGTGTGGGGCGTACGGTGCTGTTGATGTAGAAGGCACTCTCTGTGTTGCCAGCGGTTATGTCGAAGGTGAGGAGGGCGTTGGGGCCCTGGTCCGCGTCCCGGGCAAGGACACGTGTGACAAAGCTGGAGACCGGGGCGTGCTCACTGAGGGTGATGTTCATGGGTAGGTTGAGGAGCACGGGGTCATTGTCGTTGATGTCCAGCACGCGCACGCCCACCAGCATCTGCAGGGGCAGAGAAGTGGTGCGGGCTGTGCTAGGGAGCACTGAGTCCATCCCTCCCATCCCTTTCCTGGAGGAAGGAGTTGGGGGAGCAGGGTGATGGCTTGCTGGTGGCCACAGGTCCCCATGGACTCACCGTGGAGCTGAGCGGGGGCACGCCCCGGTCCCGGGCGGCGATGGTGAGGTTGTAGAAGGGGATGTTCTCGCGGTCCAGCTCAGCATCCTTCCGCACCCGCAGCTCCCCTTCCACCGGGGAGATCACAAACTCCCCTGCCAGAGACGGTGGGGCCGTGGCTCACACTGTGCCACCACACTGTGGCTTCCCGAGGGGACAGGGGGACAGGCACCCCGGTCCTGAGGTGCGCTCTGGCCATAGGGATGGGTGTGCTCTGTGTGCCCAAAGCCCCATTGCTGGTGGCACACAGCAGTGGTGTCTAAATGGCCCAAAAAAGGCGCTCACACCCCTTTCTGAAGATGCCAAGAGCCCTCCAAGCATCCACCTGTGCCTGGCAGGGGGTCTGCATGGCCAAGGGGCTGCTTTGCCATTGTTCTGGAGATGTTTTGCAGCCAGGGTCAGCTGGTAGACGGGACTGGGCTTTGCCTCCCAGAAAGCCTTGGCTGCCATCACTGCCCGCTGGGGTGGTGACAGCTGTAGCAGTGTCCCCACAGCTGCCAGACGGCCTGGGACACCCGCAGCTGCTCTGCCATCTGCTCTGGGGCTTCTGGGGCTGCAGGTCTGCCACGAGCTACAGGGACTTTCAGACCCCAAAAGTGTCCTGCTGTACGCTTGCATTTCTCAGTTTCTCTTTCTGCACTATTTATTTTGTTGCATATTTTTGTTCCAGCAGATTCCTCCCCCCGTCCCCTCTCCCCGGGGCTGGGCTTGCACCCCGGCCACTAACAGGTTAAGTTTTCTGTTGCTCAAAACAGGATTTCCTGGTGTCGAAAGGCTGAATTTGCAGAAGCAGCCAGCTGGGAGGATGGCTTTCTGCAAGGCTTCCGCCTGCGCTCCCCGGCTCCTCCACCCACCCCCTCCCTGCCTGCTGGCAAGGCTCTGCCTGGAGAAACCACAACATTAAGCAAAAAAGGAAGGCGAGCCCATTTTGTTCCATAAGCGTGGGCTGCGTCCCATGCTCCCCTGCAGAGAGATGGGGATGTGCCACCATCTCTGGCACAAAGCCCTGGGAGATAGCACCCCGTGCCCCTGCTCACCCAGAGGGTCCCCAGCGACGATGCTGTACTCCACCTGCCCACCGGGCCCCGAGTCCCCATCGTGGGCCAGGAAGGTCCAAACACGGGGACCGGGCTGCCCCTCCGTCACGTCGAAGGGGCCCTCGTAGGGCCGTGGGAAGGTGGGACAGTTGTCATTGATGTCATTGAGGTTCACCAACACCTGCGGGCGAGGAGAGAGGTGGAGAGGGCTGGGAGAGGGGACCTGCCCCGTGCTCATCAGTGGATGGGGCTGGTGGTGCAAAACCCACATTTATGTCCTGGCAATCCCAAATTATAGAATCACAGAACGGTTCAGGTTAGAAGGGACCTTAGAGATCATCTTGTTCCAACCCTCCTGCCACGGGCAAGGACACCTCCCACCAGACCAGGCTGCCCAAAGCCCCATCCAGCCTGGCCTTGAACACTGCCAGGGAGGGGGCATCCACAGCTTCTCTGGGCAACCTGTTCCAGTGTCCCACCACCCTCACAGGGAAGAATTTCCTCCTTATATCTAGTCTGAATCGGACAGAAAAAGCAACAGAAATGCTCTTGCACTTCTCATCCTCCTGGACAGCCAAAGGCTCTCACGATGAGCGAACTCCAAAAAATCTGCAGCTCGCATGCTTATTCAAAACCAAAACACCACCAACGCAGTTGGCTCACCATCCCTTTCTATGACACATTTAGATGGCTGGAAATGATGGCTGGACACCAGTGAGCCTTCAGATCTCCAACAGGAAAACAGCAACAGTTTTTTTTGGGACAGGGTAGAACCCAGCGGGAGCACAGCCATCGGGGCTGTCAGCCAAGCTGAGCTCTGGTCTTGCAATTGTTTGGCTTTCTAACTGAGTCACCCAACACAGAAGGGATTTTTATATATCTGTACTACACTGTATTGCTAAGAAAGCAAAGCACTTGCACAGTGGAGAATGCCTGCCAGAGGACAGAGTCTCTGGTGGCTAGTAAAAGGCTGAGCTTAGGGAGCACTGGAAGAGGCTCCTCCACCTCATGTCCTTCTCTTCCACCTGGCCATATGGGATTTATGGGTGGCTGTGAGAAGGATGCTGAGCATGAGGAGATCTTTAACGTCCTGGATTGAGTATGTTAAGATCCGTCAGATGGATGTTTCATTAAATCCAATCTCTAAACACTATATCTGGGGGTCTGCTCCATCTCCTAGCAGCGGAGAAAACAAACACTGGCATGCCTTATCAGGGAGACGGATTTCCCATCACTCGCGATCCAAAACAACCACTAAATCTCCTCCTAAAAACTCTGCTTTCCAACTGCACTGGCAGAAGCCCTGAGGGCTGCATGGGGAGGAGGCTTCCTTGTCGCTATTGGGGCTTCCGAGTTCACATTTCATTACAGCTGAGGGAAAGCTCTGCCTTCTGCAGCACACCAAGAGCTGCTGCCTCCCCTGCCCTGCCCAGCAGCATCCAAAATCATGCTGGAAATGGACAACACCATGCAACCCAACAAATTTTGATTTGGGCCACAAAAATAACCAGAATTCCATTCCCGCAAAATGCGTGCTTTGGAACTGCTGGTCCACCCACCCTGCCCTGTGAGCAGGACGCAACGTCTGGGTCACTGCTCCAGGAGAAATGAAGGAGCTATAGAGAAGAGCACCAAAAAGTGATGAGACACTCTACGTAACCTCGCTATGCGGAATGGAACAGGAGTTCAAAAAGCAGATGAATAACGGTAAACGATAAATAATGGCTGGGCCCAACCATGACACGTCCCTGATATGCAGCCCCATGATGGAGCAGCAACGGGGCCAACTGGGAAGAGCGCCCGGTCAGCACTGGGAAGGAGATGAGAAACCACTTGTGAGAGGGGAACACCTGGACCCCAAACACGCCGCAGTGTCCCAACCCTACCGTGGTGGTGGACGTCAGCCGGCGTGAGGCGAGGGGGCACTGGTCCGTGGCGGTGACCACCAAGGTGTAGCGCCCATGGCTGATCTCGTAGTCCAGCTCCTTCAGGGTGCGGATCTGCCCCTGCAAGGTGAGGGGACAGCAGCCAGGAGTGAGGGACATGAGAGGAGCCACAGCCGAGCTGGGGACAGCCACCCTACTGACCGTGGTGCTGTTGATGTGGAAGGTGCCCAAGATGTTGCCTTCGGTGATGGCGTATGTCACTGTGCCATTGGGCCCTTCGTCCCGGTCCAGGGCCTTCACGGTGACAAGTGTGGCATTGAGGGTGGCGGGGCCCTCGTCCAATGTCACCTCGTACAGCTGCTGCTGGAAAGCCGGAGCATTGTCATTCTCATCCAGGATGGTGACGAACACCGTAGTGGTGGCCTGCGGGATATAGGGATAGGGTGTTAAGGTCTGTGGTGAGCAAAGCTTAAGTGCCAAGGTCAATGAGCAATGTGAGGTCAGCCCTGCCAAGAGCTGCAAATGAGATGTATGAAGCATTGCCCTAAACCAAAGTGAGCTGGGGCTGGAAAAACATCCTCAGCACAAGGCAGCAGCTGGTGGCAGCTAGCAGCTAGGGACAGACATTAAATCACACCCTGGTTCCAAACACACCGCATCTCAGCAGCATCTCCATTTCTCCATTTTTTTCCACATTGCTGCTAACTCCAGGAAGAAGCTCATGGCAGAGGAAAAGGCAGAGATTGAACCCCATTGTGCCTTGCTGCCTGAAGGACAGGTCTTTGTGGGTCCTGCCAGTGACACTCGGGACACCTTGGTCCTTGAGGGTGGCAACATGGTGGGGTGGAAAATACCCGGAGCTGCTGCTGCTGTGTCTCAGAGGAAGAACAAAGATGAATATTTCAGACAACTCTGCCTTCTGGCCATGTCACCACGAGCACACAGCTGGGGACAGGTTGGTGACAGGAGCGTGCCACCACACTTAAGGGCTCAGCTGAAGTGAGATCCTTCTGGCAGCGTCTTGGGATGGATGAGACCTTACTTTTGGAGGGGGACAGAGATGTTTAGTTGGAAGAGGCTCAGCAGCAGGACGGCCGGTGTCTGCCAGCTCCTCCACTCACCCCAGTGGGGTGGGACGTGGGCATCACTTGGGTAGGACACGGCCATCGCTCTGCTGTGACAGCAGCTCCAGGAAGGAGGGTTGCACACAAGCTCTGCCCCAGCCAGACTGCAGCCAGGTTGAGCACACCTACCTCCAGGATCACAACTGTCACAAAAATCCGTTTGGAATTTGTGCCTACCCCCTCCCCCACTGTCACTGTCCTGGCAGACAAGTTACATTTCTGGTCGATCACATAATCGTTTGATATAAAACCAGAACCGCATCGTGCTCTCCTCATTGAGGAGCTGAGAGGCATCGAAGCTGCATGCCGTGATGCTCACGGGTGAGACAGGAGAGGATGCACTACGGAGCACGGCACCTCTTCAAGCTGCTCCTTTTTGCCCTTCTCCTGTTGACCCCAAGAGAGTTTCAGCAGCATCAGCCTGGCCAAGCCACGGGCTGCCTGCTCAAGCCTCGCAAGCACGGGGAGAAACCCATTACACCAAAGCAAAGGTAAGGATGTGTACCGTCCCCATCCGGCCTCCGGGGCGTGCTCGCTCTTCTTGCCCTGGCTCAATGACATTGCGTACACGGCTCGGGCGGGCGCGGCTCGCGCTGCGCGGGGCCGCCCTGCGCTGCGCGGCGATGGAGGATCCCCGCGGCACCGCGCGGCTGGGGCCGCTACTGGCCGCGCTGGCCCTGCTCGCCTCCCACGGTAAGCCCTGCTCCGTCTGCTCTTCCCCACCCTTTGGTGAGGGGTTGGGGCTCTTGCTCGGGATTTTGGGGCGGAGGGGATACGCGTTGCCTCCAGACACGGAGTTTCAAGCGATGGGGAAAGGGGAGAGCTGCTGGTTTAAAACTCCGCTCGCGTGCTGTTTGTTTTTCCTCCTCCTTGCTTTGCTCTGATCGGATACACGCAGTGGGAAAAAGCAGCCCCCTCCCAGCCCCCCGTGCACACCCCAAGGACGGGAAAAGTGCTCCGGGCAGCGGATGGAGGAGGCGTGCATGGATGCTCCGCTGGGACTGCCGTGCAGCATTTGTGCATGCATGCATGCAACATGCCAGGCAGCTCTGTCCTGAGCTTGGCTTCTCCTTCTGTCTCGGCGCAACAAAATTTTCTGCTGGCGTATCCCCAGATACGACACCCAGCTGCTCCCTCCAGCCCTGAGTGTCTGCAGAGCTCTGCTGAAACACACAGCAGAAGAAGGCACGTGTTTTTTACACCTCAGCCACAGCTTTCCTGCTAGCTGGGGCGTGCAGTGAGCGATGCCCAGAGCTGCTGGCAGGGTGAGGGAGGACCAGCACATCTGGGGATGGGGAAGGAGCGCTGCAGGGCTGTGCACGCCGAGGTTCGCCTGCTCTCAGTGCTTCTTTCTGCCCTCTTTCTACAAGCTTGGATGCTCAGCGTTAGCCCAGTGCCAAAGCAACTGATTTTCATGCCTGCCAAAGCTTTCTGGAGCCCAGCTAATATTAGCAGGGCTCAGTGGAGAAGTTGAGTGCTTGGAGACATCCACTCCCTGTTGGATGTTTTTGGGATGCAGCAGCACGGACGGGACCCTGCACCAGCCCCTCTCCTCCATGGGGAAGGCAGCAGAGTGAACCCTTGGGCTGCAGCACAGCAAGCAGGGAACCAGAGGGAAGTCACAACAAAGACATTTCTCTGACCCCACCATAAAGCCTTCTTTGCTCCCATTTCCAAAATCACACCCTGAGTGCCAGCCTGGGGCAGCCCCTGAGCCGGGGCTGGCTGTGACCTGCAGCAGGTGGAGGTGGGCGAGGAAGCTGGTGCTTGGCCAGGTGCCGCCACCGCAGAGTTTTGCTTTGAGTTTTTCAGGGAAAGAAAACAAACGGGCAAAGCCACATGGGCAGGGCACTGCGAGCTCCGTGGTGCTGTCCCCGGAACAGACACTGAGTGCCAGCTCCTGTCCCAAAGCCATGTGGCTGTATGGGAGATAAGGACCATTCACACTGACTTTTCTGCTCGTATCTCCTTCTTTCTTTCCTTTCCTCCCCCCTGCTGCAAGCATTTGTGCCAAGGTAGACACAGCCCTGTGCTTCTCAGCCAGCCAATAACTCTGAAGCGCAATGACAGCACAGTGACAATGGGCATTGTGGCACTGTTGTGTGAGGCTGCTCAGTACCAACGCTCCCAGAAGAGGAATTAAGGGCAGATTCCCTGCCTGGAGCATCTGCTTTCTGCCTGGCAGCTCTGGGTGAGCCCAGGGACTCAGCATCCCTGGACCACTTTTGCTGGGCACAGATACTCCTTTTGGTCCCGGGGCAAAAATACAACCAGGCTCCCAAACCAAGCTGGTGGGGATGAGCGGGACATTTTTGGGAAAACAAAGGCTGCTGCAGACACTTCCTCCAATAGAGCCTCGCTTCCCTTCCCTGGGCTCCCCAGGGCTGTGCAGTCAATGGGGCACTTCCCATGGTGCAGGTAGCTCTGGCGAGGCACGGGGCTCGAGCAGCACATGGGGGGTGTTTTCGCTTTCGCTCTCTTGATGTGGTGATGGTGGAGGATGCTCGGGTGGGGTGGAGGTGACAAGAGCTTGGTCCTGGCAGGAGGGTGACCCGCGGGAGGCTCAGCACACCCCACGCTGGCTCAATATAGCAAGAGCAAAACCTCAAAGTGAAACAGCACAGGGCTGATGGGACCACAGGATGTCACCGAAACACGAGAACACGCCGTCCTAATGCCCTCTTCTCTAACCATCCCCGAGAACCTCCTTTTCTCAAAAAAGAGGACCTAGAACGTCCTTTTTTGGCAGCTTCTGAAGGTGATGCTTGCACTCCTGTGAGCACAAAGCATCACTTGGGACTGGAGCCCCAGTGGGATGCTTGTCCCGTGTCACCCCTGTATCTTAGCGGTGGCACCAGGGCACACCTCTCTGTTTGGCTCCAGCCCCCTCAGCCCTCTGCACGCAAGAGAGGGATTTCTCAATGAGCAGTTTTCGGTTTCAGGCAGCTCCTTGCCAGCAGCAGCAGCCAGTTCCCCTTCTGCTCTGCAGAGGCTGCAAAACAAGCAGGGTGGGACCTGCTCCCCGCCTGCTCTCAGGGGCATGGCTCCTCCGATGTCTTTTCTCTCTCTCTTTTTTTTTTTTTTTGCTTTCTTCTCCTTTTTTTCCTCTTTTTTCTTCTTCTTTTTTTTTTCTCCTTTTCAACCAGCTGTTGAAACAAGCTATGGGGAAACAGGAGCTGCAGAGGACTTTGCAACCAGCACAAGATGCTCCTATTTCCCCATTTGCGAGTCGTACCCCTTGCCCAACTCCCTTTGCACACCTTGCATGGCCCTGGTGCCCCCCAGCTGCCTCCTGCCCCACACCATGCTCCCCCCACCAGCTGTGCCCCACAGCCTTCTGGCCACCTGCTGCTGTTAAAGGAGGCTCTATTTAAAGCAGGGTTCATTTTCGGGGTGCAGCTCTACTAGAATGCTGCTGTGGAACAAGCACAGGTTGTGCTCCCCATCTCTTTTAGGATACGGGATGCTCAGCATCTTCCTGAGCCTCAGGGAACCAGCAGAGCCTTCTGTCTGCTAGGGGTTGATGGTTGGACTGGATGATCTTAGAGGTCTTTCCAACCTTAATGGTTCTATGAGTTGGTACGGCGGAGATGGGTTGATGGTTGGACTGGATGATCTTAGTGGTCTTTTCCAACTGTTGTGCAAACAAAGAAGCAAGATCGCTTCAGATGGATTTCTAGCAAGCCAGGTAAAGTATTGGATAATTTAATGGTCATAAACAAGAGTAACAAAGATTTCCAACTTACGTAATGGCAATCCCCCACCAAGATGATGATGTTGCCCCCAGGAGCAGCCAGATTCCACAAGAGAGATGTTTTCCCCTCCACGGCTGGCTCTTAAATGAGCCCAGGGTAGCCCCACCCTGGGTCCACCCCTCCTGGTCATGTGGAGGGGGGGGACAGGTGCTCCCTAGGCAGCCACTGCCCTTCACCAGGTGCTGCTCAATCACTGATTCAGGCCGTGACTTTGTTTCCCTTACACCAACCTATATGAACCTATACGATTCTATGTGTTGGCATGGTGGGGATGGGTTGATGGCTGGGCTGGATGATCTTCGTGGTCTTTCTAACCTTAATGATTCTGTGATTCTATCCCAGGAGCCAAGGGCTCCTGGCCATCCCCACGCCATAGGGGATGCCCATATTGGGGTCCCCGTGGGCACAGGATGCTCCCATCCATGTGGTCACCCCCTTCTCCCCTGGCAGGATGGACCATGGCATTCCTGGTGACGACCCCGTACACACGCTGTGTCTGCCCCGAGGGCCAGAACGTCACCCTGAGCTGCCGGGTGAGCGGGCCGTTCGCCGACCACCACGACCTCATCTTCAAAACCTGGTACTTCAGCAGCAACGGCGACCAGAGCTGCTCCGAAAAGCGGCACATCCGCAACCTGACCGAGAAGGAGATGCACCGCGAGCTCGGCCGGCACCACGGCACCGCGGGAAATGGCACAGCGAGGTCCCCCCACGGCCACCATGGCGTGGAGTTCGTCCCTGACCACCACGGGGCTTTCCACATTGTGGTGATGAACCTGACGCTGCAGGACAGCGGGAATTACTGCTGCTACGCCATGGAGGTGCGGCGGGAGCACGGGAAGCCCCAGACCCTGCAGGTGGCACATGGCTTCGTGGAGCTGCAGATCCAGAGGGGTGAGCAGGGATGGGGGTGTGTGGGATGCTCCGAACACAGTGTGTGGGGTATGGGGTGCTGGAGCTGGAGAGTGGAGGATGTCAAAGGGTTGAATGAAGGGCAGGGAGCAGAGGGACAATCCAATTAATAAAAAAAAGGGAGAAATAAATCAAAGGGGCAATAAAAAGCGTGTTACATAGTTTCAGTGATCTTCTTTGACCTCTTTCTGGAGAAGAGGAAAACAAATCCGAGCAATGAGGGAGGCTGGCCGTGGGGCCAGGAAAAGGAGCGCCAGCACTGCTCCGGCTGCAGCTGGACACTTTTTCTGTCTGACAAAAGAAGGGGAAGCAGTGTGCAGTGCTGCACACCAGCCAGAGCAAGACGCCCTGCTGCTGGGCTGGTTTTCTCATTCTCCTTGGGCAAAGGGAAGGGGGTAGGTGCTCCCTGAGCCCACCTCATGCACTTCTGTCTTCTCCCCCGCAGGCAGAGGAGCGCAGCAGAACTGCACGTTTCACGCTGCCAACAGCAAAGGTAAAGGAGGAACACAGCCCCTCTCCCCTGTGCTCAGCATCCCAGCCTGTGTGCTCTCCTGGGGCCAGGTGCTTGCTGCAGGCACACAGCCCCCAGGAGCACCAAACCCAATGGTGCTGTTATTGCAGATATCACGGCCGCCGCGCTGGCGACGGGTGCCTGCATCGTGGGCATCCTCTGCCTGCCCCTCATCTTGCTCCTGATTTACAAGCAGCGGCAGGCGGTCAGCAGCAGACGTACGTATCCCGGGGGTGCTCCCCACCCAGGGACCGAGGGGACCCATTTGGGGCATGTCACGGGCTCAGTTTTGCTCCCCAAGCCATCGGGTGGCCCTGACCAAACCCCCTGGGGAAGCGGTTTATGCAGCAGCAGTGGGCACAACACCACCAGGAACTGCGCTTTCAACATCCTTCCCCAGCCGCACCGTGTCCGTTTCGCCATGGCTGGGGCACAGCCAACCCGCAGAATTGCAAAACATCCCCTGGGGTGGGGATGGGGGGGAAGGCAAAGCCCCAGGGGTTGGTGCTGGGTGTGGGGATGCTGGAACACTGGGTGCTGTGGGCTGGGTGTGATGCTGGCTGCACGCAGAGGATGCTGATGCTGTTTTGCCTTTGGCAGGTGCTCATGAGCTGGTCCGAATGGAGAGGTGAGCATGTGTTTCCCTATGGCCCCGCACCCCAAAACCACCCTGTCCTGCTCAGCCTCCCACTGCACTGTGGTTGAGGTTAAACACACTCCACCATTTCCTTTGCCCAAAGCCACCAGGATGAAACAGGGCCCTGAAACACAGATGCAAATCACCCATGACGGGATGTTGCTGATGCAACATAACCTCAGCTCCCCCCAGCATCGGAAAAGGGCATCTTTCAGAGCAGGGAAGAGATTAGAAAGAAACGTTTCAGCCAGGAGAATGGGCACTGAATGGGTCCATGGTCCCACACAGCCAGGTGTTCCCACAGCACTTCATCCCCGCAGCACTTTCTCGAGCTGGCTGTCAGCCCTGAGGCAGATTGGGGGGGATTTCAGCATTGAAATGCACGCACTGAGCCATCAGCTGCACCCTGCCAGGCCCCGCAGGAGAGCAATAAAATGAGAGTCTGTGTCCTCTAGTCCCATCCTTCACAGCTGCACATCCCTGCACAGAGCATCCTTAGAAAGCCCCCAGCGAGCCTCCTTTTGCCACCACACAAAGCACCGCGGCAGGAAGACACTGCAACCCCCCTAAGAGCCCCTGGAGCATCCCTCATGCCCTCTCCTCTCCCACAGCAGCGCCCAGGGCATCGAGAACCCCGTCTTCGAGGCGATCCCTGCCAGCAGCGCTGAGCCACGGCCGCGGCCCCAGCTCTCCTACACGGGTGGCCGGCAGCTCTCTGAGTCCGGCCGGCACCTGCTGTCCGAGCCCAGCACCCCGCTGTCCCCACCGGGCCCCGGGGAGTGCTTCTTCCCCACGCTGGGTGAGTGTCCGAGCACCTGCTCCGTGGGAGGGATGCATGGGGCATGGGGGGAGATGGCTGCTTTATGGAAATGCTCGGCGTGCATCGCTCATCCTGCTCTGACACCTCCTGCCTGCCTCTTTTCCAGATCCTGTTCCTGATTCACCGAATTCCTTGAAAGCCTGAAGAGCCTGGTGGGAATGTGACGGAGGAGGGCACCACGCTGGGGCTGTGCCGGGAGGGGACACGGCCAGGGCGGGTGGCAGCTCCCACCCATCTGTCCCAGCAGGAAAACTCAAAAACAAATTGAACAAAGACCTTCAGCCCTCCCTCTCCCCACCGCCTGGACAGCAGCTGCCGGTTTCCCTTCGTGCTGCGAGGAGGACCGCGCAGCGAGGACTGTGGAGCGTCCGTCATGATGAGAGGGGAGGATGCCAAGAAAAACCAAACAGCAGCAAAATGCCTTAAAAATGAAGCTGAGCACAGGAGCCCTGCCCATTTCTCCTGCTCTAGGGGTGGAAGGGACCTCCCTTGCTTGGGCTTTGGATTTTACAACCTATTCCCATGGAGAAGAGCACAGAGCTGGACTATGGCACGCACAAATGTACGCTATTCACTTTCTGCTGCTGATGTGGCTGCGGATCTTGCCTTGTGCCTAAATCCCAGGGGATGCATGGCAGTAAAGATGTAAGGAAGAACATCTCCTCCTCCTGCTGCCAGCCTCCCTGGCACTTGACTTACTGCCTGGGTTCAACCCGCGCAGCGTTATCCCGTCCTGCTCTCTGGCAGCACATCCTGCCCAGGAGCGTATGGGAAAGCACTCAAAACACCACAAGACAAAACAGTGGCCCCGGCCAACACGATGCAAAGAGTTTCTCTGCAAAACAGGAAGGGGAGAGGCTGCAGGAGTGCTCCTGCCCCGCTGCCTGCTGGCACGACCCGCGGCCAGACGGCTGCTTCTGCTGCAGCTCTGTAGGATTCAGCTCCCTGTTTCACTATCAGCGCTGATTAAAAAAAAAATCATATATTTTTTTAAAGCTATTAAATGAGATAGGTCGTCTGCAGGGTGCAGCTGTGCTGACATCACACTCGCTGCAAAACTGAGCGGTCCCAAGGCAACAAAACAGCTGCAGCCCAACTTGTGTGGCTCCAGCACATCCTGCCCATGGAGAGCAGTCCCAGTGCAGCTCCTGAAGGTCATTTCCCACGTGGCCATCCCTTTGGTGGCTGTCTTTCACCCCAGGTGCCTTGCTCCTGGAGGATGGCCACCTTGCACACCCCTCTGTGTCATACAAACGTGCATCTGCTGTTCATTTTGGGAAAAGAGAAAACCCACAGAAAAAGACAAAGGAGGTGTGTGAGCCACAGGGCAGGAGAAACACAACGATTTGCAAACCACGACCGGCACTGCTGCTTGCAGCACGTTTCCTCAAAATGTAGAGCAGGGCTCTCTGCAGCTGTGCTGCCAGGAGATGGTGAGATGGGGAGAGATAAGGGCAAGGTGGAGGCGAGAAGGCAGTGTCATGCCCGGAGCGATGTGCGCTCACTTTGGGGTGTGTGTGTGTGGGTGTTGGCTTGTGCGTCTCCATGGGTCCAGCATCCTGAGACCCTTCTCTGTTTTGTTGTGCCTAACATGGTGGGCAGGACAACCCCTGCTTGGAGTTTTCAGCTTGTACAGATAAGGAAGAGCTCAGGGCTTCTGCTCAAACCACTTCAGAGCACAGGCGGGGAAACGAAAGGCAGCGCTTGTGAGACACCCGAGGGCGCGTGCTGAAAGTTACGGCGAGACAGCTCCTCCCGAAACACCCCAAAGCAACACCTCTGGCTGCCAGAGGGTGTCCAGGCACCAAGTGTGCCAAGGATGGGCTCTGAATCGCAACCTGAATTATTAGCACACTTGTGCACGGCCAGACAAACAAATCATCACCGCAGTGCTTTAAAACCACACCCTGCTGCCTCCCCAGCGCATCCATCCCCGCTCGGCATCCCGGTGCCAGCCTCAAAACCCGCATCCCGGCAGCTCACCGACAGCGAGGGGTTGCCCTCGTCCTCCACAGTGACCAGCAGGCAGTAGGAGCTCTGCCGCTCGCGGTCTGGCGGGGACGGCCGCGTGGCGATCTCGCCGGTGACACGGTCCATGCGGAAGGTCAGGTCCTCGTTCCCACGGGTGATGTAGTAGGACAGGACGCTGTTGAGGCCGGTGTCCCGGTCAGTGGCATGCACCTGGACCACCGCCGTGCCCCCGCCGACGTTCTGCGAGGTGCACATATGACATAGAAAAGACGTTTGTAATGTTCGTAGCATCGTTCTACTATAGAGTGGGATTTTCCAGGCAGTGCGCAGCTTTAGGCTCCAAACTCCCTCCCAACGCCCAGCAAAGCAGGGGCTGCTCCCAGAGAACATGTGGATGCCCCATCCCTGGAGGTGCTTGAGGCCAGGTTGGATGGGTTCCTGGGCAGCCCCATCTAGTGGTTGGCAACGCTGCCCATGACAGGGGGCTTGGAACTGGATGATCCCTTCCAACCCAACCCAAGCCATTCTATGACTCTATGACTCCACAATTCCATGATTCTACGATTCTACGCCCCCCTCGACCAGCACGTTGTGATGAAGCAGTCTGGTTTCCTGCCACCAACAGCTCTGCATTAGGCACTATCTGGGCTCTTGAAGTGTAAAACCTGAAGTTGAAGGCTGTGTAATGCACTCAGAGCTCAGCTAATTATTTCTGGATGGTCTCATTACAGGGGAAATCAAAAGAGAAATTCTGTTCTTCGACCAGCTCCAACCATGTATTAAAGAGATAAGGAAATCCTAGCAGGGCAATAACTTTAATGCAAAACTATTCATCATGAGCAGCGCTCCCACACATCCAAGTGTCACTGACTATCGCTTATATTTCATTTTTCACCCTCAAATGGAGAACCCCCGGCCCAGGAATTAAACCAGCAGGAAATAAGTTGTCTTTTCTCACGCCTGATTGTGTTTTATTGCTTAATTACCCAGCTCCCTCGGAGCTGCCGTGCTCTGGGCGCTCACCTCGCTCACGCTCACATTGTAGCCATTGGGGCTGTCGATGATGGGTGGGTTGTCGTTGACATCAAGGACAGTGACACGTAGGGTGTGCTCCTTCCTCCGTGGGGGCACGCCGCCATCCGAGGCTTGGATCTATGGCGGGGGGTGGGTGATGTTTCCCCAAAATGCCATTTTGAAGCTCAAAGGGTGGGGGAGCACGGCTCACCCGCAGGGTGTAGTGGTCCAGCAGCTCCCGGTCCAGCGGCCGTGCCACCAGCACCTCGCCGTAGGTGTTGTTGGTGGTGCGGATCTCAAATGCCCGCCCTGCATTCCCTGCTGTCAGTGAGAACGTCACCTGGAAGTGACCAAGGGAGAGAAGAAAAGGGCCCATGACGTGACTTGGGGAGACCCTGCAAGAACAAACCCAGCAGCACCTCGGGATGCATCTTAGAAGGTGCAACAAGGTGGGTGTCAGGGGTGTGCAGCCACCTCAAAGCAAACTCCCTGGCCTCACCCCCAGCCCTCACGCAGTGCTTGGCACAAAGGGGACACAGCACGGGAAGGGGCTGGCAAGGTGCTGGGGGAGGACGCACCGCCCCACCTGCCCGTTGCTGCCTGCATCAGGGTCGCGGGCCAGGACCACGGCCACCCTCCTGCCAACCGTGCTGTCCTCCGGCACGCTGACGGCCGAGTCGGAGGTGATGTCAAACTGCGGGCTGTTGTCATTCTCATCCAGAACGGTGATGGTCACCTGTGGGCACAGCAGGGGTGAGACCCCTGGTAAACCCCTGGTAAGCACCTCCAACCCCAAAATTGCCAACAGCATGAGCTGTCCCCATGGGGGTGCACACAAATAGTGCAATAAAGAGGTGTGGGTGCATCCCTGTCTGCAGAGCAGGAGGAGGGATGCCCAGAGAGGCAGGAGAAAGAGACCAAGCTCTCAAGCTTGATGGATTTTGCATCCCAGAGGCGACAAGAGAGCGGGCTACCTCAGCCACAATTAATTGGAGGAAATGCTCTCATTGCCTGGCAATTGAAGATCCACGTGAATGGGAGAGGAAGAGCCTTTCTGTTCCCGGGGCTCTATTTATGGGTGCCCTCAGCCCCAGGTGCAGCGGGGCTGAATGGAACCGGTGCGGTTATTGTTGAATCAGAATCAGGTTGCCAGGAACGGGGAGGGCCTGGGGGGTCCCGCAGCTGCCCCTCTGCAGGAGACGCCACCTGCTTGGGACTGGCCCTGCCCCCAAAAGCGATGGTGGTGTGGCAGATGTCCTCACCTTCTGTGGGAGAAGCAGAGAAAACAAACCAAAAAAGTGAGTTAGTGGGGCGCAGAGCATCCCAGCCCACCATGGCAGGGTCCCCCCTCGCTACCTCTTTCCTCCATGACCACCTTCAGAGGCAGCAGGTGTCTGACATATGGGGTCTCGAAATGCAGAGCGTGCCTCTGGCTTTGAAACTTCCCCAGGACTCAGCTGGCCCAAACCAGCACATTTTCACCCCTGCCCACCAAGCCACCCATGCCCATGTGCCGCCCTCTGTGGCAGGGAGATGCAAATCGCCCTGCTCAGCTGCTCCCGAAACTGCCAAATATAACGCTCCCCTTCAGCACGAACCACTGCCAAGTATTTCCAGCCCCCCCCAGATTTACCTACCCCAGGACCGGTGTATAGTTTGGTAAGGGATCTGTAAACTCCATAGCGTTGGGCTTTTTTTTTAATTGATTTTTTTTGTGTGTGTTCTGAGAAATCTGACCCTGTGACCCTGTGAAGCTAAAGCTCAGCTGTCTGTGTTTATGCAAATGCAGGGTTTCCCCCACATCGGGGTTTTCAGACCCTGGTGTTTGGGTTGGAAACAGGTCTGCCAGACCCAGCAGACCTTGCACAATGTGATTACAGCACTATGCAAAACCTAGGTGATAATTGGGCAGAAGAGAGGGGAGAGAAGCCACTCACCACTGTGGAGTCAACCTTTGGCCCCCCATCATCGGCCACCACTGTTAGGGTGTAGAAATCTCCCTTCTCCCGATCCACCTGGCCCTTCACTGTGATCACACCCTGCCAATGGCGAAGAGCCACATCCACCACCGGCCCCAAGGCCCTGTGGGGACAGCCCAGCCCAAAGGACAGCACCATGGCTGCTTACGGTGATGCCGTTGATTTTGAAGAGGGACAGCGCTTGGGCGTTGGTGTTGGGGTCGAACTTGTAGGTGATCTGGTTGAGGTTGTCAATGGAGCGGGCCTGGACGCGGAGCACCTCGGAGCCCAGCGGGATGTTCTCCACGATGACAGCCTCGTAGCTGCTGCTGGAGAACTGCACGGCCTCGTCCAGCTCATTCAGCAGGCTGACGTACACGCTGCAGAAGCCCTGGTTGTTGGGGGGGGCCTGGTCCGTGGCTGAGACGTTCATCAGGTAGCTGGTCTTGGTCTCGTAGTCCAGGTAGTCGATGGTGGTGATGAGACCCGTGCTCTCGTCAATCTCAAACTTCCCTTCGGCACCTGACAGGATGTGGTAGCTGACCAGGCCGCCGTTCCCTGCGGTGGAGCACAACCATGGCACCAAGCACCCCAAAGAGGCAGGACCACTGACACCCAGCCCACCCTGTGGGGTTTCAGCCCAGCCAGGCTCAGTGGCCATCTGTGGGCCCTACCTGTGTCCCTGTCGGTGGCCCGCACCACAGCCACCGAGGTGCCGATGCCGGCCGTCTCGCGCAGGCCCAGGCGGTTGTACTGCCGCTGGGTGAACACCGGCACCTCGTCGTTCACGTCCTCCACGTAGACAATCACCTGCGAGCCCCGAGAATTAGCAGGTGAGAGGACTCAGCCAATGGGACTGGCTGCTCCCCACTGTTTTGATGGCCTGAACCCCCCCAGATTCCATAGAGAAATGCAAATGTGGGCCACGAACTGCAAGGAACACCAAACCCTTGTGTTCTCTTCCTCCTGAGGTGAACCCATCCCCTGCAGCCCCAGCATGGCAGTAGGTAACATGATAATGAAGATAATGAAGACTCATTATCTCAGATCACTTGTCCCCAAGATGCCCCACCACTGAGAACCTTTGCCACTGACTTGTACATACAACGGGAAATACATTTGCTGGCACTCATCTGCTGCACGGGAGAAGTGTTACGAAGGATCCACTCCTTCCCTGGCCACAGGCACAGCTCAGTGTTAACCCCTCTTTGGGATCCCCTGCCCCAAATCTCACCACTGGAGACCCTGCGGTGTGAGAGCACTGATGACTCCATGGGAAATTCTGCACAAAGCTCATAGCCAGCAGGTCAAGCTGTATTTTCTCGCCTTCCCCCAGGGAGAGCCTTTCTCCTCCTGCTTTCCTGTGGGGCTGTGGGCACACAGCACTCAGCTGGAGCCCCCCAGTAGCTCGGTGGGTCTAAAAATAAAGGCGATGTGACTGGAGGAATGGTGTGGTGGCTCAGGGTTCATGGGAACCCCTCCTGAAGGAAGGAAGTTGCTGCATCACTGCTGAAGACGATTACCATTAGGACTAATCCCTTATCTAAATAATAGATGCCTGACCGTGTGGTTTCCAGCGTGCAGCCTGAGCGCACCCAGATGTCACAGGAAAAAAAGACACAACAAAACCCCAAACTCTCTCCTCCACCCACGGAGACTTTCCGTCAGCGTTTCCAGGTCTCTCAGGCTTCCTGCCCGCCTGCCTCTGCTCAGCGAGGGATGGAAATTACTGCTGCCTGATGCAGCATCCCTGACAGCCGGCGTCCACCCCGCACGTACCCGCACGGAGCTCCTCATGGGGCCATGCTCCGTGTTGTAGGCTTCCACCTCCAGGACGTGCGAGGAGTTCCGCTCCCGGTCCAGCGGCCGCACGCCGCGCATCACCAGCCCGCTGCTGGGGTTGATCCGAAAGTTGTTGTGCTCGTTCCCTGGGGGGGGTTAGTAAGTGAGAGTAGTGATGCCCCGGCTGGTGACAGCCTCTGGAGCACCCATGTGCAGCTGGGCTTACCCTTGACAATCCTGTACCACACTCTGCCATTCACGCCCTCGTCTGCGTCTGTGGCTCTCACCTTTGCAAGGGAAGGAAAGCAGGCGGTGAAGCTTGCAGAGGCTGCAGATCCTCTCATCCTACTCAGCTATCAGCTGCAAGCAAAGATGTCACCCTGCCCGCACCACAGGCTGAGCACCAAAATACGAGTTCTATCTCTTTAGGTGTGCACTAGGGGATGCCCAGCTGAGCCCAGCACCCCTCTGCTACCATGTGCTGCGTGGCCCAGGAGTGCACAGGGTGAGCGTACAGAAGCACACAGCTGTCAGCTGAATTATGTGGAGCTCCCAGGGAAACCTAGCACAATGGTCCCCTCTGGTGTCCCTAAGCAACAGTGCAGGGCTTTGCCCAAGGACACTGCTTCCGCAACAGCACCCAAGCCATGGCTGCTTGCAAACCGTGCTGGCGAGGATGCCCAGCCCATGGGCACACCAGATGGGTTCCAAGGGGCATAGCCAATTTGATCTAACAGAAAAACCTACAGCTGCCTCATAGTGAGCAAAAAAAAAAAAACCTAAAAAACCCCTGAAGAAATTACCCTAATGAACACTGTAAGGTCACCAAGTCAAACCATGTGTGGTTAGCCAATGCCAGAATTAGGGTAGAATGGGCAACCCTGCTTCAGCGCGTGCTGTGCAACGTGCGTGGGGCAAGACCCCATGGAGATGGGTCTAAGGGCACCATCACAGCCCCAAACACCTGAGCCCAGGGGATGGCTGCAGCTCTCAGCTCCTGGGCCCCACAGCTCTCGTGCCATCCGCTGGCCGTGGTTTCCTCCTGCGTCACGCGGCCAGTGAGTGATGCTTGTCTCCTCTGACACAGCATCTCGCTTTCTACCCTGCTCCTCTCATAGTTTCCGATCAGCAATTAAAAACACTTCACTGGAACCTCCTGAACCCTTTTTTTTTTTTTTGCATGTTTGACTAGCGAGCACCTGGGTGTTGCCTACACAAACCTGCCTGCCCTGGGATGGGGACCGCACGAGCAGACCCACAGCTCTCTGCCAAAACTGACCCAGAGGGCTGCCCAGAGAGCTGTGGGTGCCCCATCCCTGGAGGTGCCCAAGGCCATGGATGGGCCTTGGGCAGCCTGAGCTGGTGGGAGGCACCCAGCCCACAGCAGGGGTTGGAACAAGATGATCTCTAAGGTCCCTTCCAACCCAACCATTCTGTGATTCTATGGTTCTACAAAACCCTGCAGCAGGGCTTCTCTCATCCCATGAAGAAATCAAGTGAATTCCTTATTTTTCTCCCACAAGGCTCCCTCCCTGTCCTTTCTGCCTTCCCCCTGACACCCCTACCACGCTGGGAAGAGACTGGTGATGGGGAGAGAAATCCTCTCTGGGAAGAGGGAGCCACGTGCCTGCACTATGCTGCTGGCAGCCGGGATGTCCTCAGGGACGCTGGCTTCGTAGCTGCTCTGGAGGAAGATTGGCCGGTTGTCATTGACATCCAGGACAGTGACATAGACGGTGGCGGTCCCAGTGCGGCGGTTGCCAGTGGGGCCATTGTCTGTGTGGAAGAGAATGTGGTGCTGGGGTTTGGTTGCCCCCAGCTCTTTGCAGAGGGGACTGTTGGAGGTGAGGGGATGAACACGGGGCAGCACCATCCCTCCTGCAATGCTGTGCCCCCAAGATTCCTGAGCAGCCCACGTTTTTCTCTGCTCAAAAGGGATGCCCAAGCCTTCTGCAGACAGGCACATAGTTACAAAGCTCTGGGGATGATGGCCAAGATGTGTTTGGTGCCAGGTCCTCTGCCCATGCCAAATGGGCTGGGTTGAACTGGTGGCCACTGAGACAGAACCTGGCAGTAGAGGAGCAATGCTGCAGTGCTGGGTGAGATCTTCCTGGGACAAATTGGGAAGGGAATGCCCTGGCGATGGACCAGCCAAGGGGTGAAATGCAAAAGTTGTGATGGCTGTGGGATGCTCACACCAAACAGGGGCAGCTCAAAGCTTTCACGGAAACAAGGAGAAGCCCTCACCAATGGCCTCCAGGATCAGCGTGTACGATGCCACCGTCTCCCTGTCCAGGCTCACGACCGTCCTCACCACCCCATCCCTGAAGCCGACGCTGAATTTGCCATCCTGGTTCCCACCTGCAGCAAAGAAAAAAGACCAGAACGCTGTCATCACTTCCATGGATGATGCTGTCATGCAGTTCCATGGGAGAAAGCCAACAGTGCCTGGATGCAGCCTCTGGGCACAGAGGGTATCAGATGCTCTGATATAAACACGCATTATGCAGAGGCTGCCCCAGCAGCATTAAGCTGCTCCTCGTGCTCTTAATGACAGGAGAAGCTTGGGGACAAGGGTTTCTAAATTGAAACGGAGCGAGAGCAGGGCCGTGCAGCAGAGGGCGATACCGCACAAGTTTTGGGAACAGCGGCGCTGATCTGCAAGTGAGACTGGAACCATCCCGTTCTCATCACCGTGACACCATGTCCCAAAAGCTGTACCTTTCCCAAAGGCTATGCCTGCTCCCCATGCTGAGAGATAGAGTTTAGAGTGGAATGCATCCTTGGAAAACACACCCAGAGCCCCTGCAAGCCTGTCTGGCGAAACATCAGGGTGGAAAGCTCCCATCTGAGTGAGATGGGGGACAGCAGCTGTACCTGTGATGAAGTAGCTGAGCTCAGCATTCAGCCCCACGTCAGCATCCGTGCAGTTGAGCCGGACCACTTTGAAGTCCCGAGCCACGTTCTCGGGCAGCGACACGTTGTAGATGGCTGGGAAGAAGGTGGGGCTCTCATCGTTCACGTCCAGCACTGCAAGAGGGAGAGGAGCTGAGTGCCCTCAGGACTGCCCTCCTTCTGCAGCCCATTTCCCAAACCCCCCTGGCTGTGCTGAGCATCCCGTAGCATCCCTTGCTGCCTATGGAAATTTAGGCTTTTTGGGACTGGACGGGACCTGGTGTGCCCACCTTTGACAGTGAGGGTGCTGGTGGAGCTCTTGGAGGGCGTGCCAGCGTCGCTGGCCACCACGCGCAGGTAGTACTCGGCGATCCTCTCCCGGTCCAGCACGGCGGTGGAGGTGATGAGCCCGCTGGTGCTGTTGATGAGGAAGTCCATGCGGGGCATCCCCACCTGCATGCGATACGTCACCCACCCGTTGGGGCCCTCGTCCAGGTCGATGGCCAGCACCTGGTGGGGAGAGGATGGAGGGAAGGGTGAGTATGGTGACCTCAATCACCTCCTGAGTGACAGAAGCCCTGAGCATTCCTCTGTCCCCAAAGGCACCAGGCTGAACCTCAAGGCATCCTCCCTGTGGGTACCACACCATGCAAGGACACCACAGGCTCACATGGACATCTCCATCCATTGTGGAATGGACAACATCTTCCAGCACTGGTGGGATGTGCTCACCTGGAAGACGGAGGTGCCGACGGGAAGCCCCTCAGCTATCTCGGCGATGAAGGGCAGGTTTTGGAAAGTGGGGTCGTTGTCGTTCAGGTCCAGCAGGTTGACGAACACCGTGGCACTGCTGGTGGCTCGCAGGGGTGGCCGCCCACCTGCAGGGACAGGGCAGGGGCCAAGGTTAATGCCTCCAGCCCCTCAGGAAAGTGCATGGTCTCCAAGGAGGGAAAACTCTCCCTGGCAGCAAGCAGACCAGGCAGAGCGATGGATGTCTGTGCACGTGGCTGAAAACAGCAGCAGCGTACATGTGTCCTTATCCTTTTCCCTCTGACATCCTGGATGGGACATTGCAGGGCAAACATAGGAAGGAGCAAGAGTTAAGGTTAAATGTGCCTCCCTGTGCTTGGAAGCCAGCTGGATAATGGAAAAACTACCGTAATCGACTATTTTTTTCCTGAAAAAAAATTCTGTAAGATGTTATTCTCAGAAAAAAAAAAACACACGTTACCCCTTGAGCAGCCACGGGATCTCACCAGCCCTACAAGCTCCTCCTTTCTACCCATGCCCAAGAAGACGGTGGCCCCGGTGCAGCCCCATGCCTAAGGCTCAGGTGCCAGGTCTCAAGGAGTAGCTAGCTCTATTCCCTCCATTAAACACTGACATCCTCCCAGAACACCGGCTTACAGTCGGTGACCGACACCACGATCCTCCGCATCAGCTCAGCCTCCTGTGGGTTGGGGTTCTCGCGGTCCAGCTGGACGCCGGAGGTGCGGATCTTGCCGGAGGTGCTGTTGAGGCTGTAGAACTTGTTGGGGGGGCGGATGCTGTACACCACCGTGCCGTTCTCCCCCAGATCTGGGTCCACAGCCACCACCTGGAATGGCAACAGAAAGAGCCGAGAGATAGAAATTAAAACAGGCTGTCCCAGGTGGAGATTCACCGGTGCCTAATAGTGTGGCTGAGCTGAGTGTTTTCGTGATGCTTTGCAGGGATTTTGTATTCTCTACATTAAGTTTCACTGAAATGGTCCTGCAAGCCCAGCAGGTGCTGGTGTGGCACGGGAGACATGAGCATGCAGCAGTCACTGGCTTCTCGCTTTTGGAATAACAGCAGCTAGAAACAGGCACACATCCAAAAAATAAAACAGAGAAAGAGGCATGCTGAGGAACTTGTCCTGCTGCAAAGGAAACGCTGGAAGTAATTCACTGGTGGAGTTCCCCTCCACATTGGACATTGGATGCTTTAGAGTTCTCCCTGTGATGTTTTCAATTGCAGGGGGCATTTCCATCTCAACAAAACCCAGAACAGAGCATTACACTTGCATCCTCCCCGGTTCCTGCTGCTTGTCCCAGCTGAACTTCCATCCTAGGGGTGGCAGAGCAATTATCTTCCCATCAACTAATTGGGATGCCCATGCAAGAGGACTTCACAGCCTCCACAGAAGCTATTTGCCACCCTTTGCAGGAGCAGCATGGGAGGAGCACGGTGGGACCTGCAGGTCCTCCAAAGTGGGGCTGGGGGCTGTGGGTAGCTCTTGCAGACCGTGTCACCTCCTGCTCTCCTGCCAGACCTTTCTTCCCCTCCCCACCAGCTTTCTCTCGCAGCCTTCCCTGTTACACAATTTTGTGGATTCTCCTCACTTTCCCCTCATTTATTTTCTGTTCCGTGCCCGTCATTTTTCTCCTGGCGTGATGGAGTGCAAGCCTCTTGCTCTCCTTCTCTTTTATTTCACCAGCGGGATTTGAAAGGCTGTAAATCAATGTCTTTCAGAGAGGTCCTTGAAGGAGGTCGCAAGCAAGGCTAAGAAAAGGAGAACTTGGCCAAAACCCACACAATTGGGAGAAAAATAAAGGATCCCAGCGGAGCGTAGAAACACATGGGATGGGCAGCAAAGAGGAACCTTTTGATCCGACTTCTGCAAGGCTTGCAACGCGCACGGGGGAGGAAGGCTGGTTGGTTGCAAGAAGGAGGCTGTCTGGGGCTGCCTCCCTGTGCACGTACCGTGGTGACGTCCGAGTTGGGAGGGGTCATTTCCACCAGGTTGATGAAGTAGGGCTCATCCTTCCAGGTGGGGTAGTTGTCATTGATGTCCAGCAGCGTGATGTTCACCTGCAAGACAAAATGGGCTCAGCTGCTGGCACATCTGTGCAAGGACCAGGGGTGTGGGGTTTTGTGCCCTAATTGCAATCTGTGTTGCAGAAACCCTTATTTTTTTGGCCTTTTGGTGAAGCTATCAAGAGAACATCTCTCATCTGGAGCCCCAAAGGGGAGCCCAGCATCCCACAGGATGTGTCTTTGTCCAGCCAAGGCTGCAACGTCTAGTTACAGCCTCCCTGGATCCCACACCTCCCAGCGGCCCTCAGCACTGGTGACAATTATTTTTGGGAATCCTTTGGCACTACCACAATACTTTGCTGTTGCATGGGACGTTTCTTCTGCAGCCCAACCGAGCAACCCAGGAGAGAGAGAACCCAAATGCAACAAAATGTTCCAACCAACACTGCGCCACCAGAGATGGATCCTTGGCTTCTGGCTGGATATTGTCAAAGATTTTCACATCTTTGCTAATGATGGGTATGCCAGTGAGAGGCAAGGCAAAGCCGTTGCAAGGAGGCTTCAATCTGCCTGCACCTCTGCTAGATCCTTCCAAGAAGCCCAAGAATCAGAAAGCAATTGAAAACCCTTGATGCAGGCAGTGTGTGAATAGCAGTCATCAGGAACAGCTAAGCACTCCTGCAGGCTCTCCAACCAAGCTTTTTCTCGAGAGGCACTAACAAAGGGAGCCCTGCTGCGGGAGGAATGGTTGTATTCATGCCAAGAGATGGACACGCAAAGCACGGGAAGGTCAAGTGCCTCTAGGACAAATGGCTTCTCGGGAAAGGGAGCCTGATTTCCAGATCTGCCCACTCTGGAGAGCCATTCTGCAGTGGAAGGGAGGGCAGACACTTCTGTGTGCTCCACATGCCCTCCATGCAGGGGTCCCAGGGCCATGCTCACCATGGCGATACCCGTCTTCTGGTGGTGGCCCACGCCCCCATCCACTGCCCGAACAATGAGGATGTATTCAGATTTGGCCTCCCGGTCCAGCAAGAATGTCGTCGTGATTTCTCCTGCAGCCAAAAAGGATGAGAGGGATGAGGGAGGTCTTCCCACCTGGAGCTTGGGGAACGGCAGCACCGGTGGAAAAGGAATCGCTTCACTGATTCAGCTTCACACAGACAGCTGGGATTTCCTGGAAGGAGTCTACAGACAACATCCTAAGAAATAACCATGCTCTCTCTTCCTCCTGGAGCTATATGCTGTTTTGGTCCCCTGAGCCCCCAAAACTGCCTCTTCTTCACCCAGTGTCCGAGCTGCAGGGAGGCGTGATTTCCTATGGAGGGGCTGGCATGCCATGGGGATACTCCATCCATGCAGGGATTGGAGGGGCAAAAGTAATCTCAGCAAAGGAAATTTGTAAGGCTAGAAGTCTTCCTAAAAGATATCTGTCTCCGAACTCTCGTGGCACCAAGTAATTTCTGTACTGAAAAAATTAATCACAGTGAAATTGGTTTAAGCGTGCAGGTGTCGTAATGATGGATGTCTCCTGCCCACCGAGTTGCACCCAGCTCAGCACATCCTCACAGGACAGGTTCACAGAGTATGGATATCTCACAGATAGCATTGGCTTGACCACCACCCCAGGACACACCATCCCCTTCCAGCCACACATGTGCCTCTTTGCTTGTGGACACTGTATGGACGAAAGGAGGTCCTTGCTGCAGTGTTGGCAGCTTTGTCAGCATTCCTGCCCTTAATGAACCAAAGATGTAAGTGAGGAAGGGCAGGCAGCATCTCCTGAGCTAATGTAAGCCCTTGCAGACAAACTGGCGCTCAGGCATCACTTTCCCTGGGACCTTCTGCTGGGGCCTCTCCCAAAAGTTTTGCAGTGACCAAGCCCGGTGTCTGAGAGCTGGTGACCCCCTTACATTGTGTTTCTCCTAAGCAGGCTGCTTGGGAAGGAGGAGGGCTGAAAGAGGAAAAACGATAGGGAAGAAAACTGGGGGGAAAACAGGGTGAGATTGAATGGACAACAGAGAGAGTGTGGAAGGAGGCTCACCTGAGCGAGCATTGATCCGAAAATGAGAGGAGCCCTCCAGGGAGTAGATGATCGACTCCTGCCCGTACTCCCTGGACCGGTCCAGGTCGGTGGCATTGAGGAACAGCACGGTAGCACCTTGCAGGGGCAGAAAAGAGGGCTGAAGGAGGCACCTGCCCCAATGGCCATTGACCCAGAGGCTTGGCTCCTTGTCTCCCCAAAAAGCCTTTGTGTACCCCAGGCTGGCTGTGGGATCCCCAGGGCCCTCTTGACTTCCTAGAGGAGAAGCTGTGCTCCGTACCTGCCATGATGTCCTCCATGACAGCCACCACGTAGGAGGGCTTGCTGAAGGTGGGCGGGTTGTCGTTCTCATCCTACAGCAAAGAGAAGGGCGAGAGGGTGGCTGGGACAAAGGCACTGTGGGTGGACAGGTGCACAATGCTGGTATGGGCTGGGGATGCTCCTGCATCACATGGCCAGCTCAAGGCAATGGCGTAAGGAAGGTGGACTTGGGATTACAGCGTAGAGGGGGTCTGAGCACCGAATCCAGCAGCCTGGAGAGGGAAGAGTGGAGCCACCAGGACATTAAAGCACCGTTGTGGGTTTTGTTGTTTTCCTGGGGCTGTTCTAGAGATGTTTTCTACCTAGAGGCTGCTGCTGGACTGGTAGGCTCAGCTGCTCCTGCTGCCACCGAACCGGATATTCGAGGCAATTTCACGTGCCAACGATGCCCATCGCACCATAATTAAATTGCCATCCCATCTCTGGGAGCAGGTGGTCTGTAATCAGCCAGAGCATCACTCAGCTCTCCTCGTGCCTCCTCTGAGGGCAATGCAGAAATTACAGCCATCCTCACAGAGCGTGGGGTGACTGTCCCAGGGCAAAGCCAGTGATGGGGCAGCAATACCCAACAGGACCCCGTGTGCTCCCTTGTACCATCGTCAGCACTGCAGATGCTCACAGAGCCTCTCCTCTGCACGCTTCCCATCACTGGCTCATTGCCCCAGCCAGGGCAGCAGCGGCAGGGAGCACGGCAGCAGCTTATTAGCAGTGATATTTCCCCGGATCCCGGCGCCGCGCGCTATTAGTTCTGACTCGGCGGCTCCCTCTACAAAGCGTATTGTCCCCTAATGGGAGATCTACAAGGCGAGTTTGACTTCTTTATTAAAAACCAACAAGCAAAGGAGGAAAAAAAATTGCCTCCCTCCCCACTAGCTCTCATTCTGCCTTCTCATGTTTCATTTTTCCTGAAGTGTTGTTGTTAAACCCTTCCTATTCTCTTGCCTTTTTTTTTTTTTCCTTTTTCCAGTTGAAAAAGGCAGATCTGTTCGTGCTGTGCAACATGGGCTGAGGGAATGCCCCGACTCTACCCGGTCCCTGCTCCCAGCATCGTGCTCGTGTTGTACTTACGAACACCTCGATGGTGACGGGAACGGTGCTGTTGAGCGGTGGGTTGCCGGCGTCCTTGGCCATCACGGTCAGGTAGATGACCCCATTGACCACCTGCTCGTAGTCGAGGGGGTGGTTCACGCTTATCACTGGAAGGATGCAAGGCGTGGGGCTCAGCACTGAGCGGGACAGGTTGGGGACATGCTATTGTCACCACCATGGCATCTCCCAACCGCCGTGCTCACCTCCATACCCCTCTGACACCGTGATGTCAAAGTACTCGCGGAAGGCGGATGCCTGCACGATGCTGTAGGTGATCTGGTTGTTGGGAGCAGAGTCCTCATCGGACGCCTACGGGGACATGAGGGAAGGGTGAGTGCTGGTGCTGCGCTGGACAGATGGGGAGTGGTGCTGAATGGGGACATGGCTGGTCCCTCACCCGGAGCCGGACCACCTGGGTGACAGAGGGCTCGTTCTCCCGCAGTGCCCCCAGGTATGCCTCCTTCTGGAAGGTGGGCACGTTGTCGTTGACGTCCAGGACGTTGACCCTGACACGTCCCGCCGTCTCCTCGCCACCACCGTCCCGCGCGATGACGGTCAGCGTGTAGCGCTGCGTGGTCTCAAAGTCCAGGCGGGCTGTCAGCAGGATCACACCCGTGTCCTTGTCCAAAGAGAAACTGGGGAGGGATGGGAAAGTGAGGGGAACACCCAGTGACCACGTGCTGGAGATGGAGAGATGTTAGCCCGACATTAGCACCGCGCTGGGAGAAGTGCACACGTTCAGGGCAGCACAGCGGCTTTTTTCATACGGATTTTTTCATAGAGTGCAACAAACATCCTTAATTTGCCTCCTGGATGGGGTTTGGAGAAGCAGCTTTACCCCAGTGGTTCAACCACACTTACCGGTCGGGGTCATCGCTGAAGAAATAACTGACTTTCCCGTAGCTGCCCACATCGTTGTCAGTTGCCTGCAAACAATTAAAAGTTAGTTAACAAACAAAGCTCCTTCTGGGAATCGCACACACCAGCGAATTCATCACGACTCGCAGCAAGCTTGATTTGCATTCTCACCTACGGAAGGTTCCTGCCTTTCCCAGGTGGCACGGCTTCGGGGCGGGCTGGTAGCTGCTCAGCCCAGCCCCCTCCTCTTCCAGGAGCAACCACAGCAGGTGCTGCCTCCAGCAGCCCTCCAGAGCAGGCAGCCAAGCCTCAGCCTCTTCTCCCTCCCCTCTACCTCCTGCTGTTCCTCCTCGCCCACGTTGTGCGCTGCCATTGAATACCTGATGGATCCAGACTCGGGCTGGTGGGGCTCACCCCATTTTTTTGGGGGCATCTCGCTGCGGAGAGCATCCCTCCAGCAACAGTGCCCAGCACCACTCCCCAAAACGCGCTGCCTACTGCCTTTCACTGCCATGCTGAGCTGATGTGGGAAGCGCGCGTGAAATACGGCAATTCCAGGCAGATGAGGTTTTAAAGAAAACAGAGGACAAGAGAGATGTCTGCTGTGAGCAGCTCCGTTTCCACAGAGGAGAGTCCAGCAGAGAAATCCTAATCAGAAAGCCACAAAATATGTACGGGGGAAGAAGGATGACCTGGGAAGCCCAAATCCTGCAAGGCTTTGCCACTGGAAGGCTTCGCCTCCGGGCGAGGTGCATGAGACTCAGTGCAGAGGAGAGAGGGGAGATTTATGCATGTTTTAAAGTCTTTTCTCTAATGAATCTATAAAATATGCATGAACAGAGGCGAGGAAAAAATGACCAGAAAACTTTGTATTTAGAGGAAGGAAGTGGAACGTGAGCCCAAAACTAGTGTTTGGGATTTTTTTTTTTTTTTTTTTCCCCAGTATATCTTCTAAATTGAGTCCTGTCTGGATTACTTAGACTCCAACAAGTCTCTGAAAAGCAGGGTCAGAGACACATTTTACGTCCAGATACCATCAAGAAGCTGTATTTTAGGACTGGCGTGGAGCACACCCCACTCCTGAAACCCTTCTGATTTATCGATGGCCTTGGGTACCCTTGCTATCAGAGCAAGAGTTTGAGCACACCCAACTGCCTTGCCCACGCTTGCCACACCATGGTGAGAAAGCACGAAAATTTGCCTGAATTCATTCATTTTCCCTCCCCAAAATGCTTCCCTGATGGTAAATCCTTGCTGCTGTGCCCCAGCTGAGGCATGCCCTGGTGGAGCCAGCCCTTCAGCTTGCTAGCCAGGATTTTTTCCAGCCATCGTTTTTGCTCCCGTAACCTAGGACCCATTAATCCCTAAACGCTTGGGACGAGAAAGGCATTTTCCACGCACCTGGATCGGTGGTGATGAGATAATGATTTACAGGGAACCTGCCAGTGCCACAAAGCACGGGCAAAACTAATTCCCTTCATTTGGCCCCGTGCGATTGCGCTTGTAAGTGCTTATTGCAGTGACAGACAACGCCGGGAAAGTGTAATTTTCTGCTGCCGAGTTAAAAAAATATAGGGAAGGGGGAAGGTGAGGAGAAGGTCAGCACGGAGCTGCGTGGTGTGCAGGGCCAGCAGCCCCAGTGATGCTATGGGGTGATGCTAAACTGTCCCCAAAGCACAGCAAAGCACTTGCATATGGCTGCGATGCTGGTTGGCCCAATTTACCTCTCCGGGGTAGAAAAGATGCTCAGATGCTCAATTCCCTGGGGAGACTCCCTGCACGCTCTGCTAGCAAGAAGAGCCCAAGCCCTGATGGCTTTGTGGGGCTTTTCCCAATGCCTGGTTGTCACTTGCTTCCCGCAGATCGGTCCCCAGCCTCAGCCAGGAAGAGAAGGAGGAGGAGGAAGAGAAGCATCTGGCTGGAAGTTTCCCGGGGCTCCACCTCGAGCAGCCATCAAATGGCTTTTGCGGCTGCTTGCCTCCTGCCCAGAATATTAAGAAGGATTTGCCCACTGGAGCCTGCAAAGGGCAGGATGAAAGCACAGGTCTGCAGCTGTACGCTTCTGCGAGCTGTCACCGGTGCGGTGCTTTTCTCCAAAACACATTTAGGCAGCGGAACTCAGGGAGAGTCCTGGGAAGAGGCAGCTGGGATCCATGCCTCAAGCTGCAGGGATGCTGCTCTGCACACCCCTTCCATCCCATACACAGGCATCTCCACGTCTCCCCTTTATCCCATCAGCATCCTTCCCACCCTCCCAGGCAAGCGGTTCTGCTCTCCCGTGCGGATCCAGCGGAGAGGGCACGGCGTGCAATTTGTTCAGGAAACAATAGCAATGTTTGACATGTCATAAGGATTGATGGAGCAGAAATTTACATGGGAGAATTCATTTTTAAACAGCTCCACGGAGCCCCGGCGCTTCGCTGGTAATGGTTTCGACATTCATCATCCGCTGAGCCCCACGGAACGACTCTTAAACTGCCCGAGATTAACTCCGCTCGCAGCAGCTCTGCGGGATGAAAGACAAAAGCAGCACGCATCCATCTGGGTCTCCACCCAAAAATGCCTTCACTGACCAAAACTGGGAGTGGGGAGAGGAGAAGCCCATGCCAAGGGCTGAGGGATGAGCACCCAGGGCTGGAATCCCCCAGCTGCAGTGCAGAAATGGCCAGAGGCCTTTGGATTTGCGTTGGGATGGCAATGGGATGAGTTGGGTGGTGGCTGGGCTGCCGGAGCGGGTCGTGGCTCCTCTGCTACCTTTGTTTCACCCCTATCCCGCATTGAGAATCCAGGAAATCAAAATTGATGGGGAACAAATTGCTTTGGCCAGGAGCTCGCTGCTTAAAAGAGACATAGCAGGAAAGCAATTACCCGACATCAGAAAGCTGTCAGGGCACCCATGCGACCGGCCGTGATTCTCGCTCGCCGGTGGCACGGGGACGGGGGCTGGCACAGCACAGCCCCGTGCCCAACTTTGGAGCCTGCTTGCTACAGAACGAGTGGCCTTTCTTAAAAGCAGCTGTCAGATCCCGATTTTCCAGGTGAGGGAACAGAAGCCAAGCTCTGACACCTCCAGCACCGTGACGCGATATGGGATGGGGAGGAGAGACAGATAAAGCGCAGAGGTTCCACGAGCAGTAACCACCGGGCTGCAAAGCTGGATGGAGAAAACTGGTGGAAAACGTGCTTAGCACACAGGGTTCCCAGGTGGGAGCTGCTCTTGCAGCCGCTCTTTCCGCAGCCCCGCGGGAGGCAGCAATCAGGCAGCACAGCCGTGATTAGGGACGGGGGCGAGGAGCTCGAGATGCCCACTGCCCCGAGCAGGGCTTCAATCGCCGCTAACGACCCCAGAGGGCTCCGGGAATAGGGGGAGAAAAATAGCCAATCAACCCCCCTGGGAACGGCAGAGCCTTCCCACCTCTCCTCCCAGCTCAGTGATTGTGTTTTCTAACAGCAGCAGCTCCTCGCCGGCCAGGTTAACGCTTGCCTGGGCGGCCGTCGTTGAGCGGTTGGGGATGGTGGAACCAGGTGATCTTTAAGGTCCCCTCCAACCTAAGCCATTCCATGGTGGGTTGAGGTGGGACCCTATGGGCACCTCGCTGGAGGCAGCCCTTTGGGAAGGGGTTCAGCAAGGTGGTTCGTGTCCCCATCCCACTGCAAGGTGACACCGAGCCCATTGCAGCGCCCGGCTTTGTTGGAGCTGCGCGACGGAGCCGGGCACAAGCCCTCCGCTAATGAGCCGTATTGATTTCATATTCTCTTGTTGTCCACCTAAATGGCAAGCGGCACATCTGATGGATTAAATAACCGCGCAATTGCCTGGCTGACATCTCAATCGCTCCGCTCTGAGGTCCCTAATGAATTTTACAGTCCAGCAAAATGGAAGAAATTAAGGTCGAAGTCCGATGCAGGAAATATAAATCCCCAATGATCTCCGAAATGCTCCCAGGAGCTCTCCCACCACCTGCAGCCCCACCTCACCCAGGGCTGATGAGGCCCTGGAGTGAACCAGGAGTCAAAGCTCTGACTGGGGTAAGTGGGACGTCACCTCAAAACTGGATGCAGCTCACAGTTGCTCCAAGAACAAAACAAACCACACAGAGAGGGCTTTTGGGTTGCTCAGCAAGGGGCAGCAAGCTGAAAACACATCCCTGGGAGGCAGAGGCATTCCCAAGGAGATGATCCTCCACCAGCCTGAAGAAGGAAGTCCAAAAGCCATGGGCTGAGCCCCAGGAGGACACCATCACCGTCCATGGGCTCCAAGCACCATCCCAACTTCCATTGTACATCGCTCCATTGACATCGTGCAGCATACAGCTGTTTCCCAAGGGTCTCCTAGGGGGGAGCAGAGCCTTCTCTGACACCCCTGACTGTCCCTGTCTGGGGGCTGTGCTTTGGTTTTTGCCACCTCTGCACTTTGAAGGCATGCATTTATCCTGACAGCTCCATCAGGCCGCGGCGCAGCGGCGAGAGCTGCAATAAGTGTCTCTCTCCTCGGCTGTCATGATTCCTATTCCACCCCATTTCGGGCTTACGGATTGATATTTAGATTAAAGAGATAAACACAGCCAAAGAGCACTGGGCCCTGACAGAAAGACGGGGACTTCAGATCCGTCAATCACGCCGCTACCTGGAAACCCCCTCCTCCCTTCCCTGTCTTTACAGAGCCGAATTGAGAAGAATACTGAAGAGGAACAAGGAGTGTGAGCAGGTTTACAAAAAAAAGAGGCAGGCACCAAGGAGAAAAGCCGCTCATGTTTAACTTTCCAGGCAATTTGGAATCGCCCGCTTTGATTATTTAACCATTTATCGCTTGGCGTATTTGCAGCTTTCCCTCTCCTCTCGCAGATAAAGGATTCCATTTTCTTTTGAGCAGCGGGGAAATTGGATGTGATTTTGCTCTGTTTAAGCACAGTTGGAGCAGGGGCACGCCGGGGGCTGGAGAACAACGGGGTCGATTAAGATGCTAACGGGGAGGGATGGAGCCAACATTCACCCCCCTTGTCACCACCACTGCCCTGCACATCCCAGCTATCACCATGCCCACCCCAAAGGCTTCCCAGTGAGGATGCTGCCCCAAAATGGCCCAGCCCAGCCCACACCTGGGAGAGAGCGAGGGCATGGGGCAGGCGCGCTGCTGATGGAGAAAGCCATCTGCATGTTAAATAGGTGCATATTGATGCCCAGGGTGGGAGCACCACATTATTACTTTTGTGTCGACTGGTGTTCACGGCTGGATGGAAAGAAGAGGGGGGGAGAAAGCGGGACGGGATCGATTTTCCCATCCCCGATGCGAGGCCAAAGAGAGATCGAAGCGGCAGCGGCAAACTGACAGCTGGGCGGTGGAGGAGAGAAACTTTGCCAAGCAAATTAAAGGTTGCTTTAATGAGGAGAGTAATGGAAGGTTAATTAGCACATTTACTTCATTAGGCTCTTACTAACAAGGTTTCTCCTAGGGAAACGTGGTGGCAAAGAGCGGGTGAGCTCTGCAGGCTGCGGGGGATGCTCTGGAGGGGCTGCAGCACATCCCTGGGGTGGGTGCATGCACCTGCCCCAAACCCACTGCCAGGGGCTGCCCCAATGCCCTGGGGAGCCCCAGCACCCCCTGAGTGGTGGTGGGTGGGAGGAGCACAGCCTGGCCCCTCTTGCTGCATCCTGGGGTCAACCAGAGTGGAGCAAATGGATCCAAGTGGATCCAAATTGCTCCCCACATTTCCCAGGAGTGCCGCTTTTCTCCGAGCCCTTCGAAGCAAATCAGAGGTGTTGCCGTGGTTAGGAAACGAGTGGCTCGCTGTTTGCTTGGGCTTTAACGATTTTGGTTATCGGAGCTTTCCAGGAGGACTTTGCGGTGCAGATCTGTGGGATATGAGGAGCTTAAGGAGACCTCCTGCCCCTTAATTCCTGCCTCCTGCCAGGATGCCTCAGCCCCCTTCCCCAGCCCTCCAGCTCTAGCAAACACAGCAGCAGCTGAGCACAAGCCAGAAGGACAGGAGGGGATGCTGCACCACTCACTGGAGCCTTGGGGTCTTGGTGATCCCACAAGCAAGACCCCATTCCCACAGCCTCTTCCACTCCAAAATGCTTCCAAGCTGAACACTCCACCTGGCACCAACCCCTCCCTATGATGCAGAAGACATCTCCAGCCCCAACCCCTGCATGACCTGGGGCCAGCACCCTGCTCCCATGCTCCAAGGGCCACCCGTGCTCAGCCAGGGGTGTCCTGCACCCTGCTTCACTCCGGGTGCAGCATATGCTCCCGGCTCCTCCTGCTCCTGGAGGGCATGAAGTTATATACTGGCTGCCTGCTTGCTCAAGAAGTGTGAAATTCTCTCTCTGACCTTTTCGGTTACGTTATTAAAAGGTTTCATGGCCAGTTGTTCCAGAAAAAAAAAAATATATATATATATATAATAATATTTCAGTATCTGCCGGTAGCTGGGGCAGAGGTGGAGGAGGGAAGGGGCTGGGGGGGGCTCTCCCAGCTCCCTGCCCTGACCCCTCTGGCTGCAGGGCCCTTCCATGGAGATGGCCCTCCAGACGTTCTCCTGCAGGCACGCAGCTCCCTGTATTTATATGATAAATGCATCTCCTGGATGGGGCCGAACAGATGGATGGATGGGTGGGCAGGGAGAGGAGGGGATGCGGAACGGAGAGCTGGCAAAGTGTTAGAGGGCAGACGAGGCTGGGAACGTTGGGAAGGGACTGGGCTGTGCCCCAGGAGCCGCAGGGACGCGGAGCTGACCCCGTGCCTGCACGTTGGGTTGTTTTACAGCTGATTTACACGTGTAGCAGGCAATGTTTCTCTGCTGTCAGCCGCATTAGGACCCGAAATGCTGCGGAGACGAATGGCCATTTGTCACTACAAATGAAGTCTGCTTTTGCTTTTTTTTTTTTTCCCCTTTCCATTTACAGCTGACACCAGACCTGCACTGCACTGCACAAAGGGGCATTTTCCACCCTCTTCCAGGAGCAGCCCCTCCAGCAGCATCCTCCAAAGCAGTGGGCACTCATGGCCAGTCCCTAACCCTGTAGGGAAATACCCAGAGCAAGCCAAAGGGAAAGGGAGAAAAAAAAAACAAAAAACAGAAAAGAACGAATGCCATCGTTAGAAAACAGCCTTCCAGTGGCAGCATCCTTGTGCCCAGCATCCCTGCAGCTCGTGGGACATTTTGGGAAGCCTGCAGAGAGCCGCATCCCACAGCAGGATGGCGGTGAGAAGTTTGGGATCAGCTGGGAGGGCAAGCTCCCAGCACTAATTGCATCCATTCTGATTTATCACTGAGGATTCAACTCCGGGCGGTTCCGCGTTTGCTCCGAAGTGCTGGCATAGCTGGAAGTTGGGGAACGAGGAGAGGCAGTAACAGCCTCATTGTTCAGCGCCTGACGGCCTGACTCGTGAAACATCTGCTTGAAATATTAATAACTGTCAGATGGGAACAGCTCGGGGGCTCTGCGCAGTTTCACACCATCTGGTTGTAGAGTAAACACACTTACGCACCGAACCCTTTTGTCAGGGCTTTTCTCCTCCGGATGGGCACGTGGAGGGCACCCAAAGCATCCCACCGGTTTTGTTGCTACCCAACATGGGATATGTCCCAGCCCAGAAGAGCACCAGCACCTCTACCTCCAGTTCCACGCCTCCAACTCCAACCAGCACAGCCCATGCTCTACTCACACATCGCTCCCCTTCTCCTTCCACCATTTTCCTCCATCATTTCCTCGCCACACGCGGGTTTCGCAGTGCAGTGCTCCTACTCACATGGACCTGCAGCACGGTGGTGCCCACGGTGGCATTCTCCAGCAGGCTGACGTTGTAGAGGGCCTTGCTGAAGACCGGCCGGTTGTCGTTCTCGTTGATGAGGCTGATCTTCACGCGCGCAAAGCCAACGTGCTCCGGGATGCTCTCATTTGCAAACAGCTGGGTGGGGAGAATCGAAGTTAAGTCCATTTTTTCAAAAAATTTTAATGCAGAAAGCAGCTCCCTCCTATTGATCTCAACATTTTACACCCCACCACCCTGCTCCTCCTCCTGCCCCCGTACCGAGAAATCGTAGCGAGGAATGGTCTCAAAGTCCAACGGCACGGCCACGCGGACACGGATGTCCGCCTTCCCCTGGATGGAGGTGGGCGAGATGATGAAGTGGTTGGAGTTGTTGCCCACCAGGTAGACCTCAAACACGCTGTTGGGGCCCTGACAAAGTGGAGAGGAAGGTTGGTTAGCCAGGTGCACATCTCAACACCAGCCTGAAGCACTCTGTTGGGTTTTACGACGCTGGACATTCAGTGCATGCCAATTCTGTAAATCTTTTCATAAGCTTTTATGGAAGATCTCCATGCATGTGAATGAAACACATCCCTGGGATAAATCTGTGTAGCACAGAGCTGGAAGGGAAACCCCTGTTTGAGTTTTGAGCCCTGGGTCAGCACTGCAGGACCCCGCTCAAGCATGCTGCCCCTTCCCACCCGTTGGCCCCACAGGGCACGTGAAGAGCAAGTTCATGAGCTGCCAGAGCCGAATTGCCAATTTTCCTCGAGTGACCTCCCTCCCAGCAGAAAAAGGCACCAATTAAATGCACGAAGGGGCACTAATAGCAAAAAGCAGCTGAGTGTGACCGCTGAGAGCCGCCGACACGTGCGGCATCCCTGCTCGCCCTGCTCCCCACACCAAGGCAGTGCCCTGTGCAGGGGGCAGTGCATCTCCTCCATGCATCCCCTGCCTCTCTCTGGGTCTCCACGGCACACAAAAGCACCTTCTGGTGGCAGTGAGATGCGAGGGATTTGCTTGCAACCCGGCGAGGAGCGAGTTTGTTGGAGGCACGAGATAAAAGTTGAAACATCAAAAGAAATCCAAATATTTGCAGGGAGGGAGCTGGGTGGATTAATTCCAGCTGGGGAAGGAGATCAGGCTCCAGATACCGCCATCCCTAATTACCAGCCACTCGAGTGCCTCAGTCTCCCCATGTGAGGTCTGGGGAAGGGGAGGACATCTGCCCATCAGGAGGGCTGCTGCGAGGTTCCATTTATACATTCATTCCACTATTTGTTTTTTTTTGGTTCCGGCCCCCATGCTGCTTTTCTTGCTCCTGGTTCCTGGAGCCTGCGAGCCCCCTGCGGATGGCTGAAAGCAAATCTGAATATTCAAATTGTTATCAGCTGCCCAGCAGAAGGGGCTGGCTCAGCCCGCATCGCCACCAGTGCCCTGCTTTGGAGATTTTTCCGCACGCTTCTCAAATCCCTCACCTCCTTCCTCCCTGCCACCCAGTGAGAACAATGGGGCCAAGAGGCCCGGGAAGAGAAAAACAAGGGCTGCTGCCCCAAGCAGGCAATGGTCCCATAGGGCTCACGGCCAGAGTGGCATGGGACGTTTGGACATGGCATGGGATGCTTGGACACGGCATGGGATGCTCAGACATGGCATAGGACGCTTGGACATGGCATGGGATGCTCAGATGTGGCATGGGACGCTTGGACATGGCATGGGACACTTGGACGTGGCATGGGATGCTCAGACATGGCATGGGATGCTCGGACACACAGCACTGATGCTCCTTTCCCCCACCCAATCTCCTCACGGCTGCACCCGGCGCTGCACGGATGGAAATTTAACGCCAATTCAACTAAAGACAATCGTAGCCGCTGTTGTGCATAATTATCACTTTGTTCCCCGTGTACTTGCTCCTCGGAGCGTGTAATAGCAGCCGCATCGCATCCCTGCTGCCATGGTGCCGGCATCAACCTTGTGTTGATACCTGAATTTTTAGGGGGGGGCTGATCTGCCCCAAATTTTGCAGCCCCACGTGCGCAATCCACCTGGGAACCTCCTCTGGCACCAGGAGGCCACAAACAGCTGCAGGCACTGTGTCGGCCCAGACAAAGGATGCATCAAAAGCATTATCCCTTCTTTTCCACCCAACGATGCATGGGATTCATCATTCCTGCCCCCAGCCTTCCCCTTAGCCCAGGTAGCGCTGCCAACCAGAACGCCCGCATTTCTGAAGCAGCATCACTCTGCTTTGCCTAGCAGCCTCTTTCTAGGCAGGGGCAGAAAGCTGAATAGCTCTTAATATCTCTCATTCTGGCAAGTTTGCAAAGAAAGAGAAGTGCTAGAAGAGTTCAGCAGGGGTGGGGGAGAAAATAAGAAAAAAAAAATTCTTTAAATAAAATGCAATTAGCTCCTCTTTGTGTGGCTTGGCTACCTTGTGCCTGGTTCTAGCTAGGCAGGGACAAGTGACGCTTAATCTTGCCTTTGAAAACACAAAGAGGGTGTTTCTCTCCACCCACTCCAAGGCATTTCACTCGAGCTCTGTGGACAGCCTCTCTGCACCCACTGCTCGCCCAGCACCATGGTACCAAAGCCCACCCAAAGGCTCGTTGGCCATGGGCGCTGCTCCCCTGCATCCCATAGGATGCCCAGAGCAAATCGTTCCCCAGCCTCACACCATGCCAAGCCTTCCCCATCCCCCCCACAATCCACCATCCCTCTCCCTGTGTCCGTCTGTCCGTCCCAAGCTGCGTTTCCTGCCCGCTCCCCACTCCCCAGGTTATCTCCTGAATTCCACACACGCCTGCACAGACGGGATCAATCCGAGGCTGCCTCGCCTCCAGCTTATCTCTGCTCCAAATGATTGATTTTCCCTCTTTAAGGGTAATTTGCTGGTGAATTCCATGTATTGCAGAAACCCCTGTGAAATCTAATTCAGCCCGACTGGCAGCTGGCACTTTTGGGAGAGAATACTCCAGCGCCGTCAATTCCCCCCTACAATTCCTGGCTCCGTAGATCATATTTATAGTGTGCTTGTCTGTCATATGCATATATATGCTTGGGATGATTCATAGATTGCACCTGCACACGCATGGGCACGTACCGTATCCGTATGCAACTCCCCGACGCAGCTTTATGCACCCGACGTTGTGTATTCCCATCGCTTGGGTTTTCCTTTCTTTTCATAAACTTCCCATCTATCTTCCTTAATATGCTTATTTTCGGGGAGCTTTAAAAATTATTTTAAAATGTCAGGCCATCATACTCGTGCTCTACACGGTCTATGCCCTTTTCTTCCTCTTCAGTCGACCGTGGCAAGGAAAATCAAGTGAAAGCCATGCTAGAGGAGCTGGTTTCTCTGCTGTGCTGCTCCTCGTAATACACTTCTGTGGGCCCTGAAGTGATGCTGGCACTGCTGAACCTGGCCAGATCCCTCCCTTGGGTGAAGGAAGCTAAAATGGGGGATGCCCTGGGCAGCACACGCTGATAGAGGTCCTGACTGCAGCTCGACAGCTCCAAAAATCCCACCCTAAGTATTCAGCAGAAATTTTCCAGCAAAATTGGGCAACTCACGGTGTTAATCTCCCACACAGGATTCATTCGTCCCTGCTGATCTATCACAACATGGGCGAGAGGAGACTCCTGTGTGTGTGTATGAACAGACACATGTCTTCTGTAGCGTCTGTTCGAGCACAGGTTCAGTACAAATGCTGGGAGACCTATACAGATTTTCCTAAGCAGCTCTCAAACGGCTTTGGAAAGAGATTCAAGTGGTTTGCTCCCTATCTGGCAGAGAGAAACTCAGCTGCACAGAGGTTAATGCTTTTTTCTTGGTTCACAGAAGGCTGGCTCCAGAACCAAGCAAACCCCATGCACCGCTTTCTCCTGCGTTCAAGTGCTTTCAAAAAGCCACAGGGAATGCAAAAGGCAGAGGCAAAAAGCAAAGCTCAGTCCTCCTTCTGCTGCCCAGTGCTGAGCTGGGCTTGGCCTCGGAGCAGAGAGCAGCCGAGACTGGGAGAGGTGCGCAGCATCTCCTACCTGCTCCTTCTGAAGGAAAACCCATCACACAGGGCACACACTGGGGCTGCAATGCACCAGAGGCAGATTTCTTCTTCCCCAGTCTTCACTGCAGAGAATTTGGGCACTTTGGGTTGATGACCACGTGGTCACACCAAGAGCCCACGTCTGGGCATTGCAGAATGTGCCCTTCCAGCAAGCTGGGAGCTTCCAGGGAGGGACTGGGAGGGACTGGCTCTGCCTTGGAGCACCCTGTGTGGGTGCCATGAGACGCCAAGCTCAGCCTTGCTGCAGAAGGGCACTCCAAGGCTAAGGGAAGGTTTTCCCAACCAAGCGCACGCTTTCAAGCACAGGCTTGCGTGCAACATGAATACCTGCTGAAGTGCTTTGCTGAATCGGTTAATCCAACCCCTGCAAAAAGCAATCATTTCAGCTGGTGTACAACCCGCCAGAAGAAAGACAGACCCCAGCCCCACCGTTTAAGAATGCCACGTGGCCCTGATTACAAAACTCCTTCTTGTTTAACCCTGATTACAAAACCCCTTCTTGTTTAAGGGCCCGCAGCCCACACTGAGCTTTTTAAGGACCAGACCTGCACAACACCTCTTTCCCCAGCCCTACAAGACACGGTGAAGTGAGGGCTGCCTCCACCAGCCACTGGGGTGTGATGGCAACTGGGGTCCCCAAAGCCACCCACCCCTGGGGAACCCAGCACAAGACAGGGTCCAGGCGTGGGATGCTTGATCAAAGCAGAGCCTCAAGGAGACGAAAGGAACCTTGAGACCTGAAGCAACAAGCTCAACATTTGGGACAGCTTGACTTCAGAACCTGCAGAGGGGTTCTAGACTTATGACATGGGTCGTGTCATAAGAGGCAGGAGACCACACTCAAGCAAAACGATCCACCCCAAGAACAACCAGGCAACTTTCTTCCCTCGCAGAAAGCGAGCACCTGCAATGGGAGATAAAAATCCACCATGACATGATGTGGAAAATCCCCACTGTTTTTTGCTGTCCTTCCTCCAGATATTCCAAGACATCAGCTCTCCTGTGCCTCTTACCAGTGGTCAGAAGCAAGCTGTGCTAACGTGACGGCCTCCATGGATGTGTGGAGGAACAGCTCATCTGTACAACAGGTCCTCCCTCAGCAGTTTCAAAAATCTCACCAGATTCATTCAGGGAAATCACAGTAAGTCCAAGACGTGCACCGGGAGCCGAAAGAATGAGTCTATTTTTTGCTGGCCCTATGGGGACTGCGAGGCTATTTTTTATTCTCCCATCTTAAAATTAGCCAGGCTGAGAGGCTGGAGTGAGTCCTCGAATGGGAGTGACTCCAGTAAAATGAGCTTTTAACAAGAAATGATGACAGATCCCTCATTCTTGCGGCATAAACAGGAGCATTACAATGCCCTTCAAGCACGGATCTGCTGACATCCCTCAGAAAGCACGGCAGCGGCTCTATTCACAAACTACCCTCAGCATCTGTCATATCCATACCTTCTTTATTAGCAATTGACATTTTCAAGAGAAAAGCAGTCTTTTTATCTGCCTGATAGCTCATCTGCCCCTCTTCAGGCTGAGCTCACAACTCCCAGGGGGTGACATCCTGTCACGAGTGGGTTGTTAGCTCCGTGCCATTATCACTTCCTGGGAAAAAAACAGGATTTTGTGTGGTTTGCAGGGTTTGCCAAATCCCACTGGGGGCTAGAGCAGAGCATGCCCATCACTTCAACCAGCAAAGGCCACCTCTGCCTTCCAGCCACAAATGCTAATGCACCACTTCTTAGAAGAAGTGCATTTCAGCCAACCCACCGGGATTTTCCTTTATTTTATTTTATTTTTTGGAGGGAAGGGTGAGGAAGATGTTTTCATGTTGTATTCCTCACTGCTACCACTCAGCTCACCTGAAGGGCCAGGACAAGTCCTGTTGGGACTCAGATGTCCCCCAGGAGCCCAGCAGAGTTTCTCCTCCCTTCCTAAAGCAGGCTGGCAAAAGGAAGTCTCGTGATGCCCGAGGGGAGCCCTCAGCAGCAGCCAAGGATCAGCATCCTGCACAATCCTATTTTCTGTCTCTCAGTGGCCGTGCAATCCTCAGTGCATTAAAGCACACCCCGTGTCTGCACTCTGGGGACCGAGCCGCAATAAGAGCAGCAAAAAAGAGGTACCAGGGTACAACCACTGATATTTATCCTTCCCCACATCCCTGCAAAACCACACAGGTGCTGTGAGTATGGGGGCTGGCTCACCTCATCCTTGTCCTGCACCTGGATGAAGAGGGGCAGCGCGAAGCCCACCTGGGCCAGTTCGGGGATGGCCACGCTGTACTCGGAGCTGTTGAACTCGGGCGCGTTGTCGTTGACGTCGATGACCAGGATGTTGAAGGTGGTGGTGACGGTGGCGTTGGAGGGCGTGCGGTCATCGTTCAGCTCTGTGCCCTGCAAGGGGAGAAAACTGCAGGGCAGCCCTTCTCCTTCCTCAGGTGACAAGCGGTAGAATGTGAGGAGACAGCCTCAGGGCGCACCAGGGAAGGTTGAGATTGGACACCAAGAGGAATTTCTTCCTGGAGAGGGTGGTGAGGCACGGGGACAGGCTGCCCAGGGCAGTGGTGGAGTCCCCACCCCTGGAGGTATTTAAGGGATGTGTGGACACAGCACTAAGGGACATGGGTTAGTGATGGGACCTGGTAGGTGAGGCTGTTGGCTGGACTTGGTTATCTCAAAGGGCTTTTCCAACTGAGAGCATTCTACGATTCTGTCTGCGCTTTCCAAAGAGTAAGTGTTAAAAAACTGCAGAAATAGCCTTTGGGCAGAGACTACAGAGGTAAGCAAAGTAAACACCTGAGACACTTGGTGGAAGGAAGAACCTTTCCTCGTCCTTCACCTTGTGTGTGCTGCAGAATCTGACCAACGTTTAGAAAGGTGTAGGTGTGCGACTCGCACATTAGGGGCTCTCACAGCTTTTTCTCCCTCTGCTTTGCCAACAAAGGATACTTTGAGAAGGGTTTGGGCTGGAAGGGACCTTAAAGACCATCTATCTCCAACTCCATATCACGGGCAGGGCGACCACCCACCAGCCTAGGCTGCCCAAAGCCCCACACAACCTGGCCTTGAGCACTTCCAGGGATGGGGCATCCACAGCTTCTCTGGGCAGCAGGTTCCCCTTGATCCTGCTGCCACCCCACGACCCTGAGCACCTTCCCACGCAGCCAACACCAACACACACAGATGCTGACCCAGCTCTTCCACCAGCCCTGCTCCAGATGCAGTGCTTGCAGACCTGCACCCTTAGTCCTCAAACCAAAGGAAGATGCAGTGGGGCACACAGCACTCCAGTTTCCCTCTCTGCCTTCTCCTGAGGTGCAAGCTAAGCACAAAAGCACTACTATAAAGGCACAGAAAACTTGGGCAACCCAGGAAAACAAGATCAAGACCTCAAGATAGCTTTGGCAACACATCTAAACACAGAGCTGGGTCATCACCCCGTATCACACCTCTGTCTCAAGGATGACTTGAATTTTGCTTTCCCCAAAGCAAAGAGAGCAGATTTTACTGCAAGGCTTGCAGATAGCCTTTTCCAGCAGTCCCTCCTCTTGCCTCCATTCAGCGCTTCTGCACGCCCAGCAGAATGGGCTGATCTCTGCCAGGAGCACCCAGCTAGGCAAGGGAGCAGCAGGGACGTTGCAGGGCTGGGCTGGCAGTTCTTTGGGGATGATGTGAGGTTTGTGGGGAGAGGAAATAAAATCCATCAGCTCAACACCACGTGGCTGGAAGCCTGGCACTGCACAGTCGGGAAAGTGGGCAAGCATTCAGGTTCACAAACCTTTCCAAGACTAAACCAATAGCTCTGTCTTCATTAAATACATATGTATAATTTTCCCCTCCTTCTCTCGATTTCTACTGAATTTAAACTACAAATCTCCAAACCAAGAGATATTAGGGATGGATGTGGGCCTCTCCCTCATGCAGGAGGCCCCACAGCAAACACTGCCTGTGAGATGAGGAAGAATTTCTCATCCCTTCACCCCCTAACTGTGCCCACTGCACTTTCCAAAGCGAGCAGCCTGCTGCCCCCTCAATCAATGACCCTTCCTGCAATGCTGATTTTTCCCCAGCCCTGCCCAGCAGAATCTATACTCCTAAATGTGTTTCCAACCAGCTGCCCTGCTTGGTATTGATTTTAATTAAAGGGCTGCAAGCGGAGCCGAGGGCCATGCTCAGGTGGGGCTGCAAACCACGCTCCGGTGCGTTTTCTCGACGAGGCAACTTTTGGCATCGCTCCCTCCGCAGCTACAGCAGCAGGAGGATCTAGCTGGAGGCCAGGCAGGGCACCAAGAGTAGCCCTATGGAGGCAACCACATCTCAGAGCATCCTTCATTAAATCTCCTTGGCCAGGGAACATCTGCTCACAGCTGGCGTGCCCCACAGCCCGGGTTTGTACTTCCACCTGAGTGCTCTGAGGGGTCTCCAGCACCTCACCTTCACTGTCAGGATGAACCCAGCGCTGTAGAAGGGGTTCTCTCGGTCCAGCGGCCCGTTCAGGGTCAGTGCTCCGCTGATGTAGTCCAGGGCAAAGATGCTGTTGGTGTTCCCTGGCAAAACAGAGAGGCAGTGTGAGCACATCCCTAGTGCCTGGGGGAGTGTTGGAGCACACACCACAGGCACTTGCCCTGTATTTATGCTTTCGTTTAGGCACCTGCTGCCAGCAGATGTGCTGCCCTCAGGCAGCTGCCTCATTCTTCCCTACCTGAGCCAAATTTGGCCTCCTTACACGCCCGCACCCTCACCAGGTGCCTCCAGCCAGCATCCTGTCTGGCTCCTCCTCTGGAAACAGACACCAACGGAGCATTAAGGTGACACTCGAGTCTCTCCCCCAGCAGGTGCTGGAAGGATGCATTTCCCACACCGAGGACACCCCTGGGACACTCCCAGGTGCCCTCTCAGCCAGCGGGACAAAAGCAAGCAGTTGGTGCTTGGAGCCTGGGATACCTGATGCCGGCCCACCACAACGCTGGGGTGATGCTGAATTAGTGATGAGCATGGGGACTGCACGCTGGCATATGGGCACCAGCACCACTGCCCTCCACCAGCATCCCATCTCCTTCCTGGGCTGCTTCCTGGGAGCAACAACCACTTTCTCCCCCCTTTCTGCCCTTGCTCCTCTCTTCCCTCCATCTGAAATGGCCCGTTGAGTGCTGTCCAGCTTGATGAACCCAGGCATGGTGACTTAATACACCAGCAGCAGCTTAGGAGGAGGACAAAGCCCCCCTTGCTCTTGCCCCTTTCCCAGCTTCCCACCCTTGCTCTCTAATTTATGGCTGAATTTTGAGGTTTTTCCTGATGCCTGGCTTGAAGGATGCTCCACACGATACATCGAGTTGGGCTCCAAAGCATTTAAATGCCCCAGGATGCCATGTCACCATGGTAAGTTTTATGTGCTGGGGTAATCTTGATATACTCCCCCTAACACAGAGTGTAATAAAAAAAAAATGTGGTTTTAATCACCCTTATGCTAACGGGAGTCTGTAAACTCAGAGATCAGTGCATCTGAGTGGAAATGGGTCAACAAGGCATGGATTTGGTGTGAAGGAACACAGTGCTGAGGTCTGTACCCTAAAAATCGTTACACACCTTGTATCTGACCGCAGCCATTCCTGAAGGCTGGAGGAATGAATGAGTGCCCTGCACAGCCCTGCCAGGCTGCACAGCAGAGGCTCAGCTCTGGCTCAGCCTCCCAACCACAGCTCATGGAGAAGATACGCATCTGGTGCCCTCTGGGCCGCCTGCCTGCTCGTGGAGAATCGCTGCTTTGCAGATGAGCCCGGGAAGGGAGCAAAGTGGCTCCAGGCTCATCCCCACGAGGATGGCAGTGATTTCCCCTGCACTGCCTCTCCCAGCAGCCATCAGTTCTGCCTCCGGCCACCAGCCCCGCCAAAGGGCTTGTGATGCTGAACAATGCGCCTTCCTCAGAGGCATTTGCAAAAATCTCTGATCATCTCCACATTCCCTCCCTTTTCTCAGAGCAGTAAGAAAAAGAAGGATAAAAATAGCCAGTTTTGCCTTTCACTCTCCCCCAGCCTTTTTCCCCACCCCTCTGCCCGTGGTTGATTTCTCCCTGCTCCTGCTCTCCCCCCTCTCTCTCCATCAGCTTTCCACCATTTGTCCACCTTGCTGCTGCTGCCCATGAGCCCCACACACCCGTGGTGGCCGTGGGGACAGGATCTGCCCGCAGAGCATGTGACGACCCAACGCCATGGCCACCATCCTGCTGCTTTCATAGCAATGCTGAGACATGAGACAGAGGGCACGGAGGGGAGGGCAAATCCTTGCAGGGATTTCCAGCTGAGCTGAGACCCCAGATAATCCTGTTTCTCGGATGACACGGACCTTCCCATCCCCACCGTGTGCTCTGCACTCTTGTTTAAGGACATGGGCAGGGACAATCGCGGCCGCCCTTGGCACTGGAGCCAAGTGACACACAGTGATGCTCCCGCTGCCTGCCCTCCCTCAATGGCCCATTCCAAGACAATGGAAAGGTAAATGCAACAAAAAGGAATAAGCACTGGGACAGAACCACAAACAGTTTAAGAAATCTCAGCCTGAAGACAACAGTGTGGGCACAGCAGCAGCAGCAGCTCCTGTATCCTCCATGGCCAAGGTGAAGAACCAGAGCAATGCAGTGGATGGCAGCAGCCCATCCCGAGCGCTCTTCCAAGCTCATTGGGGAGCGGATGGTGGCCCAGGTGTTGTGGAGAAACACTGCTACAAGGAAGGGTTTTATAGATGAGGGCCATAATGTTTAACTGCCCTCAGCCAACTCTCTCTGGTTAAAAAGGCCATTAAAAACACTGGCACAAACCCAGGATTCAGGAGAAAAAAAAAGGAGAGAGAAGATAAGACATCAGAGAAGGTAAGACATCGACGTCCCCTCCTTCCTCCCTGCCTCTTTGGCCTTGGAGCATCACTCAGATCCGTGGGAGGGATGCTGCCAGCTGGGGAACCCACTTGGCCGTGCAGGTCGACCCGTGCCGGGGAGCATCCCGCTCACGGCCAATGACTTTCAGGAGCTGCCAAAGGGGAACCCATCACACACCTCGTGCCCGGTGATTTATTAATCCAAATGTGCTCCGTCAGGGCTCCTCAGCACCGAAATAGATGCTGTTGGATGTGGTTCACAGAGTCAGCAACAGACACAGTTATCATGGTATAAATAGCCCGACAGCCGCCAAGACCACTCTTCACCTTGAGGTTTTGCCCCGTGAGATAGGGAAGCACAACATGGCAGTGCCTTGCCCATGCTTAATTCAAAGTGAAGTTACTCCCAAAGGAAAAAGGGCTTCCTGCACCCTGAGCTTTGTTTCCTCGCTCGGTGTGAAGTCACAATGCGGGCAGATGCTGTGGGAAGCAGTGCCCCTGCCTGCAGCCCTGGGCTCGCTCCTGTCCCAGGAATGCAGCCCTCTCTGGGTCCATAATCTGAGATCAGAGCCAGGTGTTGGCACTCCTACATGTGCTCCCTGCGAGGAGGCACATTCAGCATCTTCCCCAAAGGTTTAACTGCCCGTTGTAGCACGACAGGCAAAATTTCTGATCTCACGGAGCCATAAAATCTCATACTAAACACTCACACAGTTCCCTTCTTCGAGCTGAAAGTACAGGAGGAGGAAATAAACAGCAAGATTCATCACCTGAGATCCAATCCCTCTCCCAAAGCCCACGGGAGCTGCACTGGGATATCAGAGAGCTGCTCGAAGCCCACAGACATTAAGGGCTGCTGCTCGGAGGGTAATCCACCGCATCAAAGGATGCTTAAGCTTGGCCCACAACAACCGCTGCTCTGGAGGAAAAAGAAAACGAAGGAGCAGCGTTCCCATCCCTTTCTGACCTATTTCTGCCTGGATCCACCCCGTGCCCGCTGCACCCCAAGGATGAGGTAGCGGTTGTAAACGTTGGTTTTGCTCATTGCTGCAAACAAATGAGCAAATATATCCAACAGAGGATTTGTCCCAGCAAGCAGGGCGCAGGAGGCTGTGTGCAGCCCAAATCGCCCAGCACTGCCATCTCAGAGCCATCAGCATCTCGGCACACGCAGCTGATGGAAGCACACATATAGAATTTGCACTTCCTTAGCAGCTATCGGGCTGCTCCACCGTTTCCAGGTCCACAAAGTGCAGCAGGCAGACGTGCCAGGAGAACGTGAAACAGCACACAGTGATGTACCCAGAACAACTCAATCAGATTGGAAGCTCAAACTCACGTCTTTGGGCTCAGCACGCTCCAGAAAACCTCCCATACTAGAAAACATCCCACAATCTCTCGTTTTCTCCAGCCCTGGCAGGAGAGGTAGCGCAGGTTCACCCAGTGGTTATCAACACTTTGAATATACATTAAACCCCAGGTAGGTAAAGAGAAGGTCCCAGCAACTAAACACAAGCCACGTTTTATATTTATCCATAAACTGGGGATGTATAGCTTTAATTTCCAGAGGCCATTTGCTGGGGGAACCCATGCAGGCAAACCATCCTCCCTGCTGTACTGCAGTGATCCCCGGATTGCCACGGAGCCAAAGCACGATGCCAACCCGACGATGGAACCCAAGGGCACGGCCACAGCCACCGCCTCTTCTCTGAGCACTGTCAGGGTGGGAAAACAGCCTGTGATGGATAGCTCGGCATCAGGCTCCTTCCCACCCATCAGCGTGTCCTCCTGCAGAGGTGCTCTGCTATGATGGCTGCCTTTAAATCACGCTGCGAGGCCCTCCCAGCTGCGGTGATTTATGGGGACGTCAACGCCCCAGCAGTTCGCCCAGCGATCCCAACGTGGGGAAAAGGCAGCGCTGGGAATGTCAGCATCAGCAGGCTGTGTTTCCAAGGATGCTCCCTGATGGCTGGCTTAAGGGATTCAGGGAAATGGTTTGCTTTGCCCTGCCTCTTCTTATCAATCTTGGTCAAACCTAGGAGGGCTGGGAGCCCTCCTTGGCCACCTGCCCTTCCTTTGGAGCTTCATGCTGCCCTTTGGAAAAAGGGACACATGGAACAGCTCGGTCCGTGGGAAACAAGTCCTGAGAGCAACTTCCTCAATTCTGTATAAAACATCATATTTCTTAGCAGCAAGAACAGGAGAAAGCCAGAGAATAGTTATCTTCAGACACGCCTCCCTCCTGCTTTTGTAACTCACGCTTCTGTTTCCTCGTGCAAATAATGACTTTCAATTCATGCTTCCCTCGGGGTGCACCAGCTTTAGGATGAGAGCACTTCACCAGCAACTGAACCAACCTCCTCAAAGACTCAAATTTGGAAAAAAACCCTGCTTCTGGGGAGCCCTGAGCACCAGCTGCCCGGAGCTCCCCTCTCTCTCCTGCAGGACTTCCCAAGTCCCACCAAGGATGCACGGATGCCCTCGTGCCCTCCATCTGTGCACCACAAATTTGGCATCAGCAGCAGCCACCGCTCTTGCAGACCCTTTGGTTTAACCCTCGTGACACCCATTAATGACACAGCCCATTTAATCCACCACCAAAACCCTGCTCCTAGGAGAGCTCCATCGCTCTCCCATCACCTGCTGAAGGGACAATCAATCTGCCTTCCAACCCAGAGCTCCCCGAAACGAGCAGCCTTATCTGGAGCAGGTCGCGGCACTCCCGTCACCCGCCTCGCCTGGGACATGAAAGATGGTGAGGCAGAGTCCCCAGCGCAGAGGCTATCTCCATAAATCTGCCAAAAAGGAGCCGTGGATTACTGCATGGGATTAATTATCTGTCCTTCAGGGAGCCCTGACCTACGGGAGGTGGGGAGCGTGCAGGGCAGCACGGGGCTTTCTTCTCCAAATCACTTCTGCGCTGCGGTGACCCCACTGCTCGCAAAGCTCAGGGGGAAAAGCACATTGTATGGGGCCTAAACACTCCTTCAGGCTGCAAGAAACAGCCAAAGGGGTTTTCCAAGCAGGAGCTGGACACAGCTCCCCGTGTCACCCCACGGACCGCTGGCCAGATCGGTGCTCCTGTACGATTCCAGGCTTAACAACCTTGTAAGGCAGTGGCACAAAGCCGATCTCAAGTCTTATTTTATGTGGTTATGGTTAATCTTTTAGTTTTATTGTCGTGCTGTCACGGGAGGACCTTGTGCCTGGAGATGGCTGTATAAATAAGGGCTCCTGCAGCACATCCCTGAGGCACGGCTATGGCTGAGACAACGGCAATCCCAAATTAATGCCCATGTCCCACCTCCACATCACACCAATGCCTTACACATCCATTCTGAAGGAACGGGGCTGTTTTGTGGCTTTCCCTCTGCCATATACCCAAAGAAGATCCAAGCCCTCGGGCTTGGCATCAGGAGGATGCAGGCAGTGAGCATCCCCTGCCCCATGCCACTGTCCCATGGGATTGGCGTCACCACCCTCACCACAGCCAGCTCTAATTACAGCCTCCGCCGCCCAGTTTCACTTTTGCTTACGGTTGGTTTCTAATTTAATTTCCGTCCTGCTTCCCATATGGTAGACCACTATTTTTTTGCAAAATTGCCATAAAAATTTACCAGCTCAGGCACAAAATCTGCTCGCTGACCTTTACCATCATGATTGAGGATAACGACAAATTAATTAGGCTTTACCTGCCTGCCAAAAAACCACATGCCTTGGGCAAGCAGCATTTTAGAGGTGTGCTAGCAGCTTGTTCCCATCAGAAGCGTGCAAGCAGCATCACCTTCCTTGAGCAAGAAGCAAATCGCAGAAATGTTATGAGAGCACCTTGAGTAGAGGTGGGGTGGCATTCACAGCCTTACTGACTTGAGAAAAACAAGATTTTGCCTGTGACCAGCAGGCAGGGTGAGGTTCTCCTCCAGCAGGGAGGAGGGAGGAAGGATGCTGGCACTGACAGCAGACGGCTCCCGGCCAGCTCTGAGAGCACTCTGCAACGCTCGTGTTGTCAGCTCAGGGAAAAAGCAAAAATAAATAAATGCAAAGCAGCCCCCATCACCGGTGGCTTTGATGTGTTCTGCGTGATGCTGTGATACGGGAGCTGCTCCCCGCTGGGCGGCACCAGGGCAGGATTAAGCTGCTGGTGTGTGCAAGCAGATGCAGGAATGGCTGTGGGGACCCGCCTGTCTGTCTGTCTGTGCCCCACAGCAAAGCAGCACTGGGGCTGTTCCATGGGAAAGCCAAAGAGAAGCGTAAAAACAAGAATTTCCCCGGCGAAAAAGGGCCTGGATCAGTTAAAAAAGGAAAAAGCCCCTGCTGCACTTTGCCCAGCTTGATACACGTGGTCTGAGGGAATCTCTCGTTTAATGCATGCTGGGATACATTAGAATAAATTGCAGAGGGAATTAGAGGAATAAATAATCCTTGGCTCTTCAAAGGCAGGCTGACCTGGATGCTCGCAGCCGGGATCAATGGACTTGAAAGCCAGGGTGAGCTCACCTTGCACCCCAGGGTTGATTAAGGAGCATTTGAAGCAGCCAGGCTTTGCAGGAGCGATCTGGGACATTCTTGCTGCACATGGAGTCATCAGCCAGCCCTCGGTGCACGTGGCACCACTGCAAACGTTTCCCCCCAAAATCAATGCACATTAGGGATCATCCCTTGATCTCCAGGGCAGACACCACAAGGTGTTCAGTTTGGTTCTCCCACTGATGCCAACCACCGTGCCCACCCCACAAGGCTCCTCTCTCCCACTCCATGCTCCCCCAAGACTCACCCGAGACGATGGTGTAGCCAATGCCCCGGGGCCGGCCCTTGTCCTGGTCGATCGCTGTTATCATCCGCACCGTGGTACCCTGCACACAACGGGGACAACGTTAGGGCAGCAAAGCTGCCAAGACTTTAACCAAAACCCTCAAGGAGAAGGAGGAGGTTGGATGGATGCTGGGAACAGGGAGATGCCCATAGGTAGGAATCTTTGCAAACCCATCAACCTGTTTCTTCCCAGCCCATCAGGAAAGTCTTTGAGGCAAAGACCCCCCAGAAACCAGTGAGAGCCATGAGAGTGGCCCACCACCCTTGTTCAGCCCCTTAAATAAAAGCATCATGCACTTCATCAGCTCCATGAGCTGTGTTTCCCCCGCCGCACTGCAGCGAGCCCATGTGAATACAAACACGGGCACATGCACATAATTAATGTAGTGTGAAAAAATTTACAACTCAGCTGTTCTTGTTTTCATGGGTTTATTAAACAGTGGAAAAAGAAGCAATTTTTTTTTTTTTTTTTGCCCTCAAAGAAAATGTCAACGGAGGCGTTTGCATATCTAACGAGTGAGCACAGCGGCCGTTTCCCTGCAATCCATCAAGGCCAAAGGGAGAGGTGCTGCAGGAGCATCACCGGTGCAGAGCAGGGACCCATTGTGTCCCTGGCTTTTGGCACCTTGTCCTGGCTCGGTGTCAGGCTGATCTGCCCCTTGAAATCTCCGAGGGCATTTCAATAGAGTCCTTAAGTAAATCCCTGCTATTAACCCCGAACATGAGCTGTAAATCCCAGGGCGCTGGCCTCTGAGCAGCGCTCGGCTGGCAAAGCTCAGCAGCTGCTGGAGAGCCTCTAAATCACGGGCAGTAATTGTCCTTCCCAAACGAGCCTGAGAAAAGGGAGAAGCAAGCCAGTGGGGAGCAGAGCAAGGGATGAGGAATGGAGGGCAAGGCAACGCAGGGAAGAGGGGTGGAAAAAATGGCAGGAGGAGGCAGGGCTCCTACGATGGCCAAGCACAAGTGATGACCCAGGTGAGATCTGCCCCCAGTGTGGGCCTCCACGCTGCTGTTTTTGAGGCTATGAGTCTGCTTGCAGCCTCTGGTGTCTCCTCTTCCAGCACCAATTCTGGATGATCTACACTTCACCAGTGACTGAGGAACACGTGCCAGAGCAGGGCTGAGCTGCCTGTTGCTCCTGGTGGCTGGGTGTCTCTGGCGGCTCTTCATAGCCCACCTGGTTTCCATCCTTCCTGCCAACTCCTTCACAAGGGCTCCCTATACCCACAAGAGCGGCAGATCCCAGCTCCCAGGAACGCAAGGCTCACCCCTGAGCATCCACACCGTGTTTAGGATCCGTCTGGCCCGGCTGGAGAAGAGGCTGGAGCAGTGCCACGGGACAGGCAGAATGGCTGTCCACCTAGCTGGTGGCAGTTATTTGTTTTATGGTGAGCGATAACAATGTGGCCTCAGGGCGTGATCACTCAGTGTGGTCAATGCGAAGGGGTATTCCCATTCAGCATGAGATGGAGTGAGAAGGCAAGGTGCAAAATGTAACCCTGCACATAGGCTGTACTCATCTCTTAGTGCCCAAAACAATCACAAAGCATATGAATCATCATACCAGCAGAGAGAACTCACCAGAGAGGAGAGACCAGAAAGGGGAAAATACACAAAGCCAAGCTAAACCCTTGGTCAATGCCATCACACAATGGCAAAGACTGACTTCCCACCAACTACATCTCAATTTCCAATTTCTCTTCCAAAAATCCTACTGGACCACAACGTTATTCCTTTCACTACCTAATTCTTGGCATGGTGAGGGAGGGAGAAGCTGCACCACTACATTGGAGGGGACCACCTCACCTCCACAAGCCAAACACAGCTGGCAGGGCTTCCATTTCCTCATCGAAATCCCAAGGTACCCTCCAGGGCCAGGAGGTCTGCCCTGGGCTCACCACGGCTTTGAAGCATGAAACTCTGGCTCTTGGAAACTCCCCAGTATTCCTGGCACTTTTTAAAGCAAAGAAATAACTGGGGTGGTGGGTATGAAGTTAAAGCAAAGAAATGACTGGGGCGGTGGGTATAAACTGGAGCACTGGAGCAGAATAACTCTCTGCCTCTAGGGAAGGAGGGAGAAGATTTAGAAAAGTAATAACCTGGAAGAGTCTATGCTTAAAAAAAGGCAAAGAAAATAAAGAATGGCACATTATCCAAACAAAGTTTGAGGGTTTTCTGAAGAGGGGCAAGGGTAAATCAATCCTTTTTTAATAAAACCCTGAGCTTTTAATAAAGTGCTCACACTGATGGGCTGGAAATATTGTAAGAAAGAATTAACTCGGAGCTATTGAGACTCTAGGGCAAAAATAACACTGATTCTACCTTATTTCTTTAACCCAAGGAGTTTTTGGAGAGGAGGGGGTGGTGCTGAAGAATTAAAACTGTTTTAATGATATTTTACACGGATCTGTATCGTGCTATTGCAATGGAACACACCTGCTGAGCTCAGGACCACGTACCAGGGGAGTTTGTCCCCTCTTTGCCTTTGCAAGGTTCCCTGTGGGACAAAGCTTTCAGGGGCCTCAGCTCAGCTCTTAGAGGGTGGAGTCCTCCTCTTTCAGCCCAAAGAGAGGCTGTGACAATGCCTGGACCACACACCAGCTGAGGTCTCACCTTCAGCATCTCTTCTCCAGCCCCTACTAACTTCTCCATAACATCAACAACACTATCCAGCCTACAGACTGTGCGATGATGGACACATGAAAAAAAAACCCAAGGATGAAAAAACACCATGGCACCTTGGACACTCTGGGAGAGACACCTGAGGCAGTCTGGGATGATAACCAGTGGCACAGAAGGAGACACAACACCTCCAGAGAAGACAAAGCTTCTCCCCACCACATCCTCTTCCTTTGCCCTATAAGATATTTCCTTCTTTTCCACGTCCGAAGAAGTGCAAACCCATCCAGTTACGCTACCAGATCCCAGCCTGCCAAAAAAATCACAGCCCTCCTCTCCCCTCTCCCATTTTCCTTCTTCTTCTGTTGCAGGATTAGAGACTTGAAAGGCAAAGCGCAGCACCGGGAGGAACCGGCGGAGGGGGGAGCACCCCGGAAAGCTGCCACGGCAGATTCGGAGGCAAAAATCCTATTTCTCACTTCTTAATTCCAGTCAATTCCAGTCAAAGGGCTGATAGAGATCTGTTTGCAGTAATTTGCTGCAGTTTATCCACTCTTTTCACCTTCTATCGGCTCTCCACTGACGGGCTGGCTGACATGCTGTTGCTCGAGTGAGGAAATTAAAATTTGATGCAATAATCCCAAATAAGAAGGATTTTATTAGGTAATGTATACACTTTAGATTAGGTATTCTCGCCCGATACATTGATAGAGGAGCACAGACATGCTGTGCACTGCAGATAAAAGGGAGCAAGGCAGAGGGCGCGGCGAGAAGCCTCCTCCATCCCCAGGGCCGGGGTTGGGAGATGCCCTCAGCATGGCAAATGTCCCCACAAAGGTACTCCAGGCTGCCAGCTCAAACTGGGCACATGGGAGCCCATTTTGGGGCAGAAGCTGGCCAAGCCCAGTTGCTTCACTCAAATCTACCATTATCCTTCCCAAAATGAAGCCATTTGGCATGCGCTGCTGTCTCTGTTGGGGTAACGCAAGCTGACAAGGAGGGTTCCCATGGAGAACCTTGCCATCAGAGGGTCCACATGGAAATCCCAAGCAGACTACATCCTCATTTCAGCTACTGAGATTTCTCCCAGGAAGGATGGGTCTCTGAGCCCAGACCAGGACCCTCCAAGGCAGCAGCCATGTTCAGCCTTGCTCAATTCCCACTTCCCTCACCCATGAGCAATGGTGGAAAAACTCATGGGAGAAGATGGGCCAGCACAAGCTGGACTCATCGCACTGTCCCCATGGGAACAAAGGCTGTTTTTGATGGACCCAAACACTGCTTTCATGATGCCTTTAGAGATGCTACATGTAGTCAAGAGAAACTGGGTGGGCTAGCAATGTTTCACTGGTTTCCCTTTTTGGGTCAAACAATGATTATTTGCTGCTTTGCCTACCACAAATAGCGTGCACCCTGGGAATAACTCTTGTGCACGTTGGTGCATCCACACAAAGAGATTGTTTAGCTCCAGCCTCAGTAAATGCCATTAAGTCGAGAGAGATCCCCTTTCCTGGACACCAGGGCTCTCCATGAAGGCTCTGCAGTCCATAATTTTTGATAATCATGGGACTTCCATTTCTATAATTTCATCTAAGCCTATGCTCCACACTCCAGCTAACAGTGATCTACTCAGTAGAGCTGTTTTTTTTCTCTTGTGGCTCATGCTGCCCACCACTCCTTCATCTCAACAGCACTGAACCTCATGAAAGTAATTAATGAAGCCATTTTCTGGCCATCTTTGGGCTGGCAGACGGGTAATGCGCTGTCTGACTGCGGGATTTGTGACAGCAAGGTTCAGCCCTATTGATCGGGCACACTCAGAGCAGTCAGAGCCAGAGTTTTGCTCCAAAGTGAATAAAAAGACAGAAACAGAAGCGAGCTGGAGTCCACCCTGTGACTGTGTGAAACGAGCCATCAGGTGTTTTGGATCCAGCACAACAGAGACGTTGTGGGATGGATGGATGGTGTGGAAATCTACCAGAGCACCAATCTAGGAATCACAGAATCATTAAGGTTGGAAAAGACCTCCAAGATCCCCACATCCAAGTGTCAGCCCATCCCCACCACGCCCACTGAGCCACGTCGCTCAGTGCCACATCTCCATGGTGCTGGAACACCTCCAGGGACTGTGACTTCACCACCTCCTGAGTGCCAGTGCTTGACCACTGTTGTGGAGAAGAAATATTTCCTAATATCTAACCTGACCCTGCCCAGGGCAGAAGGTTTTTTCCATCCATGCACAAAAATATTCGCCCTCTGAGTGAAGCTATGGGATGTGGGAAGGTAAGTGTTGCTGACTAGGGCTGATGCTTTGGTTGAAAGGAGCAGAAGCTGCCCACCGTGCTCCCCATAGGAGAAAGGCATTGCTGCATTTGGAGACGGAGAGACGTTTCCACCACCAGCGAGTTTGCTGACAAACCGAGTTTCAGAGGAACTGAAATGATTGGATCAATTTGGTAAAACCTGGGGGAAAAGACTCCAAGTGCTGAAATGGCTGATCATTCTGGCATTTTCAAAACTGCCTCATTTCAGGAACGTTTAAGTTTTTCTTCAAGTTTTCTATTAGAAATGGCATGCATGGACGCTGTAGGGGGGAATGGGGGTGAGCGTGTGCTGAGAACAACATAAAACCTTCTTAACATTTAAGAAAAACATTCAAGAAAATGTTTTACCTTGGTTTCAGGCTTCCTAAATCTCCTGACAGAGGTTCCCTTTTTAAAAACATATTTTGGAATAGGCTCAAAACACATTCTAGAAAGAAAAAGGGTTGCCTCTGCTTAGATGCCACTTGAACCTTTTCTCATGACTTGTTTCCCCAGAAATACAAAGTCCAGAAGGAAGGACAGATGGATATCCCTGCAAAGAGGAGGCTTTCCTCCAGCAGTTTTGGGATACCTCGTGCTTTCTGCCCTACACCCCACCCCCATCACCTCTTGGTGAGCTGGAGGAAGCAGCAGCCCTTACCGGAGGTGAGTTCTCGTAGATGTTTGTGCTGTAGGGCAAGTTGATGAAAATGGGGTCCATGTCCTGCACGTCCGTGATGGTGATTGCCAGGTTAGCCAGAGTGGAGAGCGGCTTGTTCTTATCTTGGTCCTTGAAAAACAAGGGTGAGAAAGGGCTTCTGTTAGAAAAACAGAATTATTCAACAGCATAAAGTCTCTCTCAGTCGTAGCTGGGTCAAAATCTATGAGCAGTTCAGGTAATTACCTCTTTTCCAAGCAACCTCCTGGAATTATCATCCACTGCACCTCCCTCTGAGCTGAAATGCAATATACGTTTCTTTCCAGCATTTACCCCTTTAATATACAGCAAGCACCAATTCAATTTTCCATCGTGCTTTGGGTGGAAAAAAAGCAACATTTTGTTCGACGTATACCTCAAAATATAAATTTGCTTGCCATGCCGATCCCACTCGGGGCACCTCTGCATGAGGTGCATGCATGAGACCCAGCGGATTCTGTTTCCTGCCCCAAATTTAGGGGGGCAGGGGCAGCCAGCACATCCCACCAGGACACTCAAGATGCACCAAGGCCACACCTGGAGCTTCATGACTGGGACAGGGCAAAGTCCAGCAGCCTCACTACAGCCTCTGGGCTGCTATGAGTGTCTCCTGGAAGCATCCTCTTGCTCGAGGCTCATCCCACAGGTGTCCAAAAGCCACCCCGACCCCCACAGCCCTTTGCTGGGAGGGCAGGCGCACGAAGGAAGGGAATAAATCTCTCCTTACCCCTCATCAAGCGCCGTGGTGAAAGGCGACCATTAGAGGTTACCGCACACTTCTGCAAAATGGCTCTGAACAGCGCCAAGGACTGATTGCCAGAAGATTAATGTTAATTTAAACCGTATTCAACAACACAGCTTGTACATTATCCTCTTAACCTGCAGGCCTCAGCGTTTATGGCCGGGATTGATGCTTATTTCTGACTCGCGCTCTGCTGTTATCATTATCAGGTTGAAGTCCTTCGTTTCTTCAGATAATGTTTTTTCCCTCCCCTTCATCTCCTAAATTTTGGTTAAGCATTACAGATAGCTCTAAAAAGCGAGCGTGTTTCACGTTCCCTTCCCAGCTTCATGTCCTTGCTGCCTCCACCCCAGGGATGGAGGACACGGAAATGAATTTGGGGACAGGAACTTCAACTCAGCTTCTTCAGCTGATGGAGTCAAGTGAGAACTGATGTGACCAACGTGCCTGTATGCTGGTCCTGGCAAAGCACTGCCAAACGTGAGCCGTTTGCCAGATTTTCAGGCAAACATCATAAGATTCTTAGACTGGAAGCCACGGTGAGACAGTTAACTTCAAAGAATTTGATGTTTCTCAGCTGTGAAGGCAATGAAACATCACAGTGTTTACTGGGGGGAGATGGAGGACTCGCTGCTGGAGTATTTAAAGTAAAGTGAGATATATTTCAGGAAGAAACAAGCTTTTGGGGGAAGATTCACAGCCTGGAACATGCAGGGATGGGGTTGAAAGGTTGAGGTGTTTGCCTCTGGCCGTGCAGTCTGCAAATGCCAACCTCCATGAAGAGCAAAGGACGCCCTGCACAGCTCTCCCTGTCCTTGTGACACGTGGCTGTGCAGCAAGACAATGATCCTGATCAAATCACACGCTCCAAGAGCTCCAGTCAGCTGCCTGGAGGGGGCAGGAGGGGCTTTTTTCCCCCTCCTGAATACACAGCTGGTCAGATATGTTGCAGGGCTGAGTCTCACCTTCCTCAGTTGCATCTGAGGTGGGAATGGAGCCACCACACAGAGCTGCCTGCACGGTGCTCCCTGCTGAGCTGCAGCCAGATGTGACATCAGCAAAGGGGTTTCCCATGAATGGGTATGAATGTAACATCATGGTTCCCCAGGAAAGCCTCTCCCATAGGTCCCCTCAACAAATTGACTAATTGGGATCTTGGTTTCTCCTTCTCTGCCCACCAAAATTTTAGCTCCTGAGGTTTGAACTCAGCTATTGCTGAGAGAGACTGCAGGTTCAGTACAGGTGAATCTGGCTCTAAGAAGCCAGGACGCACAAGGAGTGGTAGCAGGGGATTTAATGGGTTCTCCTGATCTGAGATGCTGAGACAAATCCTTGCTTTTCAACGTCATCAGCTGACTGGTGGCTGTGTCTGTGAGCAAAGCCTGTTTTTCTCAAACAAGGCAGCTACTTTTCTTCATGCAAAAGCCCCTGATGTGTGAAAAAACACAGAATCATGTTGATTGGAAAAGATCTTCAAGATCATGAAGGCCAGGAGCTGATCTGAAACGACCCAAGCAATGCACTGCCCTAGTGCCTTTCTAGGGGAAAAATGCTCAGAGCTGGAGGCAGCCTGGCCATTGGTAGCCATTGGATATCAGCGCTCTGCCCCTTGCACCTACCCCAAAGTCTAATCGTCCCTCCTATTCCCAGTCTCCCACCAAATCCACCCAGGATGGGGATTTTATCCAGCAGTTTTCAGGGAAGCTGGGTGTCCACGACAGGGCTCACCGTCGCGTTGACCTGGAGCTGGTAGGCCTGCGTCACCTCGTAGTCCAGCTCCCGGATGACGGACACGATGCCGCGGCCGCTGTCGATGGCGAAGAACCTGGATGGAGGCTGGAAGGAGTACAGCACGCTGCCTCCCGCCCCCTGGTCCGGATCCGTGGCGTTCACGATGAAAATCGGAGTGCCCACCGGGGTGTTCTGGGGATAAAATCAAAAAGACATCGCTGAAACTCTGCACCCGCCTATTTTCCCATCCAACGCTTATCGGCAATTTCCATTGCCCACCAAAACCAATACCCAGAGAGCCAAGAACTTCAGTCCGGTATTTTTAGGACATTTCTAAGTTATACAGCTGTTTTCTTTATTACAGGATTGCAGGGCTATATAATAGCTGTTGCACACTTATAATCATAGTTATACAGCTGTGGTCAAGATGGCACTCCATCACAAACCCTTATTTTCCCAGATATCATCACAACTTTCCAGAGAAATTACTCGCTCTTTGCTGCAGCTTGTTTTCTGCCCAAAGACACTTTTATTTTCAGTGCTGATTCTCTCAACACTTTCACCGTAAGGCATTAAATATAAAAGAGCCCCCCCCTCCCAAAATGCATTAAATGCAACGCAGAACTTTACATAAAACCCAATGTTAGAGTTTCCACAGCAACTACGACCTGGCCCGACTAATTCAGACGTTAACAGTTAAATTGCCATAAATCTGTAACTAATCTACATGCATAAAATATGCAGCTGAGTGCACAAAATCAGCAACGGCAAGTGCAGTTTGGCACTTCTTATTGTTTAACTTCACAGCGGGGAGAACAATTATCCATTTTTGGTGGAACAGCTGCATGTTCCTATGCAAATCTTGTATGCATATTCTCCTCTTTGGGAGGGCAGAGGCAGGGATGGTGAGCAAAAAGGTTTTGCTGGCGGGACGGGGCACGTAGGTACATTTGCAAGGCATTTGCAGCCCCGTGAAGAGGTGATGCAGAGCTGTGACCTGACAGCAAGACAGCAAAGGTCAGCAGCGAGGAGCCTCGGGCTGGTTGTGACCAGTTGGGATAATACAGATTATTTCTGCAAACCTCTTCCCAAGCCTCTGCGCCTCATTGCGAGTTTGTTCCTATTAAATTTCTCCTGCTCAGCCCAAGGAGAAGCACTGCGAGCTGCCAAGAAGGTGGAAAGGAGGCAGGGAGAGGAGCAAGCCCAGCCCTTGTGTTACTTCGTTGGGTTGAGCCAAATCTCAGAAAAGAACCAAAGGACCTCATTTGCCCCAGCAAGGCTCAGGTGAGCACAGCCTCACACTCAATGCCGATGGCAGGATTTTCTGCAGGCTTGCCCAGACAGAATAGGAAACACAGAGCAGGTCCCAGGGTCTTGCTGTGCTGTCCCTGAACATCTCTGCCCTTGGCATACAGCCCAGTGTCACTTCTTCTGAGCGGTGAGAGGTTACAGTTCCCACCTCGAGTTTTCATTTGATTTCTGCTTTATTTTTTTTTCCTTCCCCCATCCTCTAGATCAAGCTGCTAAAGGAAGCCTCACAGGGCATGGCCTGGGGATTATTTTTTAAAGCACCTTCAAGTTTTTTTGTGATCAGCAATCATAGAAGCATAAAAGATGTAGCTCGAAGGCACCTCGAAAGAAAAACCCGCTCCCTCGCTACACCTAAATCATTTCCATCCTTAGAGCCTTCCAGCGATGGAGACATCACAACCTCCCCAGCCGATTTATCCCAGCAGTTTGCTCCCCTTTGCCTTACAACTGCTCATTTTTTGTCATGCTTAACCCAGATCCTCGTGAGCCCCGACTGCGTGCCACATCAGCAGCACGTTAATCCTGGCAGGAGCAGGCAGGGAGCTTGGAGGGCTTCTGACGCCCTCTGGGGGGGGCTGCCTGCTGCCTGAGCCCCCTCAGTGCATCTCCTCAGGCAGAACAATGCATCCCCTCAATTCCCCTTTTGGGCTAACTTGAGTTACCAGGTATAGAAGCCCTGAGGGATCCCACAGTACTGCTCAGCACCACCTTCATCCATCCATCCACCCCTCTGTCCATTCTCTCCATCCCTATATCCATCCAACCCTCCCTCCCTATACCCATGCAACCCTCCATCCCTATATTCATCCATCCATCCCTCCATCCTCATATTCCTCCATCCATCCATCTCTCCATCCCTACATCCAACCATCCCCTCCAACTCCATATTCATCCCTCCATCCGTATATCCCCTCCATCCACCCGTCCCCATATTCATCCATCCATCCCTCCATCCCTGTATCCCTCCATCCCCATATTCACCCATCCATCTATCCCTCTATCCCTATATCCATCTATCCCTCCATCCCTACATCCACCCATCCCCATATTCATCCATCCATCTCTCCATCCCCCCATCCTCCTCTCCACCCCTCCCTCCCTCCCTCCATCCCCGTGCTCAGGTTCCGACCAAGGCCAGGAAGAAGAGCACTACGGATTAACCATTAACAGCCAGAGCAGACACCGCTTTGCACCCATGAGGTCTGCAACACATCATCCCCAGCAATAATAATATTCATAAGGATAAAGCTAGGCTCGATGAATGTTTCCTCTTTTTAAGTGCCCCTAGCCGCTCCTTTTAACATGCAAATCCGCTCTGGTCACTCTGATTACTGGAGAGCTTGATTTCCCTGGCATTGTGTTTCGTAGAATAGCCCCAGAGGAGGCTTAGAAGAGTTCCTCATCTCCTTGCCCCAAAGCAGCAGCGTCCTTCCAAAGGAGAAGCTTTCTAGGGGGACATGGAGGTGACAAATCCTAGGGACACTGTCTGAGCTCTGACTTGGCCATCGCTTTATTTTTATCCCCTCCTTACAGCTGACCAGGTCTCCTCATCGACCAGGACAGCAAAATCCATACAAGCAGAGCGTCAGCTCTGGGTGAATCACAGAACGTCCACAGCTGGGAGGGAGCCGTCAGGATCATCGAGCCCAACTCCTGGCTCCACACAGGACCACCCAAAAATCCGACCATAGGACTAAGAGCACTAAGACCTGCTGCCTATGGAAAACAGCCACTCGTGCCCATGGGGCTGAACACGGGAGCTAGGGGACCTCCAGTGAGCATCTGGCACTGGGGGATCCAGGAGGAGAGCAGAAGGGCTTCAAGGCAGCAGGGTCTCCTTGGCGATGCCTGTGCCTGGGCAGGATGCACTAAGGGCTCGCAGACATTTCAGGCTGTCTGCCTTCAAAGCTGCACAAATACATCTTTTAAAATCCTCTTGCTGTTTTTGGGTCAAGCAGGCTCAAGCTATTGCTCAGCAGGAGGCTGACGTCTTATTTCTCAAAAGACGCGGCCCATCATCTGAACAATGGAGCAAAACATCTGTATAGACATCACTGGCTTGCCTTGTGGGTTTGATCATAAACAACAGGCAGAGGGCACGGCCCAGGGAGATGCGATTGGCACGCCGAGCTCGGGGCTGCTCGGGACGGGCTGCCTTGCTGCGTTTTGAGCATTTGGGCCATTTGTGGGACTTTCCTGCACGTCCCTCGCAGCTGTTCCTCCGCAGCAGAGATCAGCACTGGTTATGCTTAATTCACCGAAAGGCAAAAATATCAAATTCTATCCTTTCTGTCCAGCAAAAAGCAAATGCAGGCAGACGACAGCCTAGAGCAGCTTGTGGCAAACAGGTGAGCTCCCCACATCAGCCTTCCCCAGTTTTATCCTTTTTAAAGCTTTCCACTCTCCAGCAGCCAGTGACGAAGAAGAAAAAAAACAACCAACCAACCCCACACAAAAAACTGATGACAAACTTGTGTCATATCATTAAATCTTTGTTACGACGCCAGCAGATGTGAGACAAAAATAACCAGGCAGACAGATGCCTCCTGCAGAGGAGGAGGAGGGCAAAGGGGTGCGGGACCGCTCTGGCTGCCCTCATCCATCCCTTCCTTCGCGCCCATGGGGCACGAGGCTGCGAGGCCACTTGTGCCTCCCTCACCTTGCACGAGGAACCGTTGTGAAAATCCCATAGAAGAGGCTCAGGTCCCTTCTCAAGCACTTGGCCACACGCAGGACCTCCACACGACCTCCCAGGGCAAAGTCACCCAGCAGAAGCCGGTGGAAGCCATTAGGATGCGGATGCGCGCACGCCGGACCAATGCAAATAATGCGTACAAACGGCAGGCAATCTGGCCGAGCAGCTGTCTGAAGGTCGATGAGATGCCAGCAGGCAATGCAAACAGGCTGGGGCTGGGGGCTTCCAGCACTGCCATCTTCACACCAGCCCCCAACCACCTCGCTGGCCACGCATCGGGTCCTGCTCTTTTTTTTTTTTCCCACTGACCGCTCCCATTAGGAGACACTTGGCTGCTCATGCTCCATATCAGGTCAACCTATTACTCTTCAATATTCCCCTGCTGCTGTCTCTAGAAGCTCTTTTCCCTCTCCCCACTGCAGACTGAAGTGCTCCCAAATCCCAGTGCTGGAACCAAAGTCCCTCCTGCCAGTGCCCTCCCATCCCTGGGCAGGAGGCAGCAGGGATGCGCGGTTCCTCTTGCCTAAGGCAAAGCGTCCCAATGGCAGAGCTGGGAGCTGAATCCACACCTCCCTCCTCCCCACACCCTTCCTGCAGGCTCTGCTCCATGGGTTTGCTTTCCCCCGACCGCCAGCCTGGGGCTCGCCAGCTCCAAACGCTCACGCGGACGCACGCGGGCTTCCAATTCCCTTGTTCTTTCTTACGCTTTTAATTACATTTATTAATTGCATTACTGCTAGCCTGAGCCAAGCAATTTCCAATTTCAAAATTTGATTTTAAAACCTGATAATTTCCCTCTATTTTTTTCTTTTTTTTTTGGGGGGGGGGATTGAAATTCACCCCACCTCTCAATCAGCTCTCGTTAATATGTATCCCCCGCCGCTCTCTCTATTAAGTGACCTCCCTCATTATCGCCTGACACTGGCAAGCGGCCACCACAGAGCTGTAATTCAATTGAGGGGCTTTTGAAAACACCATCAACACAGCTGGAGGAGCCGCGGTGGCGGAGCCGGCGCTCAATTACCCGCTGGCTCACCGCACACGGGCTGGGAGGCTGCTTCCCAGCAGAGGAATTCAGGGTGGGGAAAGCGAGGTGCTCCCCATCTCAGGACCCCCTTGTGAGGCTGTAGTGGTGATATTTGCTGCCTGGAATTGCTTTGCATGGCAGCAGCCAGGCGTGCTTGGACCCAAGGTAGCACCATGCACAGAAGCAAGTCATGGGTGTGCTCCCAGTCAGGCCATCCATCACATCCTTGTTCCCTATCCTCCGTTCCCTCAGGTAGCAGCACTCCTCCAGCTGAAGATCCCAGACCCCACGTGCTCTCCCAATGGAGCACCAACAAGCCCGGGGCTGCCAAAACTCTCCCCACAGCCACATCCCTACATGCAGCCAAAGTCAGGTCTGAAGTGGGCACATGGCTGCGCATTCATGAGCCGAGTGCCCAAGGGCAAAGGATGGAATAGATCCATTTCCTCTCACCTTTCCACCAGAGAAAGATTTTGGTTGGAAAAGGTGGCAGAGCCGGGGTACTTCTCCAAGCCATACGACTTCTGTAAGCCATACAACTGCATTCTGTGACATTGATCGATGCACAGAGTAATTCAAAATCAACACAGCGAGCTAGCACGCAGCCCTCAGAACACAATTATAAACAAGGAATAGCATCACAAGAGCGCATTTGCAATGGGTTCCTGCTGGGAAAGCGTAGATCTTTCACAGAATCATAGAATAGGAACACTGAACCATCAAGGCTGGAAAAGACCTCCAAGAACACCCAGTCCAGCCCAACCCAACCCCAACACTGAGTCATGCCCCTCAGTGCCACATGTCCTTGTTTCTTGAACACCTCCAGGGATGGTGACTCCACCACCTCCCTGGGCAGCCTGTGCCAGTGCATCACTACTCTTTAGGAGAAGGAATTTCTCCTCATATCCAACCTGAACCTCCCCTCGCACAACATAAGACCATTACCCTTGCCCACTGCTTGACATTTTTCCCAGTCATCTAGAAGGAGGCTGGGAGATGTGCAGGAGACAGAGATTGGGAGATGGTAAAGCACAAAGGCACAGACCATCAAGATGGAGAACTTACGCCTCTCTTCTTGTCCATCCATTATCAAGGAGCTGAGCAGAGATGGAGCAAGACTGGGAGGACATGGGTGATGGGAACCCAAGATGGCCCAACGAGATGTTTGAAAGCCAGAGGAAAACATCAAGAACACGGAAACCTGCCAGCCAGGGAGCACCACAGCACTTCTCTCCCTTGCCCTCGTTGTCCTCTGTAAGCTCAGCACAGAGCTGCAGGTTTGGGGGTGCTCCAGATGTACCCCCACAGCCATGGCAGCCCCGTGTGCTCCCTCAGCTTCAAGCAAATGGCTTCCATCAGCAGAGCCCCGGCACAATGAATTACAAACAAAACCCTAACGACAGGACACTGGCAGTGTTGCTTCCACTTGATATTAATTGGGTGACACTTTATTTTAATGGTACATTAATTAATGCGGGATATCAATGGAAGTCCAACGACACCCGCATTAATACAAATGAATCCATTATCATCGGTGTTATTACAAGAAACGACAAATAAATCTGCGACTGTGGGGCCCTTCAAATAATAGCCACGAATCATTAGGTATGGCATTCATTTACACAGCACACTGCAAATATCTACATGCGAGCTGCGGGTGCTCCCCTGCTGCCAGCCCGTCCCCGCTCCTCCAGGCTCACATCCCCAGCCCTTTCCCTCTCCCCTGCCTCCCTGCAAGAAGCATCACCATTCCCCCATCTCCTGGTTGGCCAGATGGATGGCAACCTGCCCGCTTTGCCACCGTGGTTATTTATTTATCCTCTGCTCTGGTAGGCGAGCTAGCAAAGCCTTTTGCTCCAGCAAACAGCACTTGCTGCTGACCATAGGTGGAGCAAGCCATTTGTTCTGAGCAAAGCAGGAAGAGAAGCAATCTCACTGAAACCTGGGATTTGTAGGTCCCCGGGAGCCATCAGAAACTCCCACCAAACCTCTGCAGCAGCCCAGGAACAAGCATCGCTCTCAGCACGAGCGAAAGCAAAATCTATAGAGCTGGGCCGGTTCAAAAAAGAAAAATACCTCCTTGTGCTCCCGTGGATGGCTTAATTAGCAAAAGAGGATCGATAGCAGCTCGGGCTCTGATCTGGCTGGGATTCTTGCACTCCCACGGGACACAGCATCCCATTTTGTCCCATAGGGTTGGGGAAGGGGCAACGCTGATGGCCAATAACAAAAGAACACCCTTCAAAGCTAAATGGAGAGCGAGAAACAGAGGACTGACCCTCAGCTGCCTGCAGCATGGGGAGGGCTGATAAAGCCATCAGCCTCTGGAGGACAGAGGCAGGCAGGTAATCATTGCCTCTGGCCACAGGTGGGGAAGAAGGAAGTGCCACAGGAACAACAGCTTCACTGATGCTGTCGTATGGTAGATTAAAAGTTTCAGAGCCAACCCCAAGGGAGAGCACGGTGCTGGGACCCCAGGGATGCCAGACCTGACCCATCCCATCTCCTCTCCTGTGCTCTGGGGATGGGCAAAACCACGGGTGCCCAACCCTTTGGTTTGCCTAGGCAGCATGGAGTGAAGAGGGATTGCCTTGGCCACTTACAAAATATAACATAGTTAATGCATATAACTAACACAACATTAAAAAAAGCAACAAAACCATAAAACTAGTGGGATATCTGACCTTGTGTTTGAGAAACAAATGCACCAGCCTGGTTCAATGGAAGTGGTTGGAACTCTCAGTGAGTTCTCAAGGTGTTCAGCAGAGATTTTTGATGAAATGTTGCTCTTTCTCTGCTTCATGCTTGAAAACAGTTGTTCACGAATGTGCATACTGCCAAAAAGCGATGACGTGAGTAAGGCTGTGACACAAGGGATGTGTTTCTCTGGTAAGAGAGGTCTTACAGAAGTCTAGTAGAGAGATGTGATCACATTTTGCTTCGAGTTGAATATCTGATTGCAGCTGCATACATCCCATGTCAAAATTTGCAGGCAATGTATTTATGTTAAATAAAAATGGAGTCGCAAATATACCGAAAAACTGATGATTTTTCAGCAATCTTGAAATCTATTCTCAAATCCCTTTATCCTAAAACGGAAAGCAAGGCTGCATGTTTCTTACTGTTCACAGGACTGTGTTTATCCAATGTATCAAAATGCATAAAATTATTCGTATAACTTGAGTTAGCACTGCACTGTGCCCTGGAAAGCATGGAGGGATCCATAACTTTCCACGTCCCCTCCTGCAAGCAGGGGCCAGGGTTTGCCAGTGACACGCGGGTGCCTCCTTGCTCGCAGGAAACCTTTGTGGATAAACGTTAATACAAGCATGTAATTACAACCCTGCAGCACAGCGATGCTACATTAAGCACTCTCAGAAATCATGAATGTGCTTCGACCAGAGCTCCAGAGGGCATCCTGGAAGGGTTGGGAATGGCATGGCCACCGCGAGCCCTTTCCTAAATCCTCCTGCCTTTCCGTGCATCTGCAGAGCCAGGGGTGAGGCACAGGGATGCCATGGGGAGGGCTGGATGGGGAAGCACGTGCTTGTGGGAAAGCTCTATGAGAAAGAGCAGGGAAAAGGTGGAAAAGGAGAGATAGGAGAAAGGAGAAATGTTGCTTTTTTGGCCTTTTGCTAGAAATAGGGAGTAGTAACCCCTTCCTTCCCCCTCTCTTGGCTCATCACACCTTTTCCAGACCGTGGAAGAGACCCTGCCCGTACCCTCACCAGCACAGTTCAAACCTTCAGAGTTCCCTAAAAACCACAAACATCAGCAATGAAAACACAAAGGGACCAAAGCCAAGGGACACAGCTCTGCAACGCCGCGGCTCCCGCTCCCTTTCGGCGCTGATTGCAGGAGCTCATCCTCCTGCTGATTACAGCTGATGGCCCTTGGCTGCCTTTTGCCCCTCCAGACCAGACCCTCTATTACTGCAGGTCTGGATTCTTAAAAGGGCTGTTTTTGACTGCTTTTTTTCCCCTCTAGTTTGGCTTGTGGGTTTATCTTGTGCTCGGGCTCTTCCCCATGCCCTGTCTGGATGCGCTGATGGATTTCGGCGCTTGCCAGAATCCAGTGAAACCAGGCTCACCGGGCAGCATTAACTTCTAACCCCCGCCTAAAAATAGCTGCAATAAAGCAGGGTGAATAATATAAGCTGCACCTAATGTAACTTTGATTAAAAAGTCCTGCCCTCTCCATCATTCCTGGCTGGCAACTGGAGAACAGCAGCAGCTCGTCCTTCCCAAGGGCTGAAGAGCCAACACGCCGAGCCCACATGGGTGAGGACACAAAAAAACGACCGATTCCTCCCTGCTGAGGCTTTGCAAAGCAATGGGGAGCTTGGGACCACTGGGAAGGAGCATCAGCATCCTTCCCCCAGCCACCGCATCTCCATGTATTTAATTATTCTCCTCTGCACTCCCGGTGCCGGCAGACTGTGGAGGCAGGAGGAGGCAGGCAAGGTTTTAATTTCACGCCTCGCACCAGGCGCAGCACTTTTGGACACCGTTTGCTATCTGACTTCTGGCCCTATCTCCGGGCCCGGCGCTCCCGAGGCAGCTGCGGTCAGTTGGCTTTTTAATTTATTCTCTGCTCAGATGGGGACCGTGCTCAAGCGAGAGCCCTGGCCGGCCAGCCGTGCCCTTTTAATCACACAACGCCCTCCGTTCAGAGGTGCAGTGTTGTGTTGGGCCAAGCGTGGTGCTGGCTGCTTCCATGGGATCAAAGCACACCCCCCACTGCTGTGGGTCACCGCTCCCTTACTCCCCTTCCACCCACTCGCAGGGGAAAATCACCAAGGAGCAGCCAAACCCTTTTCCCAATTCCCCATTTTCTGCTGCTGTGGGAACTGCCCCCTCCCCAACGGATGAACCATAGCCCTACATCAGGGAATCATCTTGTGCAAAGCAGGAGGAGGGATGGGTGAGCTGCTGCACCTTCATCACCACCCAAACCAGCAGAACACAAAACCCAGCCCGAGGGCCTGATGCTCAACCTTCCATGTGCCATGTTGTTAATTTTTGCCTATAGCAATGTCCATAATCTTAGCAGGGACAAGCATACCGAATCCCACACTGGCTGATCCCAATGCTTCTGTTGGAGGAGCAACATCTCCTAAGCTTTCTGCAGAGGACTGAGGATGCCCAGCAAAATCTCTCCCTCTGTTCAGCAAACTCACTGGGGAGACACCAACCCCAGCTCCCCAGCAGCCTGGCTGACAGTTCCCTACATATCCAACACAAGCAAGAAGCAAAGCACAAAGCCACATTCACAGGTTGGGGAGCACCCCCATTCCTAGCATCCCTCCCACGGTGGACAAGCAGCAAAAAATAAAAATATAAATATAAATACAGCCAAACCAGCCAGCTCTGAGACACCAACCCTGAGACAATCACACCTGGGGGGAAAGCTCTCCCCAGAGTTTTAATGCTGCAAAACTTCTTCCCAAGCCCCAAGCACCAACCCCCTCTTTCTTCCAGGGTGGTTTGTCGATAATGGAGTTCAGATCTCTGGCAGAGGACTGTGGATGAAAGAAATAAGAGCGGGTAATTGCTGCGTGAAAATGACAGCGCAGCGATTTACACAGGGCAAAACGGACGGCGGAATACCAAGAGGCAGCCAGCGGCGGCGAATCGATACCTCCCCAGAGGTGGGATTATTAGGGAGAGAAAGGGCCTCCAGAGATCCATCAGGGCCTGATGAGGGACTATTTCCAAACGACCAGCCGCTGCAGGAGAACTGCCTCTGGAGCAGCACTTTTGGGATCCCAGCACAGGGCACCTCTCCCATTTATTTTGCCTAAACCACACGCCCGCATTTCACCCTGCACGCTGGTGTTTCCATCAGAAATGCAACAAAAAGGGGTCAGGCTGGGGAAGGAGGGCTGAAAACCAAGCATTTGTTGACCATCCCAGGGTCAACTCTTCCCAGTTTGAGGGAAACAAAACCCATCCTGTACTAAAACCCATCCTTTGAACGGGTGCTGGGAGAATGGTGAAGCCCAGGGGTAGGAGGCAGGGCAGTGGGAGCTGAGAAAGGGATGGTAACCACAGTCTCTCCTGCCATCCCACGTTGGCCAACCCAACTTTAGCACTACCATATCTTGCTGCTTCCCCAACGCCTTCCCTGCAAGATCTCCAGACAAATGGCCGCTCTTCAGAGCAAAACGCAACATGACACCCACAGAAAGCAGAGCAAAGAGGAAAGGGGTGATTCAACCTTCCTGTCCTGGGGTGTCACAAAGGGATTTGATGTTTAGGCACCCATAGAAACTACAGAGTGCATGGGGAGAGTCAACAGACTCGGACAAAACAGCGACCAGCACAACAAGATAGAAAGTTCAAGTGGGAGCAGCAAAGACAGGCTTTAAGGAAAGACCATTTCCTATCTATGCAGACAAAATACAAATGGAATGAATCAAAGCCAACGAGACCTGCAAAGATGCCCAGCAGCCCCAAGAAAGCAGCAGCTAGCAGCCGTTCCCGAGCTGCAATCCCTCCCCCAAAGCCTGGGCGAGAGGCAGTGAATGAACGCACAGCAGCAACAGATGCGGGCTATTTTGGGCCAAAAAGAACCAATGCCAAAGTGGGAAGGGCGTCACAGCAGCAGCCAAATAACTGCAGTGATGTTGGCTCTGGAAGCAGAGCTGTGCTGGGTACGCTGGCGGGGCTTTGGGTTTGAGCAGTTCCCCGCTCCCCGTGTGAATGGGGGAAATGGTTTGTCTGGTGGGTGACCTCAGAGGGGTTGTGTTTAGCCATGCTCATGACATCCCTTCTGGCCACCTCCACTTTGTTCTCCCAGAATGGGAGGATGAAGGTGATACGAACGAGCCCAGCCAGTCCACAATGTGGGGGGAGATAGAGCAACAGTAAAGAGCTACTGAAGCCAAGCATTTCCATTGAAGAAAAAATACAGTTAAAATACAGAAGTCAAAGGAAAATTTACCTGGGTGAGCATAATGCCAAACTAAATACTCAGGTTGCAACCCAAAGTGCCAATACAGTTATTAACAAGAAGAGAGGACTTCTGGTACCCACAGGCTTTGGTCCTACACATCCAGCATACACCTGATCCAAGTCAGAGCATCCTCCGAGTCACGACAAGGATCTGGGGGAAGGAACAATGCCCACCAATGATCGTTTGTAGCCAAGCCACGAGGAGGTAAGAAAAGCAGCCCTGGCTTGGCCATGCTGCAGCACTTAACCCAGCAGCAGCCCTGCTGCTCGCTGCCACCTTCTCTGGCACCAAAATCCCTGTGAGACTCAACAAGTTAAATAATGTTTCGAGAGCGCATCTACTCAAAAACAGCTGCACCCGGCAAATACGATGAGGCCCAAGCCTCAGATGCTGCTCTTCTTCCCATCAGTCAGGCTCAGTGAAGGATTTGCTGTGTGGGTTTTGTTTTGTTTATTACTTCTAATGACTTTCTCATTATCATTTTGCTGTGAAACATAAACGATGGTTATGGGAGAAATCATATTATTTGGATGACTTTATTAAATTAGAGAGCAAATCTGTGTATATTTCTGGCTCAGGATAAATGCTTGAACTTTGAGAGGCCAAAATTCATTTTCAGACGGAGCCGTTTTAGGAAGCTCTGGAATCAGCAGCTCAGTTTGCCCTCAGCTGCAAGGGAGATGTATGGGGGCCTGTCTCCATTTAATCCCCCAACCATTGAACCAAATCACCAAACCCCACCTCAACGCCGCTTACGAGGAACTCAAGGAACATAATGGAGAAATAAAGGCAAAATAGCACTGATAAATAAAACACTCCTGTCTCGTGGCCCTGGCTCCTGCAGAAATAGAAACAACAGCCAGCAGGCACACCAATGGCCAACGTGGCACAGGTTATGTGCTAGAATTAGAGCGATGCTGCTTAAAATACCCGGAGCTGTCTGGCACCTTCTCGGCACTGGGGCTCATGCAGGACCACCAGCAGAGCTCGGCTGCTGCTGAGAGGCACGTGTGAAACAAAGACAGGGTGAGAAGGCTGCTGCTAGACAAGAGGGAGAGGTAACAAACCTCCCAGTTTCACAGATCTGTGAAAGCACCACGGGCTGATGCGAATGGAAGACACGAGGCACATGAAGCTTCCCAACAGATCATGCCATGAGTCTACAGTTTTCTCCTCCTTTCCACCCATCCTATCCTGGGAGGGGACCAGGAACAGAATACTTTTACCAGGCATCAAACCAAAGCTCCCCAAGCCTCTTTGAACCCATGCTCAACACTGAAAGAACCTGTTAAAAAGCAAACGCACCCAACCACACCCAAGAGGAAGACGCAATAGGAAAGCAACTCTGATGAAAGGTCTGCTGAATTAAAGCCATTTCTTCGTGCCACCCCAAAATGCACAGCTGGAAAGCATGAGGTTTGGTGAAAAATCCCTGCTGGACAAAGCAAGGAACGTTTTGGGGAGGGATGTTATCTGTATGGTGCTCTGCTGCCTCGTAAACCCATGGACTCACATGGTAAAACCTGTAACGAGCAGTAAGTGTGGGGTGGCGAGAGCAAGGTGCTCGCAGAAGGAAACCTGGTGCTATCACAGCTGCTCTTCTCCCTCATTTCAGACAGACAGAGAGCTCCAGAGCACCCTCTGGGACACCTCAATGCATCACTGCAACTGGGAATGGGATATGACCTTTGGGGCAACTGGACATCCCTGTGTGCTCTGGTACCCCAAAGGCAACCCTAAGAAGCATCTGGAGGCAGCACAGGTGCCCAGGATGGGAAGAGATCCAGGGCAGAAGTGCAACGAGCAGGAAGGAAGCAAGGCTGTGGGTCATTCCCAAGGGTTTGGAGGGTTTGTCATCTTCCGCTGTGCCCAGTCTGGGCTGTTGAAAGTCTGGGTGGAACGAGTGCACCCATGATAGACTCATGCAGGAGGTGGAAGCTCTTTACCCATGGATAGCAGACCTGTGCCTATCACTTCACCAAATGCCAGCCCATAGTCCTATATGGAGCAGAAGCTGGAGACTTCTCTTGCAGAGACCGTTCTCTGGCCAGAACCCAGCTCCGCTACTACTGCTCCATCTCCTGCCCAGCAAACACATCACACACATAAACGTGGAAACAGCTGGATCTGCAACCAGCTGAAGACACGCAACAACCACAGAAGAACTTGTTTGTTAATTAAAGCCACCTTCTCTCAGACCTTCCAGGAGCTGCAGGCCACAACCGTGCCCCCACGTCACCTCTACCTCTGGAGGCTCATGGTTTGGTGCCACCTGGGACCCCAAAAGGGCACAGCAACCAAAGGGTTGATAGCTCATGGCAAGAAAGCTCTCCTTGCAAAGATCCCTTCTTTTTTTTTTTTTTTTTTTGAGTATCTGAACACCTCCAGCAAAGCATCTCTGCTCACCGTTTCTAGGTCCTCAGAGCATGCAATTTGGCTAAGAAGGAAAAATGACACCAGTTTTCACCAGATGTGGTAACGAAGACATGCTGTAAACATGAGTAAAGGCCTAAATCCTCCCCAGAGCCATGGTGCAGAAGGTCACACATTAGAGGAGACCTCTCTGTAGCAAGGATGAAGCCCATCAACCGCACCCACATCAGGCTCCCATTGCTTATCCTCATGTAGTATTTGCACTGCAGAGAGGGAAGCATTCAAATTCCAAAGCTCTCACGAAAACATTGGTTGTGACCATTTCTTACCTTCCCTAGAAATGCTTTAAGACAACTCTTGATTCCAGCAAAAAAAAAAAAAAAATTGCGATCCCATCAGCTCCAACAACCCCGCGCACGCACAACCCATGGCTGGGCAGATGTCTCAGCCACCTGTAGGGAAGCCCCAGATGTGGGCAGGAGCATGCAGGTTGGGCTGTGGGACCTGAAAGTAGCTTCTGAAAGGCCACAACTGGCTGTGGGCATTGCCCTGCTTCACACACACCTGCACAGCACGCCTAGGAGTGGGGCTGCAAGATGGAACACACTGATGAAGAGCTGGTGTGACACGCTTCCAGCAAACGCCTGTGCCCAGAAACGACGGCCTGGCTTCTTACAACAAGAGGACAGAAATCCTATAAACACATTTACCCTTTGAAAAACAGCTCTTGACACCAAATCAATGGAAATAATCTGCACCCTTCTCCTAGAGGATCTGGCAAAGCCAACTTCAAGCACAAGGAGAGGTCCACGTCCTGTCCCCGACCTCTCCCAGAGCCCTTCACCCACTTTGCTTCCAGGCATGCTGTTTTCCAGAAGCTGGAGCACTCCAGAAGATCCAAACACATCACCAAAAGCCTCTAACAGATGGAAAGATATTAAAACAGGAGAAGAGCACCTTTGGCCCGCCATGCTTTTCCCAGCTTGTAGAAAGGGGGAAAGAGAAGAGCCGAGCCTCCCCGGGAGGCCAAGCCTTTCAGTTAAATGTATCATGAAAAAGAAAACTTCTGTCACTGCTTAAAAAGGTTTTTGACAGGTCTTCATTTGTAACCCACAAACAAATGCAGCTTTTCATGCTCCACAGAGTCTAATATTGCTTCAGAGCAGACCCGAACCCCGCTTGCCATTGAAAAGCTGGAGGAGCAACTGTATTAAAGCAGCTTTCATCTCCACTTCTGGGCACACCAGAAATCTTTCATTTCGGGAGCCGCACCTAAGTGCTTGGCAGCACAATGTCAAGCACGGAGGCAAAACGCAGCCAGGGGGAGGAAGCTCTGCAGGTTCTCAGCAGCGTGGTGATGGCAGGCTGCCTCGATGCGACAGCTGATACCAACGGGCGCAGAGCCAGAGCCGCACCACAATGCTGAGACGCAAGCTCTGGCCCAAAAAAACAAGAGGGAGATGGCCAATAGTCACAGAAATGAACAAACCAGGCTTCTTCTCCAGGAGAAGAATGGAAGGAAGGAGAAGGCTGTCTTCTAGGTGACGGAGAAGCTGAAGGCCCAATGCCACCATGAAGATCTGAGCACCACATCCACTAAGCACAGCCTTTGCACTTGGCTGGAACACCTCAAACCCAACTACAAACCCTGACAGAGCTGGCCCTTGGCTGCCTGCCCCCAGCTCACACTGCTCCTCTTTGCTCACACCTTTAAGTTTAGCCAGCACGACCTGCATGCCCACGTACTTCCTTTCTAGAGATTTACAAACCAAGCTGAGCCTGGAAATACATATTTCAGCTACACGACACAAGCCAGGCATTTTTTTTTCCTTCTTAATGCTGTGCTAATTTTGGTTCCTCACGTTCCTCCCGCAGAGCCCCCAAGATCTTGTGTCAGCTCCCACCCCAGCCCTCCTCCCAGCAGCGGGACAGGCCATGCAGCCCAGGTTTGTCACCAGCCAGAGGAACTCTCCAGAAAGAAAACCTGCAGGAGAGAGATAAGCAGCATCTCCTCTGCTCATCGGAATGCAGGGAAAAGACCAAAACAAATATTAATGAGAGGCACTTAGCTGCGCCTGTTCGGCAATCAATAACGCACGACAAGGTGCACAGTCAGCCTGCACGCTCCACGTTGGGGCCAGGGGTCCAAAACAGAGGGGGCTTCTGCTGTCCCCCTCCTCCAGGCCATGCCAGCCACCCTCCAAATCCCCATCACCTGTTAAGGAGGTAGGAGACCAGGGTGGTGACTCTTGTGGTTGCGTGTGATGAGGATGTTCCTCTAGAAGAGCCAGGTTCCCGTTTTCTTTATTCTTTCCTTTTTAATTTTTTGGGGTTTTGGTTTGTTTAAATCTCACCGTCCCATTCGTTTTATCTTTTGGCCGTGCCCCAGAGCATTTCTCCCTGGGCAGGTGGCATTTGTGCAGCAGATGTCACCAGGATTGGACAGCTCCAAGCTCACATCCTCCATGGGACGCTGCCCAAGCAGGGGGGACTCATTGGGACCAATGTCTACAAGAAGCAAGCTTACAGCTCAGGACCCTTTCTTATTTCACACAAAACCTCCATATCCTGGCCCCCATTCACATTGCCCCCATGGGGACAGGCCCAGTGCCCACCCTGAGCTGTGGACACAAGGGGAGGTGGCTGGGGATGCTCCCCCTCCCATGTATTTTCAGCAGGATTCCCGGAGCGGCATCCGAGGGCGCTTGGCAGCTCCTGCGGCGCTGGCTGCGGGAAGAGAATGGCTTTCAGCTCAATTACCCTTCACATTCCAATTCCATAACGCTCCGATGAGGCTTTTTAACCAAAACCCAAAAAGAGCACGCCTGCCGCAGCCCGGCCTCAAGCGCGAACGTGCAGAAGGGACACGGCTCACCTCCTGCCCCGTGCTGCCCATCCTGCCTGCAATGCTCCTCTCCCAGCCAGGCACCCTCCTGCTGGGACCAGGCTCCTGCTTGCTCTTTTTCTGGCCCCCGCTTGCCTCTGGAGCTCCTAAAGCCCAAGCACCGAACTCCCAGGCCCCTCCAGGATTCACGAAGCACTGTCACCACGCACCCCATGCATCCCCTGGAGCACGACACCGCGCTCTTCTTTCCAGAGGTGCTTGCAAAAAAGAAAACAGCACGGTGAAGGACTCACTGCTTCATGCAACTGAGTGAGAAGCGGGTTTGCCATCTTGTAGAAAAGTGCTGACCTCCTCTTGATGTCACAGAATCATTAATGTTGGAAAAGACCACTAAGACCAACGACTGACCCATCCCCATCGTGCCCACTGAGCCATGTCCCTCAGTGCCCATCCTCATGGTTCTGGAACACCTCCAGGGACAGCGACTCCACCACTCCCTGGGCAGCTGTACCAGCCCCTGACCACTCTTTTGGAGAAGTTTTTCCTAATATCCAACCTGATCCTCCCCCTGAGGGCCATCACCTCTCGTCCTGTTGCTTCTGCCTGGGAAAAGAGGCTGACACCCACCTTATTCCAACCTCATTTCAGGGAGTTACAGAGAGTTCCCCTGAGCCTCCTCTTCTCCAGACTGACCCATCCCAACTCCCTCAGTGCTCCCCACAGCACCATGCTCAGACCCCCCATAGCTCCGCTGCCCTTCTCTGGATACACCAAGAGCAGATCCAAGACAACACGCCAGCATGCAGCAAAACAAGGGGTTAAGCTGATGATGAGGATGATGGACTGGTGATGAAACACTGCAGAGGTGCAACCTTGCAGAAAAGATCTCGTTCACCCAGCAGCTAGGGGTGGGGTGTCTGTTTGGGGCTCTCAGAAACGAGGTCTTCAAGGTAGATCCACCAAGGTGCCATCAAGGGGAGAGAGTGGGAAAGGGAAACCTGCCCGTACCCATCTGCTGCTCAGAAGGGAGCAGGGCTGATGTCAATATTGTGGTGTTGGGGAGGATGGCAGCAGATGCCCAGAGCAGAACAACACCTACAGGAAGCACGTCCAGAGAAAAGGGCTGCAGCTCCACCAGAAGCCAAGCACAGCACTGGCTGCTGGCTCAGTTTTGCCAAGAATACCCCAAAAAAGAGGTGTGAATCACAACAGCAAGAGCTAAGGGACACTTCCCAAGTGACAAGGTCCCTGCCCTGCTTGGAGAGGTGGCCAAAGGCACAGCAGGCACTTCTGCTAGCCACTTGATTTTGGGGGAAAAATTGTACTTTTCAGGTTGCCTCCTCAACAAACACAGCAAATTAAAGTCTCAGAATTTTTTTTCTTGAGATGGAACTGCCTCAAACCCTACATATTCCATTTCCACGCTGTCTTCATTATTCACATCTGCTGACAAAATAAATCAACGCCATTTTAAGTTTCAACAGCAATTAATGGTGGAAATTAGGCAATGGCTGCCTAATACTGATTGAAACCTTTTCCTAGATCAAAATTCTCCCATTTGTAATGGGAGTTCAGTGCAAACAGTTCAGTGCATGTATAAATATTTAAAAAAATACAGAGAGAGACTGATTTAGTCTATTATTTTACCACAAAGTATGACCAGCAGTAGAAAACTTATTATACATGACCGTCCGTGACACATTACAAAATAATAAAACATAAAACACAATTCTGAAAAAGAAATTGGACTGAATCTACTGCGTGAGTGATTTTTATTGTCCTTCTGAAGCCCCAGTTCTGCACAGCTTTCCTGTCAAAATGGCAAGGTTCCCCTAAATATTTCCATCTTAATTAAAAACAGCATTTTTACTGAAAAATAAAAAAACCCACCTTGGCAAGCCTTTTGGGCCAGCTCCATCCCTCCCTGCCCTGGCTGTGGTGGGTGAGGATGCTGGTACATGCCCATGCCTAAGGATTTCAGGTGGAACAGAGCCCCATTTCCCAAATTTGCATCATCTGCTGCATGCATTAATGCACATTTCTACAGCGAGGCACGCTCCCATCGCCAACGCAAAAGATGACGCACGGGAGAGGGGTAAGGACACAAGCCCAAGCAGAGGGGAGCTGCAACAGGAGGGATTGCTGCAGGCCACGTTGCTGGCAGGGGTGCAGAGGACACCTTGAAGCCATCTGGTGCCCAGATCCATCCATCCATCCAGATGTGCATCGCTCCATCTTGGTCCCCTTGGCACCATCCATCCCGGATGGCATCCCCAGCTCGGGGACGGGTCCGGGATTTGCCTTCAGCAAAGTGGTGCTGCTCAAACACGTTTGCTGCTGCTTTTCTCCTCTTGCAGGGACCATTTGCAGTGGCAATAAATTCAGCAACAGCCCCGCAGGGCCATGGTTTATACCCCAGCTACCTTTCCCACCTCTATCTGAGCTGTTCACTGCTCAGAGTGCTTCTGCACGCTGCTTTTCCTCCCTCTGCCCTAAGACGATTTCTCTGGCTCCATGAGCCTCATTTTCCCAGCACGACCGCTTCTCTGCAGAGGCACCGAATTGCTTGCTGCCCCACACTGGCTTTTCCTCCAGCTCTAAACAGGCTTTTTCCCCCTTTTCCTGCCTTCCTGCCCCTTTGCCCACCCCAGCATCGTGCTACTCAGAGCAGCACGACTATTTCTAATTTCCAGGCACCCCCTCCCTTGCTGCAGCATCCTTCCAGAGCCAGCCCAAGTTTTGCCTCGTGGAAATGACTGTTATCTCCAGGACACTTTACGCATTACTTCCACGCCATTTGGAGTTTTCCGCCCCAGTAGTTTCTGTTGCGTCTCTCATCTCGCTCCTCGGGCACGTGTTTTAAAGGACCAGGGTCTCCTGTTCCGCCAGACCAGGGATGGGGCTGCCAGACTGCAACCTTCTCCCTCCCAGGGGGGCTTGAGGATGTCACCAGGACCCTGTGACGCTCTCCACCTGGTATCACGGTGCGTGCATTGACGGTAACGACCAAAACTCACATGACCTTCAGAGGGAGGGATGCTCCAAGGAAGACAACGGGCTTCCAAACTCAGGTCTTGCCTTAAGGAACCACCAGCACCCTGAAGCCAACATGAAAGGCCACAACAGCCCCTGAGCTTTCCCTGCACTCCAACAGCCTGCTCATATTTTTGTAGAAGCGGATATCTATAAATATGCACAAACTCAACCCAAATCCAACACGGCAAGAGGCATCCCACCCTAGCCAAATGCAGAAGCCCATCAGAGTAAGACTGATGTTTGGTGCATTTTTGGGGTCCCATGGGCCCTGCCTACATGTTCCAGGAGATAGTCACAGCCTCTCCATCACCGATGGGAAAGGGCATCCGGTGGCACAGCTGCCAAAATCATGACTTGGCGATTTTCTGCATATAAAGATGTGCTGTAATATCCGATCTATAGAAACAGCCCCATCTCAGCAGATCGCACGGGCTGGGGTGGAGAGGGGAGGGAGAAGCCTGGGTTTCTTTGAGGGATATTACTTCCTACCTAGTGATTACAGAGCAGATGAAACCTTCTCAGAAGAGATTATCTCATCCAGCTAAGAGATGGCTTTTTAATGGATGGACAGTACACCCGCATTTAGGGCTGCTGAAGGGAAGGCAGACCCTTCAAACGTGGCTCTGCTTCCACTAGTTTGCTGGACTCAGTTGGAAAGTAATTAAAGGTCGCTCAAAAAGCAATAATAACAAAAAAAATCTGGAAAGAGGAAAAGCTTTGCAACAAACTCAAGGTGACAAGATCTCCAAAATCAGGGAGGCAGCGTGGATTTGGTTCTCATCTACGTATTTAGTCCACCAGCTGTTGGCTCAGAGCTGATGGGGGCTGGCATTGAGAGCCAGTGCCAATAAATGGCATTAAAAATGGGGATCCTCAGAAGTTCACCTGCTGCACGTCACCACAGCACGCCTGTGCAATGGGATTCAAGCACCAAGCAGGATCTAAAAGCACACACAAGTAAGGACACCCCAAAGTTGAGGCTGGAACGAAATTCCTCACGTTGGCCATTGGATGAACCATCTTTCGCGTTCCTACAAAGCACCGCGTGGGTCCTCGCCTACCCAGAAAAGGGAACCAACTCGCTTCTGGCCAATGGTGTTTAATGAGCACAGCCTGAATAATTCACAGATTTGTTTCTTGTCTCCCTAGCAAGCTACAAACAAAAAAACCAAACACCACCATAAATAAATAAATTTGCATGGGAAGCGCTGCGGAGGAGCTCGATACGCCTGTGGGTTCTGCGTGCAGAGGTGGCAGAGGGAGGGGAAAGCTGGGTTTGGGGGGTTAATTATTCACCATAAATCATTTCTGCCACTCTGAAATCCACACAGAAGCATACGGGCATGAGAGGAAAAACAGAGCAGAGGGGGAAAAAGACAAAAAAAAAAAAAAAAAAAAAAAGAAATGAGGAAGGAAAGCATCCAGCGATGATTATAGGCCACTTCAGGATGTGGTCAGAACACCATTCTTATCAGTTCTGTTATCATCACCTTCAATTTAAAGCCTCTTTGTTTAAAGAAGGGAGGAAATAACCTGAAAGGTGTTTGGTGCATGCAAGGCCGTGGCCAAGGGGCTGCAGCAGGAGCTCGTGCTGGTCACAGCTGCTTCGTATGCACAGTGTCAGCCTCAGAGCCAACGCAAGAGTTCTACGAGCCCCCGAAGGCTGCCAGACAGGATGGCAGGGAACCTGGTGTAATTACCAACATTATTACCATTAAAGCAAAATAATCATTTTAATTACAGCTAGGGCTTTGGGGGCCTTCTCTGGTACTCCCTGTCCCTGCTCGCCACCCAGTGTGGCTCGCTTCCAGGCTGTGTAATGGGACAGGGCAGGATGGTCCCCTCCTTTCTCTCCTGTTTCTGCACAATTAAAAAAAAAAAAATGCCATAAAAGTGCCGTTTTCACCACACCAACATATTAAGGATGCAAACGGCGACCGATGGCTCCTGAAGGCTCAGTCCCAGAGGCTGCTCTCCAGCAGAAGTGACTGCTGCTGATGGCAAGTGCCTGTGAGCATCCCCATTAAAACAAATGGGGAAATGGGGGCTGAGCGCAGGAGGTGGCCTTTGCCGAGCTGATGCTGGGTGCTGCTTCCTGCCTACATTAAGCTCATTTCCCACAGTCTCACCTCTTGCTGGTGCTGGCATGAGCTCAAGAGGGGCACGTTTTTCCCAGACCTTTGGAATAGGGAGGGGAGGGCAGAGACTGCCGGCAGCGGAGAAGCTTGGGGATGATGTATGGGTCTCCCACGGATCAATAGGCAAGCACTTGCAGATGCACTGGGTGCCTTTGGGAAACAGAGCCCTGCTGTAATTAATATCTCCTGCCAAGTCACAGCTAATTTTTGGTGGGGTGAGTGTCATCTCGTGAGTGGCCGGAGCACTGAGCAGCCCAGAGCCTGGCTGGGGACAGCATTTTGCTGGAAGACGTTGGCCAATAGTACACATTCCTTCATAAATCACTGCATGCAACAGGAGAAAGGTAAGGATTTTTAGAAGAACAGAAAACCCCTGTGGGAAACCTCCTGAGCAAGGAAATGGACTATTAAGCGACCTTCCTGCCAGCATATGAAGACTGCTGATGCTCCAGAGAGAAGGTCATGGCTTGCATTTGGCCAACAGGCTCAGAGCCACCCCACGCAATGGCCTTGGTGTCTGGGGAACCCAAGAGGTGGGGCTGGGGACACTGCAGCACCTGGAGGCAGTGGATCTCACCCCAATGGCAGATGCTCCCAAAGGTCTCATGCTTGGGAGTGGGGTGGGGAAGCCCAGTAGGAGCCCAAGGCTGACGGTCAAGCTCCAACCCAACAGCACGAACCACAAAACCAGAACAGGGGCTTGGATCTGCTCTATGTAAAACCACTCAACCACAGCAATGCAATGAGAGTGGGTTCCCTCCAGACCCAGTGAAATGGAAAAACAGATCAGACAAAGCAGATCGGAGTTGTCAGGGACCAAGGCATCGCCACCACAGCCTGCCGCAGGCTCGGCAGCGCATCTTCCTCAACTCAAAAGCCAAGCTCTGAGACTCCCAAAATCACAGCACCCTGGGGCTGGGCAAGGATGAGGAGGGCATGGGAGAGGTGAAGCACGAGGGCTGCGTCGGGAGGAGAACGAGCCCTGAAGGTCAGCGCAGCGAGCGGCTCGCTAATGCACGGCGGCAGCACCACGGGGCACGGGCACGGCACGCACGTCCTCGCAAACTGGAAAGCCATAAAAGTCTATTACAGCAAATCAAACAGCAGTCAGCATGACAGCCATTAGCCTGAAATGAATACACGAGAACTTAATGAGCTCTGTCGAGGCCAGCTTGGTGAATTAAGTTGCCAATTCTAGCAGGATTCCCCTTTCTTTACAGACTCGAGCGCGCCCGCGCCGCCTCGTTGCCTGCCGACGAGCGGCCAGTGGCATTGCCCTTGCCCAGATGAGATGCACCATTACGCCGGAGCCACCCCCATTGTCCCACACCAGCCCATGCTCTGCTGTTCCAGGCAGGGGATGAGGACTCAGTGAGCACAGGGGACACACAGCAGTACTCCATGTCCCCAGAGCCATCCCAATGCGGGGGAGCCATGGCGAAGCCGGGTGCCTGCTGCCCTCACCCCCAGCTTGAGCTGGAGAACAGCAGCCCATACCCAAATAAGCCACGTCCGCAAACCAAGCAGACTGCAGAAAACGCTGGGACGGGTGTTCAGAGGCAGTGTTGTTTTTAAAGGTCAGTTTACTTCATGTTCCATTTATTTATGCGCGCTCTTCTTTTGACTTTCCTAGCGCCGCACAACAGTGGCGAGGTTTAAATAGCCTTTCTGTTGCTGCTCCATTAGCTAGGACAACGGCAAATCGATACATCCATTTATCTCAAAATTAAAAAGAGAAAAACCCTCATTAGCTGCCAATTCTGTGCAGAGCCAGTCCATGCAAAACCATGCGAGTGCTTCTGCTAGCCTGCGCTCTGCTCCCAAGCTCCCGTCCCTGTTTATTCATCAGCTGTTGGTGGTCTTGGAGACAGGTTTGGGTACTCACATCCTCACTGTTTGCCTGGGCTGTTGGAGCACAGCACCATCCCTTCCGTTGATCTGCTCCCATTGATCCCACCAAGCCTCAGCTGGTCATGGCCAAAGAGGGCACCTCTGCCTCGAGAGCTGCAAGGCACGTGCAGGGAAAATATTCCTCCCGTTCCATCGTGGGATGGAGCCATTGGAGGGACATCATCCATCCCCAGCTCGCATGCAGCCTGCCAAGGCATTGCCGTCTGCCCGGCAGAGGAACAGAAGCGCCCGCAGGACGCTGGCTGAGCAGCGGGTTCGTGGCTCATTACCTCTGGTCGGTGCCCTTGCTTAAAGATCATGGATGGGAAACTGAGATCTGGCACACGGTGCCTCATAATCAGATTAGGCCGACCTCCAAAGATGCGTGGCTCTGATGGCCAAGCGGGCGCACGGGGGGACACACCAGGCTGTGCCCTGAGCACTCAGCCCTGATTTCCCACCCAGCCTTTGCCCTCCCTGCTCCCAGTCTTGAGGTCTGACATGAGGAAGGCTTAAGCTTTGCAGTGTTGGCTCTTAAGGAGAGTAAGGAAAGATATGCATCCAAGTCTGAGCAGAAAGGTGAGAGCGTGGAGCAGCTCTCTGCCAAGTCATTTCTGCACCGTCCGTGTGGCGAGGAGGAGAGAAATGGCTCTGGCCCCGTGCCACCAGGAGGGAGGTTTCGGGTGACTTGGTGCAGGGCAGGCAGCACAGCCAGGAGACAAGCACTCAGCTTCACATCACAAAAAGCCCAACACAGAGAGCTCATCCTCACGGTGTGGGGATGGGAGAGAGCAGAGCCCAGCCCAGTTAAAAAAACCATGGCCATGCAGTCGTTTGTACCTCCCCATTACCGAAGGCTGTTTGGCTTTACACACACACATCTGACCTCACCCATGCCCTGAGGTATGCTCAGGGACGAGCAGGCACCAGGGAACAAGAGAAGCTTCATCCACAGGAGAACACGAAATACTCCAAACACAAACCCTTGAGCTTGTCATCCTCCCCCAAGCATCAGCAGCCACCTTCCACTCCACGCCTTTAAAGTGGAAATTCCTATAAAGTGAAAACCCCCAGTGGGAGTTAAGGGGGTGTTTCTGCCAAATCAAGCTCTACACACAGAAGCTCCCCATGAGCAGGTGCCAGCACGGAGAGAGCACGGCCGGAGGCTGTGGAAACCTGTCCTTGGAGATATTCAACACCTGGGCTGGATGGAGTCCAGCAACCTGATCTGACATGAGATCACCTCTGCTTTAGTGGGAGGCTGGGCCAGGTGACCTCCACTGGTCCCTTCCCACCTCTACCGTTGCAGGCCCTCATTTTCCACCTCCGCTATCCCATGTCCTCACAGGACAAGTCCTGCTTGCCCCACACCCCATCATTTTGCACCTTCCCCTTCCCAGCCCCCAGAGCAGGACGCTCAGCAGCGACGGTGCCGCACTGACCTCGGGGATGCGGACGCTGTAGGGCTGGTTGTGGAACCGCGGCGCGTTGTCATTCACATCTCCCACTTGGATGTTGACCGTCCCCTTGATCACCTGGGGATGCAAGGATGAGGACAGAGAGCAGGCATCAATCTCATGCATGGAGTTATGAGCTACAGCGAGCTGGTGGCTGCTCAGCCCTGCTTTGGCTTGCCATCGCTGGGTGCTGCCCCCAGCCCACTCCCTGGGGCCACCTTGACCCATTCCCTCCACTCCCCTCTGCCCATGCTGCAGACCATGAAATGAGAAACCACACTTACCCCCTGGCTGTCGCTGACAGAAAATTCAACCGTGAATTCTGACTTGGTCTGAAAGGGAAGGAGAAGAAAAACGTATAATTAAAGATACTGGAGTGTTTATCTGCAGATGGCAGGCTTGGGACTTTTAGCCAACATTATTACATGCAAAATGCTTTCAGGACCTTCAAAAGAAGAGAAGGGGAGCTTGAGTGCAATCACCTCCATGGAGGATAAGTGCTGAGAAACACGGCTGCCAGCAGGGCTCTGGCAGAGCACTGTGCCCAGAAACGCTCTGCTGGGGCTGGGAGGACGCAGGCACTGGGAACCTGGGTTCCCAGCCTGTCACTGAGCTCCTGGAGTGCTGCCCCCAGCAGCAATCACACTGCTCACATTTTACCAAGGAACCACACTGGATGGACAGCCCAGCTGACCACCGTACCCGCCTGGAGGTCTGGTCCCCAAGCCCCAGCATCCCTGTGCACCCAGTCCCTGCCAGCACCTGGGGCACAGCAGCACTCGATGCTCAACGCTCAGCGTGCAGGAAGGGCTGGGAAGCGAGTGGGAAACAGCTCTCTGGGCTGCAGCCCTGGGTGATTTATTCCTAACAAGAGTGGCTTAGGGACACGCAGCAGCCGTCAGTGCTTGCAGCACGGCAGCAGTTCATCTTAGAGAAGGGTTTGGGGAGCAGCTTACACCGTGTTTGCTCAATCCACCACCCCCAGGCTCCCCAGGCTGGGTAATTCAGCCCCAGACACCCTCTCCATCTCCTGCCGTGGGGTGATGCCTTCAGGCAGACAAAGTGGCTGGGGCACAAGGGACAGGGCAGCCCTGCTCCTGGGACATCATCCACCCCGCTGCCTCTGCCAGGTAGGGACAGGGCAGCAGGGAAGGAAGGGAAAGCAGCAGAGAAAAAGCATCCTGTTGAGCATTTGGTCTTAAAAATTGAGTACACAGAATGGCCAGAGCACTCTGCCACACTCACATTTGCCCACATCCTTCACAGCAGCATGCACTTCTTTTTAGGTTCAGGGTACGGATTTTTTTGTTTGTTTGTTTTTTGGTAAAATAACTGTTTTTCTTCTAATCTTCGTGGGAGTAAAAAGTCTTTAAAAAATAATAATTTTGCTTTTACACATTTGGCTCCTTCCTCTTTCGCTCTGCTCTCCCTCTCCCTGCATCATTTACCTTCCTGTGACTCCCTTTGCCTTCCCAAGCCTCTCTCTCTCCCCTGAACTGTTAACTTCTCCCCACTGTACAAGAACAGACCTCTTGAACTCTTTTCCCCACTTTTCTCCAACACCTTCCTACACCCAGACTTCTCAACCACGTGCAGCCAGATGGGGAGAATTCCCATTTCTCTTTCCCCTTCCCTCTGTCGAGGATGCTGCAGGCAGAGCCGTTACCTCTCTGTCCAGGGGCTGCCGGAGCCAGACAACCCCGGTGACGCTCTCCACGGCAAAGAATCTGCTGGCCTCCTCCCCAACCACGCCAAAGACCAGCGGGTCGTTGTCCAGGTCCCGAGCCAGCAGCTGGGTCACCGAGGAGCCTGCGAGACAGAGAGGGAAGAAATCGTCAGTGGAATGTTCTCAGGAGGAGGTTTAGGTCGGGCAAGAGGAAGGACTTCTTCATGGAGAGGTGGACAGGCATTGGGACAGGCTGCCCAGGGCAGTGGTGGAGTCTCCATCCTTGGAGGTGTCCAAGAGACACGTGGATGTGGCACTAATGGACATGGCTTGGTGATGGGACTCAGTAGGTCACATTGGATGTTGGACTTGGTGACCTTGAAGGGCTTTTCCAACTGAGACCATTCTATGATTCTATGAGATCCTGAAAATACTCAGCTCACCAGGGAACACACATCTTCTGCTTTCCTCCCCCAAGACACACCTCAACTGTTTTTCCTGTCCCTCAAATAACGTACACAGCAGCAAGAGGAGTTGCATGGTCCTACCGCTCCCTCCAGCCCAGATAAACACAACCCCTCTACCCCTCACCCTTATCGGAACAGAAAGTCACACCAGTCCATCAGAACCACAGCCACCCAGCCATCCTGGGCACCACAGACGGTGGAGGAATTCTTGGTCCTTCCAAGGCCCATCAGCCACCTCACTGAAAGCACTGGGCATTTCTCTTGGAAGCTGGAAACGCAGCGCTTGGGAAAACGACTGGAACAGCAACAAGAGCAGAACTGCGGCTGCTGGCTACAAAGGCAACAGCTTTGGACCTTTGGAGATAAATTTTGCAGTGCTCTACTTCATACATTTCTGCCCCATTTCTCCTCCCCTGTGCGGCATTTTCAGTCTTTCTTCAATATGCTTTCACAGAGGTGCCAGGCTACGGACACCCAACGCATCCATAACTCTTTTTTTGGCACCCCACAACCTGAAAGAATCCGGATGAGAAGAAGGGTGATGCACTGGTACCAACGAACGTGTCTCCGAGCAGGAGGGATGCTCAGCACCGCAGTGAGCAGCACGATCCAGGCAATTATGGACCGCCTGGTCCAACATCAATCACGGCAAAAATAATGGAAAAGTTGATACGAGATTCCATTAATAAAGAATTAAACGATAGGAACGTAATTAATGCCAGTCAACATAATTTTATGGAAAATAGGCCTTGTCAAACAATCCTGATTTCGTTCTTTGATGAGATTACATTTTTTGGCAGATAAAGGTAACTGCAAAGAAGTAATAGACTTCTGTAAGACATTTGACTCAGCGCTGTGTGACTTTCTGATTAAAAATTTAGCACTCTACAATAACCATCAAGCGCGCTCGGCTGAGGACAGCCGGCAGGTGCCAGGGCCACCGGCCGTGGACAGGGGACATCCCAGCGTGAGGCTGAATTGCTGTCGGCACGAATTCAGGTGACAGGAAGATTGACAGCATGGCAAACAGCAGGGGGGGATGAGCAGCCAGGTGAAGCGCTCGGTGATTTGGATCTGTTTGATTAGAGATAATAATAATGATAAAAAAAAAAACGGAGGTTTTCACAAACCCGCTCTAAATGTCCTCAAAGAAAAGGCTGGTGGGGCACAACGGCAGAGGAGGGTGGCTCAAACCCAGTTGTTCTGGCAGGATACGTTTGTGACAAAGGACAAGGAGATGACTCAGGCTGTCTCAAGCACATCCACGATGGGGACAAATGTAACTCTTGAAGACTCCAGAGCACGAAAGCACAGCAGGACCTAGCATCCAAAAGCAGACTAGTTTCTATTAGAAGAAAGAAAACCATTGATAATCTTGTTGTAATTCCTCTTAATATCAATTAACCTCTGGAAAAGGAAAAAAAAAAAAAAAAAAAGAGTATATATGCATGTATAGAACCCTTTCACCAACACAGGTCCAACATAGTGATGGGTCGTGATCAAAGACGCTCTCGATGGAGATCCAACCCACTGCTATCAGGGAGGTCATCAGCAACGCTCTCATCTCTTTGGTGACTGCAAGTGTGAAGAGATGAAAGGTGACCCTACACCTTCGTAAATCTCACAGCCTTGATATGAAATGAGCTACTAGCTCAGGCTTATTTCAGAGGACACCCAAAGCTATCCTGAGCAAAGGTTTCTTTGCCCCAGGAAATGGCCAAGGCTGTGAGCAAGCCCGTGACAGGGGCAGCCTGTGACAAGGACAAGAGAATTCCAGCATCATTCCTCTCTATTCTGCAAAATTTAATGGAAGGAACTGACTTTTTCTCTTTATATCTTGTAGAAAAATGCAGACCAAGGGTTATCTGCAATTTGAGGGAGATGCCTATGTGCTCCTCCCGTGCTTCAGACCCCAGAAGGTCTCGGTTGCATTTCACAGTAGAAGGGAAAAGATCTTAAAAATCCTGCTGAACAGCAAAACCATGTCCCACCCTGTTCTAATCATAGCTGCATTCATGGCTCGTGTGCCGCAAACCCACTCGTACAAAAAAATCAGGCAGCAAACGAACACTTAACTCTTCTCTGTCTCTCTGCATTCCAGTTACCTCCCACTGGCAGGGAACGCGGCTCCTAATGTCAGGGTAACCCGGGGGCCAGCACCAGGCAGTTCTGGGCTGAGTGCATCCCACCACCTGCATCCCTCACTCCTGCCAGCCTGGGATGCGCAGCCAGGTCCCCGCGATGCAGCTCGTTGGGCTTGGCTGCTCCCTGCATCGAGCCAAGGACGGAGTCAGCGGGTGAGAAGAGGAAAGGCAGACACATGGGGAGCACCAAGAGCCTACAGCCTGGCTTCTCTTTCTTTTTAGTTACTGGAAGCAGGAAACTGCACTGGGATGTAAATACTGCAACTCAATGTCAGAGTGTAAGATATGTGGTTTTTCCCGTGTCACAGGAGGATCCCATCCTGAGCACAGCCTCACAAACGAGGCTCCAAGAACTGACAGCTGTCACACCCAACAATCTGCTAGGAATGGGACGAGAGGGGATGGCCTCATGTTGTGCCAGGGAAGGGTCAGGTTGAATATTAGGAAAAACTTCTCCAAAAGAGCGGTGATGCACTGGCACAGCTGCCCAGGGAGGTGGTGGAGTCACCGTCCCTGGAGGTGTCCAAGAACCATGGAGATGTGGCACTGAGGGACACGGCCCAGTGGTAGGGATGGGTCAACAGTTGGACTGGATCATCTTGGAGGTCCAACCTCAACGATTCTACGACTACCCCGCAGCACCTCCCAGCTTATCACAGGAAACAAGCACCGTGCATAAATACAGATCAGAACAGCAAATTAAAGTGAAGATAACGAGAATCAGGCCCCCAGAATAAGGAGAGAGACTTCACGCTCGCTTTGCCATTTGTTATTCTGATTTTTGCATAGTTTTGCAGACGCGCCCCGGGGGATGCTAAGTTTAGGCACACAGTGCAAGGCAGGTGTGCAGGAAGCAGCAAGGATGGCAATGGGGCACCCTGAGCTCCTTCTGCACTGGGACAACAAGGAAATTGGGAAAGGACTGCAAGAGCAGCACTAGCATCTGCACAGAAAGGCGTCTGCACCATCAGGAAAAATAACCAACAAGAAGAGGGCTCCTCTTGGACAGGAAGTGCAGAGCCCAGGGAGGAACACACCCATCACAAACCCCTTTGGAGGCGTTTGCAAATGACAGAGAGTGGCTGTGCTGTGCTGAGGATGCTGCGTGCCACAAACCCGAGCACCAACCTGACCGAGGAAACAGGGACAAATTATCCTTTCGCAGTGCAAAGTTATAGGCTCCATTTGTTTCCCCTCAGGAATCAGACAGGGCAGTTAAGTGTCTTGATTCCAACAGATAATCACCATTTATCTTGTCTCCTTTTGCTTCCTTTCTCTCAATCACAGCTACTTCTCTCCCTTTTCTCACACATACACAGATTTTCTTCTTTTCCCAAGTCTTGAACTTTGATTGACCTCAGGGGCTCTTTCTTTTTTTTTTGGCGTTGTTGTTGCCTCTTGTTTTACTCCTGCTAGGATTTTATTTTTCTTAGCTTTGCTAAATTGGCGTTAGCTTTGCTTTATGGGACATACTTTTGCCCTAAACAGGGTCTCCTGCCTCGGCACCTTGCTTCCAGCTACCATCCCACACACATTTCTCCCTCTCCCATAGCTTTGCTTTCAAGAAAGGGATGAGGAAGGAGAGGAGGTGAGCTCTCCCAAGCTGATGGAGTTTTTGGAAGGGGAATGAAGAAGGCAGGAGCACTACGAGGGAGTGCAGCTGCCAGAGCAGGATGCTGACAGCCTGCACGGGGTGCGATGGGGAGCACTGGGATGCAACAGGTTTCCAATTAGTTCCTTAACGAGATGCTCTCTTAAAAGGTCTGATCCCTACCCAACTGGAGTTAATGGGAATCTCTCCGCTGATTGAGCTGGCTTTGGGGCTCAAGGCTTCAGGCATCAGCTGCACTTTCATATTAAAAGCAATTTAATCCCTGCTTTGAAAGCCAGGGCCTGTTTCTCCTTGGCTGTTGCCACCCCTCCTGAGCTCGGGATCTTATCCACAACCCCCAAGCAGGGGACAACAAGCCCCGCTCTTCCTGCCCCAGCTGGCCCACCCTCCATGCTCCATGGCAGCATCTGATGGATCCCATCTTGAAATTCAAGCCCTGCTCTTCTCATTTGTCACCTCCTTCCTTTTCTTTGTCGGCAGTTCATTTTCTCTTTCACCTTGTAGGAAAAAAAAAAAAAGAGAAAAAAAAAGCCCTTCCACGATGTTTTCCCAAATATTTTTCTCTTTATGAAGAAAGATGAAATGCCAATATTTCTGTGCTGCTGAGCAAGCCTATGACANCCTTTTCTTTGCCGGCAGTTCATTTTCTCTTTCACCTTGTAGGAAAAAAAAAAAAGAGAGAAAAAAAAAAGCCCTTCCATGATGTTTTCCCAAATATTTTTCTCTTTATGAAGAAAGATGAAATGCCGATATTTCTGTGCTGCTGAGCAAGCCTACGACATGCCACCTTCGTGCAAAGTGAGGGAAAGGACGGCAACTCCTCAGCAAGGAAAGCAAAGGAAAATGTTGCTTTAGGCCGAGGCTCCAGCAATGGGAGAAGTGGTGAGGCCCCATCCCTGGAGGTGCCCAAGGCCACGGATGGGCCCTGGGTTACCTGAGCTGGGGGGCACCCAGCCCATGGCAGGGGTTGGGACTGGATGGGCCTTGAGGTCCCCTCCAACCCAACCATTCTATGGTTCATGCAGATGTGGGCACTCAGCACATCAGACCCTCCTGCAGGGAAAGCCTTGCTTCTTGCAGCTGGGTGAGCAGTATTAGCAGAACTCACGCCAGGTTGCACCCTGGCCATCACAGGACAACCCACTCGACATCTCCAACCCTTTCCTAAGCCAGCTCATCGCTAAACAAAACCCCAACACTCCATCCTCCTTCCCTGGAAGGGCTCCAGCATTTGAGCCCAAACTCTCCAGAAGGACTCTGCAAGGAAGGTTTCCACTCCTCCAGCTGGGGCTGAGCTCAGCATTACAGGTTTCCCTTTCCAGACACTGCTGGCAGCATTGGGTTACCCAGCAGCAGGGCTGCCCTGCTCAGCAAGCCCCAGGGGGCAGCAGGCACGGGCACCTTGGAACATGAGGTCTCCTAACAAGTAAATGAGGAGGAAGCAGCTTCTCCCAGCTCTCAGAGGCATTGGAAGGGATGTTTAAGGCTGTTTAAGAGGAAGAGTGCTCCAGGTGTGCCTGGAAGAGCAGCGATAACCAAGGGCTTTTTGGTTGTCTTCGCTATTTACAGAACGCTTTGGTTAGTTTTGCAAAGCAATANCACCGCTGACCGCCTCTCGGCCCTCCAGCGCCAACCGCTGCGCTTCCGCCTGGCAACGGCGGCGCCGCTCTGCGCGCTTCCGCTTCCGGCGCGGTACGGCGTCTAGGTCGCGGGGCCGTTAGGCGGCTGGGAGGCGGTTTCTGTGAACGGGAGCGGGGTGACGCGCTGTTCGGCTTCCAGCGAGCTTTTGCAGCGCCGGTTGGCAACTATCAGATGCTTAGTAGATATCCTGCGTGTTACAAGTGAAGTTTTGGAGTTATTTTTCACTATAGGCCCTGGCACTGCCCAGAGAGCTGTAGATGCCCCATCCCTCGAGGTGGGTCCAGGCTGGAGGGGCCCTGGGCAACCTGAGCTGGGGGGCACCCAGCCCATGGCAGGGGTTGGGACTGAATGGGCTTTGAGGTCCCCTCCAACCCAACCATTCTATGGTTCATGCAGATGTGGGCACTCAGCACATCAGACCCTCCTGCAGGGAAAGCCTTGCTTCTTGCAGCTGGGTGAGCAGTATTAGCAGAACTCACGCCAGGTTGCACCCTGGCCATCACAGGACAACCCACTCGACATCTCCAACCCTTTCCTAAGCCAGCTCATCGCTAAACAAAACCCCAACACTCCATCCTCCTTCCCTGGAAGGGCTCCAGCATTTGAGCCCAAACTCTCCAGAAGGACTCTGCAAGGAAGGTTTCCACTCCTCCAGCTGGGGCTGAGCTCAGCATTACAGGTTTCCCTTTCCAGGCACTGCTGGCAGCATTGGGTTACCCAGCAGCAGGGCTGCCCTGCTCAGCAAGCCCCAGGGGGCAGCAGGCACGGGCACCTTGGAACATGAGGTCTCCTAACAAGTAAATGAGGAGGAAGCAGCTTCTCCCAGCTCTCAGAGGCATTGGAAGGGATGTTTAAGGCTGTTTAAGAGGAAGAGTGCTCCAGGTGTGCCTGGAAGAGCAGCGATAACCAAGGGCTTTTTGGTTGTCTTCGCTATTTACAGAACGCTTTGGTTAGTTTTGCAAAGCAATAGGAGGGGAAAAAAAACAAAAAACAAAAAAAAAAAACACACCCCTGAGGGTACAGTGAACATTCTTGACATTCATCGTGAAAGGAAAGAGAACACCTGAGGCTGTCCCAGCAGATGCTGAGCACACATGCAGGCAGAGAGGCAACATCCATCCCTCCAGCAAAAAGCAACACCGATAGCTCCAGGGCTGAGAGAGCAACATCCCCTCATCAGCCTTCAAACAGCCCTGAACGCAGTGCAGCTATCAAGCCAAGCTAGCTACAAGCTCCTGCCTTCATGCCAAGGGAGGTCACAGCCTTTGCTCACTCACTGGCACCCCCATGGCTTGGGGGCAGCCCTGGATGCGCCTGGAGCATCTTGTCCCCTTTTCTCCTTCCTCCCTGCCCATGCATCCTGGGATCCAGCAGTCCCTTCCCCTGGGGAGCTGCAAAAGCTACACAGGACCAGGGAGAGCACCAGCAGCTGGCAGAAGCCACGAGGATGCATGGTTCTGCTGATTGTAAAGGAGCCTTAGCATGAAAGAGGGAAGTAAACACAAATGCATCAATAAAACAGGAGAGCAAAACAACGAAAGTAACACTTGTAAAAGAAGGAGCCCAGGTCTGCTGAGATACCTGGGATATTCCCAGCGCAAAAAGGGTTCCCGCGCTGAAAAAGCCCTCTTAAAAATAATTTCCTTCTCCATGCTGCCTGGGAGCCTCGTAATTACCAACAATGATCACAGACCCATTCATTTCATCCTAAAATTAATACATCACGTTCAGAATGATATCACGTTAATTTATCACAAGATTTATGAAAGTTGTGCTTTTTCTAATGAGATTTATGCAAATTCTGCTCCAGTCATTGTTCGCACGCTAAAAAGAAGTTCTGTTGGGGAAGCTGCTCTGTCACAAAGCTTCATTCACTTTTATTGACGTGTGTCCTTCCCCTCCATCCCCACAACAGAGAGGGGATGTTTCCAGCCTGGGTACCATCCTGTTCCCAAACCGAGCATCCTCACGGCAGGCTGCAGGTTGCCAATGATTCCAGGCACTTTGGGGGATGTTTTACGCTAATTTAAAGGAAATTAGCTGGTGGTTCACTTGCACCTTGGAGAAGGGTCAGAGAACAGGAGGAGCACGAGAGAGTTGGAAAATTAAAGTACGATCCCAGCTCAGACACGGCAGGAATGTTGTGCTCATTCCCAACTCAGCCAAGGTGGCTGGGAAAGGGATGCTGAAAAACCCCAAATATGGGCTGCAGCCCCGCTCCTGGACCCTGACATAACGTGAATGCTAACAGCTGTTCACCAGGCACATGTGCTGGGGTGGGTGGAGGCGAGGGGAGCTGAAACAGCAAAGGAAAACATAAATCTGAGGTTAGCAGAAACTTCCCAGCAATGAAATCCGCTGAGGTGTTAAATAATGGCAAAGAGCCCCAGCACCGCCTGGGGCTTTTAAAACTGGCCTGGAACTGATGCTACAAACGCGATCCTGGAAGGCCCCAGAGGCACGGAGGAGATGAGCCAGCAGACAGCCAACCCCAGCTCCAGCAGCTCTGGGGAGTGGGGGGGAGGGAACGTCAACCCAGCAACAGCATCTGCGGGAAGAGCCCGGCTCCTGCTGCTGGGGTCAGGGTACAGGCTGATGGAAATGCCAGCTGGGAAATGGTTGGCCTGGCAGATCCTCCACCTGAATTTGGCAGCAAGAAGAGGGGACAGCCCCAAACTCCCAAACTACGTCTGCTCCTCTGGGGGAAGCATTCAGCTCGCTGCTAAGACTCAGTTATGTGACCTGACAGGGCCCAGGCCAGCTGCCCTGGGAAAACCCACCTGGGAACAACACATTCTCCAACAAAAAAGGCAAATCCATTCCCATGCCATGCTCCCAAACACTCCCTGGGCACAGCTCCATGTCGCCCCGTGCCCCTCTCCCAACCCCCTCATGCACCCACTCGTGCTCCTCCCAGAGAATCTAGCTAATGCGGTCTTGATTAATGCTTCTGACACAAAGTTTAAACCCTAAATCCATAGAATATCCCTTTCTAATTAATTTTTGAAATAAGAAGCAGCCCGGAAAGTCTAAGGAATATTTCCATTGTTCCTCCCTGCCTTCTCCCAACCTCCCTCCAAAAAGAATCTGGTTTCCAACTAATTAAACCATCAGAGAGCACAGGATACTCTGCCACGGGTGCCAGCGAGGGGGGAGATGCCACCCAGTTCTCCTGCATGAATACCACAGGGGTTCAAGCAGGAAAAGAAGGCGATGGGGAGACCTTTGCCATGGTTTCCCACCGCTGTCTGGGGTTGGGAAGGCCCATGGGACACACAGGCAGCAGCAAGGATGCTGAGCCAGCTATGCCCCACAGCACTGGTGAATCTCTCTCCATAGGAAAGCTGAGGTTTGCCCAGGAGAGGAGCGTGCCGATGCATGGCAGCAAGGTGGGCACTGCTTCTCTTTGGGCACAGCAAGCTTTCTGGAACCACATCTGGGCACAGGGAAGGCAAGCAGCCCCCAGGAGTCCGCCTAACGAGGTGCTATGCTGCTTGGTGCAAATAAATGATGGATGGGTAAGATGACACACGGGGTGGTTTGCATCTTACCCAGGCAAGGTAACACAGCTCTGTGTTAATTAGAAGAGAGAGGCTGCTCAGCAATTAATATGAGGTCAGAGATAAAGGCTGCTGGATTGCGATGCCTCCAGGTGAGGTCCCAGGACTTCCCGGCATCGTGCGTCCCCCAGCCCATCTGCCAAGCTGATCAGCGTGGATGGAGACACTCTCCATGGAGATGGCTGGGGAACTGCTCTTCTCTCTGAGCAGTTCAGGGAATAAACGAAGGCAGCCATCCCGATCCCAAACATTGCTGGATGTTTTGCTCCAGCACAAAGCGACCTGGACCCCATGCTGCTCATCTACTGCAAGGAGAAGGACCAGGGAAAACCAAGGGATGGGACCAGTGGTCACATTTTTGCCTGCAGACCTCAGATCTGTAAGCAAATTGGCCTTGGACTGTCACCATCACTCTCCGAGATTTCAAAACATGTGCTGAGTGATGGATTCTGCCTCATTATAATGAAGATGCAGCAAAATCCCTGCTGATTTATCTCCCGAGTTGAGCTAGCACCTCTCAATCTTGCAGTAAAAGCAAAGTCTCACAAGCTGGGCCAAAGACGTGACACCCAGAAAGGCCAATTTGGGGCAGGGCACGTTCCCTGCAAAGCAAACAAACGCCTTAAGGGAACTGGGAGAAACCAGCAGACGCTTGGAAGCCTCTCCCCAAAGGTGGGTATAGATGAGATGTGCAATTTGCCAGCCCCTTCCACCATTGGTGCTGGCCCCAAAACTGCCTTCTGAGCCCAACCCAGCTCCGTGGAGATGTGATGATGCCCTACTCAGATGTGCTCTGTCCAAGACACCTTCCTCCCTCTTGCTCCCTTCTCAAATGCCAAAGGGAAGCTGGGGAGAAGCTTGGCAGGTGGTGCCTGGGTATGTGAGGCACACACTTATCTGCCTCCCCGCCACCGCGCTGCGGCAAATTGCTTGTTGATAAATGAGGCTATTTAGGAGCAAGTGATGCCAGCGTTGTGGTTATTAATGAGGCCGACGTGGAGACATTTCAGAGCGGCCCCACGTCCCATTGTCCTCTCGCTCGTGAGTAATGGGGCACTTCAGCCAAGGGGCTTCAGAGCCCGCTTGGGCTGCAGAACGACAAGAAAATAAAGCTGAGGGAAACGGATGGAATCAGAGCATTGTCAAGGCTGGAAAAGACCTCTAGAGCCATCTAGTCCAGGCTGGAAAACACCTCTAGGATCACTGAGTCCAACCATCCACCCACCACCAATATTGCCCACTCAACCGTGTCCCTCAGTACCACATCTACGGAGCACACTGGATTGGAGACTCGTGATAAAACCAAACTCATTGGGTGGAAGTTGGGTAGAGCTTCAGCGTTCTGGTGACATTAAGCCTAGAGCACTGCCCCTTTCCAACCATCAAAACTCTTCCACTCCCTGCCACAAGCTCCTAGCAGCCCCAAGACAACCCCCCAACATCCCATTCTCTCAATCTATGTAGGATGTACTCCAAGAAGCAGCCAAAGGCAAGCCCCAACAGCCCCAACTGGAAGGAGCATCGGTCCAGCTGTGCTCGCAGCACGCCGTACACCGCAGAGCACAACGAGGGTGACATGAGTTGAAGCTTGCACAGGGCCATCGCCTCACTTTGCACGTCACAGATGTCTAAACGTGGCCAGGAGAACAATGAGCGAGAAATAACGAGGCTGCTTATTGCAACAGGAAACCTTGGAACGGAGCTCTGCGGTCGCTGCTGGGAGCGCAAGGCAGAGCGCACAAGCACACAGCTGTAAATTTGTCTCCGAGTTAACATACCCACGAGTGTTTTTCTTCCCCTATGAAAGCATACCCTTCTGCAAACAAACATCTGGAGGTCTCCGCTACAGCTGGACAATTATCCCCAGCGACCGAAGCCTCCAATTAATTTAGCCTTTCTCATTTGCGAGTCGCCTGCAAACAGGCTGAGATTGGCAGGAATTTATTCGCTATTTGAATATACTCAGCGAACGGCTTATTAAAAACATATTTCAGGCAAAGGATCTCTTGCTAAGTGCTCCTGCCACCACTGCTCCGAGTGCTGGCAGCCGGCTGCTCGCAGACGGTCACTGCGCTCACGCGGGAGCATCTCCGCGCCGTGATGGAATGCTGCCTGCCTCCAAAAAGAGCTTCCCAAGGGTCCCTGGAAGCACCTGCACAAAAACACAGCCTCCTGCAAACGTGTGGCCTGCCTGAAGTGCCTTAAAAACCAGAAAACTCAGTCACAACCAGAAGTGAATACCCGAATTAATTGACTTTATGCAAAAACACAGGTGAAGGCATCTCTGGGTAGCTTGCACAACATCTTGCAAGCATCCCCACGGCTCCTCATTCAGGCTCCTGTGTGTTTTGTCTCAGAACTCCAGGGAATGCTTGCTGCAGGAACTTCATCACAGCAGCAGGAGAAAATGGGTGAGGAAAGGAGTGCTGAGGGGCTATTTCCAAGATGAATGCAATCCCTTGGGCATGCAGCAAGCCTGGGCTCTTCCTCCCCCATGCACCACTACACCTGCGTGGTACCCACCGTGTGCCCAAACCACAGCCCTCGCCTGGCGACCAGACAGCCCCTGCTCCAAAAAAAAACAAAAAAAAAACACCCTCAGTCAGATGTAAAATCCAAAATTTTAAACATCCGAACTCAAAACAAAGCCCTATGCTAAATCCCAGCTGCCGGGTTGTTTGAAGGCAAGAAGAAAGCAATCACTGAGGTTTCACAGGCTGTTCTAAAAGTGGAAATCTATGAAGAGAAAAGTGATCCTATAAGTCACAGTTTTAGGCTTTTTCTTTCAATTGCTCCAAGTAGAGGCTTTCAAAGCTTCTCCTCCCCCTGAAGCCTTAAACGCGGGAGGAATGGGTATTGACCACCAAATTCAGCATCTGCTTGCCAGCTGCTGCTTGTACACATCAGAGAGGACAAGGACAAGCCCCAGCCACCTCTGCCCAACAGCTGCACCATGGATGTAAAGCATTTCTCCAGCCCTGGCAGGAGCAGGATCCTTGCAGTGTTCCCCGCGTTGTAGGAGACACGGCTAAAAACCTCAAAGAAAAAACCATGATGGGCGATGATTGTTTTCCTACCATCACCTCTTTTCCTCTTCCTCCCTTTTTCGGTTGTGCTTTGTTCCAGCCCTCATCCCTGGAGGACACAGAGGGCACCCTGGCCTAGGCAGCCCCTACAGTTCCCTCAAATGTGAGCTGAGACTTTATCTGTCATTATTGAAGAGTGCTAATAAGCCTTATTAACCAACAGTGAATGAGAACGGAATAAGAGAAGGATTTTCCCTGAACCCAAAGTGCAAGGAATTCATAACTTCCTTAATACCTGTACCAATAACAGGTACTCGTGCTGAGTCTACTTCAAAATCAACCTGACTCCTTCCGCAAGAAATGTGTATATTATATATTCTTCTCTTCCAGTATTATTCATGAAGACAGTCTCAAAAAAAACAATAAAAAATAAAATAACGTCCCTGTTTACAGCAGCATTTTGCCCCAGACCTGAGCCCTTCACCCCCACATTTCAGAAGCAAACCAAAGGGGCAAAGACCTTTGAATACCTCGTGCACCCATCTTCCAGCTTGCACACGATGCAATTTCGGTCTTTGCCGATTTTGGGGTGCCCATGCTCCCATCTCGAGGTTCTCCCATCTGTCCCATCACCCCCCAGCAGCGTGCCCATGGGCTCCCCCCAGCCCCCCCTGTTGGCAGCGGTGCTCTCCGAGGTGCCTCCCAAATGACTGATGGGTCGGCACGTTGTTTTTGAGCAACTCACGTGGCTCGCCGGCACGCAGGATGACAGACCTTGGGAACCTGGGCATTCATACCGGAGATTTATAGTCAAATCTGTCACGGATGGGGAAGCTTTTTCCCCAAGAACTCTGCCTGAAGGTCGCTTTCCCTGGGCAGCAAGTGCAAAGAAACTCTCTCAGCCTCCTCGGCCCCCAGGAAAGGGCACGCAGGGAACAGGGAGATACCTGCAGACCCCCAGCTCCCTCTCTTTTTGGGACCCCCCACCCCAAACTCCATACCCTCAGCAGGTTGGGCTGTGTTTCTGAGTGCACAGACATCCACCCACCACTGACCCAGCACAGCATCCTCACCCACTGCTGGGTTTGTCAATTCCCGCTCCCTCCAAGCCTTCCCGATGCGAGGATTGGGAAGCCAATGCCGCAGGGCGTTTGATGCATGAGGCTACATCTCCCCGTGCACAAATACCATCAAGGAGTTCATGGATGCTGCCGCTTGCTTATATTTCACTGTCAACACCACGCTATTATTTTTGCAGAGTGACTGCTAGTGCAGCTCCAACAGCCAACAGGTGCCGTAGAAATTGGGGTAAGCCTTGAGAATACAACTTCATCCAGCACATTAGCAAAACCCCATGTATTTGTCATTCAAAGGCGGTGAAGTCACACTGCATGATCTCTCCACTATGGGATTTCCCCCTAAGATTTCCCAGGTGTTCCTCTGGTACTGGTGAGCTGTGGCCAACCACTCCATCAGTGGAGAAATCAGCTCACGTTCATCATCCACAGCACACACTCTTGACACTGTTGCTACCCAGGCCGGGCTGGTAACAGTGAGAGGTGTCAAGAGAGGGGATAAAAGGGTCCTGGCGTGGATGAAGCAGGGGAATATATCAGAGGTTTGAGCTGGTCGCCTACAGGAGTCAGCAAATTTAACAAAGGCAATGCCAACAGGGAATTTCTTCTACCCCTGTAGTTTGCATTGCTGACTTCCCAGGAACAGCTTGCATCCTACCAGTGGATTTGCTTTGGCCTCTACCCACGCCTCTCTGTACATTGCACATACACAACAAAGCCTATAAGGGCACGCAGAGGACCTGTTTACCTCCTTATTTTGCACCAACAGTTGGCCACCAAGCTAAGGCCCCACCCACAGCCTGGCCACCAGGACCATGCCACCAAGGCCACCTCCTGCTCTCTCCATTTCTTATTCTTTCTCCTTTTTAAACTTGTTTTAAACACATGCCGAAGTGGTTTCAAAGCCCTTACGGACAAGGGAAAGGTGACTGATGGAAAGCCTGAGGATCCACAGTGTGTGCTTTAAGCTATAAAAGCATTTGGAACTTGCTCACACACCAGTTGTCCCCATGCCTACTGGGGACCAAAGCACCTGTGACAAACAGGAGCACCCAGCCTGTGATTTCTGAGCATGCTAAGGGTATCAGGTCATGGAATGACCTTTCTGCTGCTCCTCTCTTCTCCCTGCCAAGGCTGATGACCAACACAGAAAGAGCAAGTCAAGAAGCTATTGGACTCAGGAGCTGGACTCGATGATCCCTATGGGTCCCTCCCAACTCATGAGATTCTATGATTAAGTCTTGGAGTAGGGAGAAGCAAAAGATCCTCCAGGAGCTACCCTGGGCTGGGTGTCAATTTCACAGATCACAAAAGCAACCCAGGAGGATGTCTGCTCACCACACAGCCCTTCTGTCCTCCCCAAAGCACACGTCAGAACAGGCTGACGGCGCGCGGTCCCCATCTCTTTGCTGGCAGAACGGATCAATCTGGACAAAGGAGGCTTTTGAGGCTTAGTCAGGGCAACATGAATAAATCCAATGAATCATTTATTCAGTCAATTTTGGCTGTGTCTAATGATGAACCGTCTGAAAGCAGACCACAAGTTCCTCTGGTGTATTCTTATTTAAAACAATAATCTCTGTGGATAATTCTTAGTCCCCAATTTGTTTAGAAAGCAGCAGATTATAAAATTTGAGCCATTCCGGAAGGGCACGGTTGACATTGCATCTTTCTTCCCTTTGCCTGAGCCTGTTGAAAGGACCGACGGGAATAGCTCCAAATCAGAAATTTGCTTTCCATTAGCACCGTTTGGCACCATTTGTGGAATGCTGCTGTCTGCAGCTTTTGCTGGACCCTGCATGCCAGCAGGCAGGAGATGCAGCCCCTACGAACACGCCTGGCCCTGCACTGCTCATCCACCTTGTCACGAACCCAAAGACCCACCGCAATGCTCTACCCAGAAGAGGCTCTTTGGAGCAGAGACAAGCCAGCTTCACAGTCTGATCCCAGCACCCGACCCCCTCATCTCCCTCGCTATGGATGAGGTAAATTAGCTGTGACACTCATTAGCCGCAGCTCCTAATTAGGGAAAATTAATATTGGTTTTTGATAGAAGTGTTGGCTGAAGCTCTCCCAGGCAGAGGCATTATTGACCTTGTCACCATGTTTTAGAGCGAGTTGCACTGCAGAACATTATGGGGAGCCAACAGGTTGCAGTCATCCTCTTCCCCAGCCCCCCCAGAGCACCTGACCCCATCTCCACCCCAGTGCATCCCACTGGCACTGCTCTCACTGGGGCAGACAGTGATGCCATGCCTCTTGGCAGCACTTTGGCCAGCCAATGGCTAATGAGTGACTGCCCAATGAAGACAATTTTGGGGGAAAGCAGGGGGAGAAAAGGTCCATATCACTTGGAGGAGTAATTTGGGGAAAGGTCTTCCATTTTTCACACTTGAACACCTTCCTGCCTTTCAGCTGGACCATGGTAAATGGGGCTGTCACTCTGTATCCGTTTTTTAGGACCATAATAATCTCTCTCTGGAGCAACATCAGCCATCCCTGCCTGCCTGCAGTTGTTCCTCCTCCCAGCCAGCCTTCAGGACAGGTGATCCCAGCCCCCTGTGCCCCCATCACCCATTTCCTAGGCTCTCCACAGGACACACCACCAGCCCTTCTCACCACCCAGAACCACAAACAAACAAGGAGAGCTGCAATACACATTTAAAAAGGGAAGAAACAGAAGCAACACTCCTTGACCTCAGCCCTGTCCTCAGAGACTCCGGCAGCGGTTATCCGAAGTAACAGGCACTGCTGAACAGAAGGGAAACATTTGCTACCGAATTTACGTACAGAAAGCCACGGCATTATTCGCACATTAATGATAATAAAGATGTCAGGCTGTCAGATAAGAAGTTAATCTCCTTTGGAGCACAATTAAAGGTGCCATTAGCCAACCACCTGGGGCCACTTCTGCTTTTCCAGCACAGTGGGTTTAGCAGACAGGGGTGAGAACAGGACAGCTCGCCCCACCATGCCACCACGGGCTGCCCAAATGGCCCTGTGCTCCACCAGGGCATCAAACACTCATTTTCTTATTCGCCCCAAAGAGGCTGCATGCAGGACCCCTCTCCTCCATCCATTGCTGCCAGACTTGGGGGATGCTGCACATTTTTACGATTTCTACAACAGCATCCTTTTGCAGCACGATGCTACCTGCCTGGAAATTTTATTTTTCTGCCCCTCATCCACACGGAGCCCTAATTTATGACCATTTCCACAACTCCACCGAAGCAGGCGAGTAATGGCTGCTGGCTGACGTGCTCCCCACAGCCTGTCCCTCCCAGCTCCGTACCTGACGGGACTGCAGACAGCATCCCCATGGCTGGAGAAGGTTGTCAGTGCCTTCCACATGGGAAAATCCTGCACCAGCTGCAGCCCTTCCTGTAGGCTCAGCAGAAGCCAAAGCAGAGCAGCAGGACCCCATGGGAGCCCCGCTGTCCCCACACAGCCCCCAAGCACCCAATCCATGCTCCACACATGGATTAAAGCCATGAGCTGCAGGCTGAGATGCACCAGCCCTTGGCAAAACCACTCAATGTGGGACACAACAGGGTTGGCTTTCTGCAACGCCACTGTTTTATAGTCTGCCACGTCTATTTCTTCCCCTCTGTTTCCCAGCATCGTTAGCAACAAGCATTAATCTCTGCCTGCGAGCACACTCCTTGCTTCTCCCCTCACGCCGGCTTGTTTGTCGTTCTCCCTTTTGGACCTTTCACGTTTTTAAGCCTTTTTTCCCCTCCCCTATTTTGGAATTAACCGTTCAAAACCGAGCAGCAAGACAGAGCCCCAGTGCTGTTAGCCGAAGGGCACTGCACTCCACGAGGCCACCTCCCACCTCAGACACAACAGCCCCTCAAAAAACCAGGTTCCTCCAACACTCCAGCAGCCAACGAGAAACCCAGGAGCGAATTGCCCTGCTAACTGGGAGCACGACGGAGACAGCCCGCACCGTGCTCGCCAGAGCAGGCATTCCACAAAGCCACGCAGATGAATGGAATAAAATTGAGTTACTAAGCATTAAATGTCAAGTGTTTGAAATCTTTCCCCCTTGCGTAAAGAGCAATAGCAATAAATCTCTACGAGTGGGAGCGCGGAGCGTATTCCCTCCTCCTTTGACCACCGCCGCAAATGGAGCAGATGTTTTCATTGAGTTGTCCAACAATGCTGTCTCGATCTTTTTTTTTCTTTTTCTCCCCCCGAGTGGTTACAGTTAATTCCAAAGCCATCAACGCACGGGAGCGCTTTGACAGGAGGAACCCATTCATTAACTCCTGCTGCCAATCAAGCGCATTTAATCCAGCCGGCACGCGGCTGCGATGACATGGCTTAAAAACCACAACACTACAGGGACCACCCTCCATGTCCCCCAGACTCAAAAATAAGTGAAAAGGCAAAAAAAAACAAAACAGGAGCATTCCTGCCATTGACGCAATCAACGCAGCCCAATGAGCACGTCCAATTAGCAACACACACGTTGGCACCAGCTCCTTCACAGAAGTAATTTGGCAAAGAGAAGGGTTAAACATTGCTCCTAATGCTCTCTGGGGTGGGGGCAGCTTCGTGCACGGACCCTTCTCCCAACAGCAAGGTTCTCATTCCTCAATCTCAGCTCCATTCCAGAATGGGTCTCTCCTACCTGCTTATTTTTGTACAGGAACGTGGGGGGTTTCCGTAACGAGGACGAGCCAGCTGAATTTTTTGCATTTTCATTGCTTATAAAATCATTTTGGTGCAGGTGAAGAGAAGCAAGACTTCTCTTTTTTATGATATTTTTTGTTACAAAACCGAACACCAGGCAGCAACAATAGGAAAGCAGTGATGCTAGGGAACAACTTGAATATTTTTCATTTAAAAGAGCGCAGATATCCTTCTGCGGTACCCAATCACAGAAAATTTAATTAAAAGGTTAATTTTTCACAAAGCTCAAAAGTCTGAAACCGGTATAAAAACCCCAACTGTGGCTCGGGTGGAACACCTTTCTCAGCAGCATGGGCACTGCTGGGAAGTGCCTCGAGCTGTTTCCCACCTCGCCCAGGAGCTGGACGTGTGCCTCCGTGCTATGTCACTGACAAGCCACCACTGTGCAACTTGCTGGGTGCCAGCCCATCTTGAGGCCATCCGCTTCCAGCAGCTGCCTCTCTTCACTGCAGCCTTCTATTTTCTTTTTTTAAACTCACACAACCCAAATATTCCAAGCTCCTGATGTGGCAGAACGCGCAGGCACAGTCGCTGATCTTTATAGAATGGTTGAGGTTGGACAAAACCGCTGAGACCATTGAGTCCAACCACCAGCCCATCACCACCATGCCCACAAAGCTACTATCATTATATATATATACAAATTTTATTTGTCTAGAAGTCCCCATTGATAGACTCAGAGCAAAAAAAGCAATACAGCTCACCTTCCCCAATCCTCCCCACCAAAAATAAGAACCAGTCATATGTGCAGGTACGCATTTTCCAGCAGTACTGGGATACTGGTGGCCGTTAGAACAGTGATACCTCCAAGACACATGCACAACCTCCTAACTGAATGTATTCATGCCTACACACACTACATATATGAATCATTAGATGGCTTCATGCTCTCCTGCACCACAACACATCCTGAAGCCCCAGTGGGTATGGATCAAGGTGGTGGAGCTCGGATAACGCGCATCAATGCTGCCGAAGTCCTCCCAGACACACAGACAAACCCAGACCTCGTTGCCATGAGCACACACCTCCCTCTGCTTCTTTAAAAGGGTTTGGCCAGAACACAGGGGCTCACACAACCCAAAATCGCGAGGCCAAACCTGCAAGCAGTATGATGAAAGCTGCCCAAACCAAGGTTAAATAGTCCACACTGCAAATAGACTTTCTGCCTTCTCTCTCCCTTCTTAGACGCAAGCACCAATGTTACTGCTTATTAGCAAAGCAAATAAGGAGATTTAAGTGATTGATGAAGTGATTAATTTAATGACGCAGGGCTGAGGGGCTGGGGGGGTTTTTTTTCCCCTTAAGTTTCCTGATGTCGGGAATAACTAATTCCATAGCCTGAAGTTTACACTAACGATGCTGTACTTTCTAAAGCTCAACAAATAGTTTCATCGATGGACCTTCTAACGGCCAGCAGCAGGAAAAGGGTTTGTTATGAGGGCTGAAATCCCTTTTCATCAGGCTTTATGAAATACTCCTCAAATATTGGTCGTTCATTAGAGTTGTTACAGCACTTAGAAACAAGGCCGGTCCTTCGCAGAGCACTTATCAGCTCTGACCCAAGGAGCCTGCAAATCCAATTTTAGATGGTAAATAGTCATCGGAAGGTAATATTGCTTTCAATTAATCCTGAAGATGAAGGTGATGTTCTTACAGCTTGAGTTTCTAGAGGAGCGTGCTCGCTTGCAGCCATGCCCGTAATGAAGCTCGCGGAACAGACTTCATATTCAAAAATATCTCAATCTCTCTCACAGCCAGAGACCGGCACATTCATCTTGAATTATCCTTTGTAAAAGGCCAAATCAATTCTGCTGGCTGCATGCGGGCAGGCACGCACACCCCGCCGAGCTGATGGACGTGCGGGCGGTCCCGCTGCCAGCCCCAATAGCACCACCATCCCATAGCGGTCCCAACGTCAGCCCCAATGGCACTGACATCCCATAGCTGTCCCACTGCTGGCCCCAATGGCACCACCATCCCATAGCGGTCCCAACGTCAGCCCCAATGGCACTGCCATCCCATAGCGGTCCCAATGTCAGCCCCAATGGCACTGCCATCCCATAGCTGTCCCACTGCTGGCCCCAATGGCACCACCATCCCATAGTGGTCCCAATGTCGGTCCCAATGTCAGCCCCAATGGCACCACCATCCCACAGTGGTCCCACTGCTAGCCCCAATGGCACTGCCATCCCATAGTGGTCCCACTGCTAGTCCCAATGGCACCGCCATCCCATAGCTGTCCCACTGCCGGCCCCAATGGCACCGCCATCCCATAGCTGTCCCAATGTCGGCCTCAATGGCACCGCCATCCCATAGTGGTCCCACTGCTAACCCCAATGGCACCGCCACCCCATAGCTGTCCCACTGCCAGCCCCATTGGCACTGCCATCCCATAGTGGTCCCAGTGTCAGCCCCAACGGCACCGCCATCTCATAGTGGTCCCACTGCTAGCCCCAATGGCACCACCATTCCATAGTGGTCCCAATGTCGGCTCCATCCCATAGTCGTCCCACTGCTGGCCTCAATGGCACCACCATCCCATAGTGGCCACCTCATCATGGGAACCACCACTGGGACACCAGCAGGTTATCCCCGATAGTATCCAGACCCACAGTCTATGGCTAAGAACATGACCCAACAGCAAGTTATGGAGTCTAGGGTCTACCTTACATTTGCCAAATCTCTTTTTTTCTGCCAGATCAAAAAACCCACAGGTTTTCACCATTACAAAACCTTTGCCCCCACAACAGTCGGGAGGCTGGGACACTTGCTGTGTTGTCCCCAAACTCTGCAACCAGCCATAAACCAACATCTACCATGCACCAGCCCACCTGTGCTATGCACCCACCCTCCCAGCTGGGCATTGTTTACACCCAGGAGCACAGTTTCACCCTCAGCCGAAGCTGATTTGAGGCAAAAGAATGCCCCCAGCCCTCTTGCACCATTCTTTACTCATGTTTCATTGATATTACAGCTATGGGGGTTGAAACCTGATAATCCTTGGGATCCCTTCCAACCCAGGCCATTCTATGATTCTATTCCTAAATGTTGGTCTAGCTAAAAACTCAACCAAAAGGAAATGAATAAATCCTTGAACAAATGGATTGTAGCTGCCCCCCACGTGCTGGGGTGTTGGTGTAACTGGGATGGGGGAGGGACCCACGGTTGCTGGGCTCCCACTCACGCTCTCCCACTTTGCCTTTCTGAAAGGTTTCTAACTTTGCACCATTTGCAGAGCCCTTCCAGCACTTAAGCCAGCAACAAAGTAATGAAAAAAAAAATATAAAACTACAGGGATACTTTTCCTGCTTCCTAGCACAGGGAAGCAGCTGGGCACAGCGGGGGCTGCAGAGGAGGTCGGTAAGGCACGGGCAGAAGCAGGGAGCAGGCTGGAGGCTCAGTCCCCCGCACAACAGCTCTGCATGGAGCAGCTCTACAGGGAAGGCAGATGGTGCCCTTAACGAGACCATACAGAGGCCCCTGCTCGTAATCCAGCCAAGCGTGCAGCCCCAGGAAGGAGGTTCCCAGCAGCACTGCTAAGTGCCACCACATTTTGTAAAAGCATCTTCCCGAGCTGCCAAAACCTCCTACCTCGGTTTGCTCACCCCGGCTCCCGGACTCACAACTTCCCCCTGCTCCTTTCGGCGATTGGCTCTGCACAGCCATTCTCTGCTCCCCTCATTGCCCAATTAGCGCCTCGTTAAGAGCACGCCCACAATACACTCCTAACTTTTAACCCCTTGGTGCCCTCTGAGGCAATGAATTTTCTCTTAACTTCGGTACTGCGGGCAAGAAGGCATCCAACAGCGAGAGAGATGCTCACATCCCAACCCCCAGCTGCATGCCCTCTGCACAGAGGGCTCCGAGATGGTTTCCTCATCAGGAAGCAAACGCTGGCACTCTGGTCTCAGCACATTTCCCTCCAGCTCTGCACCAGTCGAGTGCTGTTACCCATCACAGAGGAGCCCAGCCATGGTCCCCAGCAGATGCCCACAGCTGTGGGATCATCTTAGTGCAGACAGCCCGTGCTCAGATAACCATATCTGCAGCAGCAGCTTGAGCAGCCCAACACCCCCGGGGACTCACCCCTGTGCCAAAGCATCTGGCTGCTCAGACCAGCTCCCAGAGCCTGGCATGGAGGGGATGATTGCCTTGGAAACTGCAGAGCACACAAGGATGGCTGCCCTCCGTGCCCAAGAAAACCTTCTGCTCCCAACCTAGAGTAGAGGATGGAGTCAGGCCATCCCCAGCCAATGAGTTGGATTTTTCTTACTTTTATTTCCAAGCACCCCCACCCTGTTCCCAAAGCACGAGCTATCTGCAGTGCTTTTACCAGCGCAGCAAAGCTCCTCATAGCAAAGGGTTTGGCCAAGCCTTGCAACAAAATCCTGCTGGGTTTCCCTTCTGTCCTGCGTCACTCCACCCCAGCTAGCTTTGCAGAAGCCAGTCCTCCAAGTTCATCCTCCTTTCTCAGTCTGAGACAATGTTATTCCAATGATGCTGAAATGTCATTGCTTTGATGCAGGGAAAGGGGGATTGAGCTCCTCTGAGCAGCCCTTTTTGTCATGCGGTTTGGGAGGCAGTGAGGCATGAAAGCTTTCACAGAAACCCTGGGTGAATCCAAGAGAGGTGATCACGAGGCTGGTTAGGAACCCGACGTGATGGATAACCCTTGTTTCCAAATCCTGACCTGCATAGAGCAAATCCATTTGCCAGGCAATTTGACCCCAGTCACTGAATAACACCAAGATGACATTCCTTTGTGGAGGCACCCAAGCAGCTAAACCCACACAGACCCCACACCATCGGCCCCAGGGCGAGCACCAGGAGCAGCCCTGGGGGCAACAAGGGTGCCCCATCCTCCCCAACCCAAATCTCTTTCTGAGGGCACAGCATCAGAATCCATCCCCCATAATGCTGACATTCCTCTGTGCCTCTTCAGGAGTGAAAGCACCACTGAATTAAGTTTGGAAAAGACTTCCAAGATCACTAAGTCCAACCGTCAGCCCATCACCACCACACATTGCTGTCTGGTCCGGAGTTCATAGAATCATTATGGTTGGAAAAGACTCCCAAGATCAACAAGTCCAACTCCAACCCATCCCACCCACCCAATCACAGACTTCTGAGACCACCAAGTCCACCATTTGAAGCTGGCCCAAAGCTCTCCATCCCAACACCCCCCTCCAGCCTACAAAGAGGAGACACAACCATGGACCTCTGTTCCCTGCAGAGATGCAGCAAGTGCAGACCTCCAGGGCTCTAAAAGCCACAGCAGAGATTTGCCCTTCTCCTGCTGCAGATCCACCTTCTGATGGACCCAGGGCTACACCAATGCGAGCAGCATCCCTCGCCAGAGCCCTCCAGCACCTCACCACCATCAATATCCATGCTGCTCTCCATTACACACAGCCCTCTCAAACGTGTGGGATTAAACGCAATGGCCCTTGGAATGATTTTGCTTAAGGCAGTGAGTAGCACAATAAAGACAGACAGTCCCTCTCCCGCTAGCTCTCCCTTTAAGGGCTGTTAACCAGCTATTACTTCTACTTCCATTGTAAAACCCACGAGTCAGGCTCCTGGCACAGGCTCTCCTGATGCCTGTTGCCCCATTTCTTCCAATACACCAGTTCAAATTACTGGGAGGGGAGTTAAAAAGCAGCAGAGCTCTCCCTGGATCCAGTTGCCCATGTATCCATGATGTCCCCGCACCCCTCCAGCCGTGCCCAGGCCACCCAGCCCATCACTATCCCTGCTCCTCTCTGGGCTTCCCCTGGCTCTCCACACCCCGACTCAGTGGCTCTCGCCCTCCTCCAGCTCACGTTTCCCGTTCCCCATGCTCCCCCTCCGCCTGCGTATGTGTTTCATTACTTCTGGGTGAAATAGCTGACTAGAGGGTCAGTCCACCTGAAAATTGCTCTCCCCGGACCTAAATGAAACAGATGGGCATTGATGATGTTTTCAGAGGAATTAATCAGCCCGGACTGGCGGCAGTGCCAGCAGCTCCATCGTCCCGATCTCGCCTAATGAATTCCGAGCCTCTCTGTCTTAATAGCTCCTGACAAGACTAATTTACTCCTGTAAGTGATTAGAGGGGGGAATGATCTCTTAATTGTTGCTTAAGATTCCTCTAGGCGTCATGCACGGCAAGTGGGGATGCTCAAATTGTGCGAGGTGCACCCGAGCCTCAGCACACGGCTGGGAGGGATGGAAGGAGGCACCCAGAGCTGCCCCTGCAAGGAGGGAACTCGCTCTGCACCCATGCCAACAGCACTGAGGATGCTAGAGGAGAGTATTGAGATGAGAATTGCTGCATGCAATTCTGCTACGTGCACTCCAGCTGGGATACAAGAAAAAAAAAAGCATCATCTGGCAGCACCTGAATTAAGAAGCCTAACCCTGAAAACATCCACCAGCAGCAGAAAAAAAAATAACACAAACACTTTGTCAACAGTTTCGAGGCTGACGTTTCCCTCCGGTGCATCTGGAAACCAAATCCCAGAGCACCAATATTCTTAAGAGTGATTTTTGTTTCGCTGCAGTGTAATACAAAGTTTAGGAAAAATAAAGAATAAAAATCAAGGCCCAAAGTAATTCCAAGAACAACTTTATTCACGCAATATCTCACTGGAAAATAGACTCTGAGAATTCTTTACCCATTTCTCACCAGAATAGAAATTCAGTCAAATTCCCATAAGGTATTTCAAGCTCAAGTGCTCCAAGAGCCACGTGCTTCATCAGGATGCATTTCCATTAGGTTGTTCCCAACCAGATCTCACTCCTACACCCACGCAGCTGCTTTCTTCCTGGGAACTTCCTCCAGGACAAGCCAGCACTAAGCCTGTCTGCTGGGGATGCCAACAATTGGGGGCAGAGAAATGACCTGCAAGAGGTGGACTGGCAATAGAGTGGTGTGAATAATGGCATCAAAGCAAGCCACAATGGGGAAAAATAGAAAAAAATAAATCCATTCAAGGCCTTCCTTTCTCCGTTTTGTTCTCCATATTGTTCTCAACTGGTTCTGCTCACCCAGACACCACCCCTAATCCTGTGCTGGATGCAATGGAGGGGAAGGACAAGAAGAGATCTTGGCACTGTTGGGCACACCCGCTGAGCTGTAGAATCACTAGAGGAGACTTCTGCAGTCCTCCACCTCTGAGAGCTCTGCTGGCAATCTGGGCACAGCAAGATCAGCTTCTGAGGGTCCTTTTCATGGCAGTGGATGGAGGTAGGAACGTGTGAGAAGGGGCCTCCATCCCCTCCTGGCCACCCTCTGCTGCTGCCCATGAGGGCTCCCAATCAATTCCTCCAGCATTAAAAGCCAGTCATGAGCCCTGATTGAAGAGCACAAGTTTAATGGACTGAGAGTCTGGAAAGAGGCCGAGAACGACTGGGTCGATTTCTACATTTACTACAGACCAATCACTAGCTAAATAAAGAAATATAAAATAAGCTACACCTGCCAATCAAAAGACAGCCAAGACTTTCTTTTCCTTCCAAGGGCACCAACACATACACGCATGGATGTGCACCGCAGCCCTGCCCAAATTCCCAGGTCTCCAGCAGTGCATTTGGGATGCTCCACGCTCGGGTACTGGAGGAAGGAAATAGGGAGCAGAGGAGGAAGCACTGCCACAGAAAGAAATGCTCTTCCCCATTTAAACCCACCCATCCCACCTTGCGGAGCCTCCATCCCTCACTGTGTTGCCTCGCTTTGGGGCATCCATGTCTCCAAAGATTTTAGGACTCTTTGCTCCTGCCCCTCTCCTGAAGATGCTTCCCCATGAACTGAGGTCTTTGGCTCACAATCCTTTGAGGTCTTTGAACTGACCCCATTCCTGAGGTCTTTGGCCCTTCGTGGCAAGGTCCAGCATCGTGAATTGTCCCAGCCAGAGTGCTTGGGGCAGTACATCACTGCAGCACCAGCCTGACCATCTGACCCACAATTAGAATTGAAGGCATTGACCCAGCCCCGGTGGCCGCCAGCTGCTGCGGTGTCACCATGAACCACCCTGTCCTCCAAGAGCTCTCACAGCACTTTTAATCGTGACCTACATCTGGAGATCCTGTTTCCATCCATATGCACCAAATGCACCCAGAGCTCACTGCTGCCAGACCCAACCACCTCCTTTAGCAGTAGTTCCCATGGCTCCAAGTGGAAAAAGACCATTCTGTGACGCTAAGACCCCACCTCCCAGCAAGCTAAGAAATTAACCAAGTAACAGCCACAGGAGCAAGAAATGGGCTTAAACTTCCCACGTGCTGAGCATTTCTAAGACACTACTCCCAAGCACGGAGAAGACCAAGAAAAACCATTCTTGTTCCATCCCTTTCGGGCACAAAGGCGGCCAGAAAGAACAAGGCAGAACTTCAGACCCATAGAGCNAAAAAAGAAGTAGTGATGAAATCTAATCACTTTACTTTTTAAAGCCTGGTCCAAGGTGAGGTTACAGCAGGAGCAGCCACTGGCATGCAGCACTTACCCACGGGAGTGTCCTCGTTGATCAGCAGGTAGGTGTCGAAGAAGTAGTTGATGAAGTAGGGCAGCCTGTTGCCCTGACCTGGGAAGGGAACAAGAGCAGGGTGTTATTTCGGCAGTGTTTTAGGGGCAGAAGAGGCTGGGGAGGATCAGACACAGCTGGGTGTGGGGATGGCAAGGGGCATCCCAACCAAACAACAGCTGCTAGAAGAGGAGCAGAGATGGCTCCTGCAGAAGCCACGACCTCATTTTAGTATTTTCTTGGGCAGAGCGGAGGGAGAGGTGAGAGGGACTGGTGCTGGAGAGAAAGGGCAGCGAGGGGATCAGAACAGGAAGGTGTCGGGGTGCTGAGCCTGCAGAAGGTGATGCATTGCTGAGAACAAGAAACCTCAACACCCTGGAGGCGATAAACTTGCAGACAGAGGGAGGTGAGGAGACGGGTGACGCTTTTGCGGGTTAAAGAAACAGAGCAGCAAAGAGTCTCTCCAAAACCCACACGAACACAGGGAGAGTTCTAAAGAGCACGACCTGCTGAGGCCATGCTTCCCAGGATGAAGAGCAAGGCTGTCAGCTTCCCCCATGCTCCTGCATCATTGCTTCTCCAGGTGGTACCAGCCAGCTCCAAGGGATGCCTTAGAGCAGAGCAGCCAACGCTGCAGCTTTGCAAGCTTCCCAATTGCCTTTTTTCCCACTTGCAGAGGAGTGACAGGGCAGTTAGCTGCCGAGGCCACGTGCATCCCATGCGGCACCGCGGAGATGGACTGCACCTGTCAGTCACCGCGGATGTCCTACGCCAGGCACACAATCAGGCTGCCAATCTGGGCCAGCCATCCCGAGGCTCTGCAAGGGGGGAAAAAAAAAGCACTGACTGCAAAGGGCACAGTGCTATCGAGTGGACACACACTTGCTATTGTTTATCAGCAAGCAGCACACGAGCAAACATCCCTACAGTCCCTCCAGCAGCAGCAGCTGCTAAACCCATCCCTGCAACAATCCCGATTTCCACGGAGCTTTGCTCTGCGTTTTGTACTCGCACACCATGCCGTGAGCCAGGGCTCGGTGCAAGGGACACATTTGCAACACCAAAAGGCAGCGTCCCTACAAGCTGCCCTCTAGCACACAGCCAGGACCCCATAAGCTGCCACAGCACCAGAGGAGACCGAGAGCATCCATCACATCCCAAGCCTGCGTGTCCTGAGCTCTTCCCCTCCTGCAAGCTGCCATTTCCAGATGGAAATACAGGAGAGGTTGTGCAGCTGGGAGAGGAGTTATTTCCCACACAGCGTGTATTACAGCACCGTTCAGGTGATAATTTTGCTGCTGAAAGCACGGGGAGAAGTTCTGCCATGTGTTACCGCAAGACCTCTGCTGTTACACAGCTAACAGGTCACATCCATGCCTGCTCCCTCTAACTGCCTGCAGGTTGTAGTGGCATAAGGTGATCTACCACCAGCTGTGAGCTCTTGGGCACTCATCTGGAAGGTGCTGAGGTCTTCACACCCTCGGATGCACCAGAGGCATCTACCACTGCTGAGGCCACCAGCACACCCATCATCAACCTCCCTCATCCCACCTGCCCTCTTCCAGGAGAGGACACTGGAGCAAGACCAGGCAACGTGAGGGCTTCTAGAGCACAGTTTGCCCCACTGGGGGCAGGGTGGGGGGAGCAGCACCCCCAGCTTTTAGGGGGATGCCCCCAAGCCCTTTGGGTGGCAGAACACCCAGCTTTCTGGCCAGCACTCAGCAGCCAGCGTGTGGTTTGGATCCCGAGCACACAAGCTTCACTTACCCAGAGGGAGCAGCTCCAAGAGCAGGAGAGAAAGCAGAAGGCTGCTGGCAGCAGTGTGACACTTCATGGTTCCTGCCAAAGAAGAAACTCAGTGTCAAGCCCAGCACGTCACAGATACTGCCTCATGTCCCCAGAGCAGGCTCAGGGACACAGCTGGCACATCACACACCGATCACTGTCCTGTTAACACTCAGCTTCTGTGCAGGACACATCACCAGGAGCCCTCAAAGCACACCAGAGGAGCTCAGGACCCAGTGACACTCCCATAGCTCATTGGGTTCCTTTAAGCTCAGCTCTGCTCCCATAGCACACAGCTCCAGGATGGGCTTGATGCCAAAGGGCCACACTTCTTCCCCTTTCCTGCAGCCTCAGCCACCCTTTGGGCACCAAATCAAAACCAGGATTACCCCGGGCAAAGAGGACCAACATCTGCTCTTAGCCTGGTCCTTGAGTGAACTTGCCTTGGAAAGTGAAGATAAAACACATCTCCTACAAGGGGACAAGCCACAGCCAGCTGTGGCTGGGAGCAGAGCAGAAGGAGCCCCGTGTTTCCCAGCCAGATGAGCTGCCTGAACACCATCACATCACTGCAGGTAAGGAGGAGCCACTGCAGCCCAGGAATGATGTGCTAGTGAGTGACCAGCACCAGGATAGCAGAGGCTTTGCCAGAGATGCATGGAAAGCTCAACCCAGCACCACTGGGGATGCACCAGGATTCAGGATTCCCAAGCAGAACCTCTCAGGAGTACACACAGACCTCTTGAACCAGCTGAGAAACAGGCACCTCCTGGGCAGATCAGCACTGCCTGTGTGCTGCTTTGCACCTAGAATTTCCCCCTCTGCACCGAGCACGGCCCCAAGGTATGAGCACATCCGTGTCCTGTTGCTGCCCCAGAGCAGCAGGGCGCTGCGGGAAGGAGTGGATGCTCCTCAGGACTAACAGTTCCGTGTATTTTATTTTTACTGATAGAAGTGTCAGAGAAGACAGTTCATAACTCTGTCACCATCTCAGCAGAAAAGGCCTTAAATTCTGATTTCTTCAGCTATTTCACCTCTGAGAGGAGGAGGGATGCACGTAGGCAGGATTAACAGCACAACGGTCTCCGTGCACCTTTAGGAAGCTCAGCACAAGCCTGAGAATATAGCTGGGTGCTCCTGCAAGCAGAGCTGACCCATGCTGACCTCCCCAGGGAGCTCCCCCCACACCCACACAGATCTGCCCCCATCAACCACCATCCAAACTATGAGTGTTCAACATGAGCACAGCATCCGAGCCCCTCTGTGTTCAGCAGCACGAGAATGCCACCAAGGAAAACACTAACTTCCTTCTAAAATAGCACTGCCATAAGCTCAAGTGAGCGGAAACATTATTTCCCAGCCTCACAGCCCATGTTTAAAAAGCAACAGGGCAGTGGAAAAACAATTTGTGTGATGTAGGAACGCGGCTGGTTGGCAGCATCCCTTTCGAGTGTCACGATAAATCTCAATATTGTACATTCCGAGGCAGTCACTTCATTATGTAAGTAATTGCCTGAAATGTCATTTTGATTTTTGTCTGTCTTCATTAACGCCGCAGCTCTTCACCAGCTCTCAGAGCCGGTTCGCTCCGATCCTGCAAATTTAGGAACGGGCTGGAGAAACCTCGGGGGAGAACTTGGAAATTGCGACTAAGAGCATATTAAATGGCACCTTCTGCCTGAAAGAGGCTCTTTGTAGGAAGCCTTCGGAGCAGTACCCAGCATAATAATGTCTCTGGGCAAGTCGTCTCCAGGAACTTCACCGTGCACTGGTGTTAATGCAGAGAGTTCCCAGCCTGCTGGCAGCAGACAGAACCCTGTTAAATAGCGATGGATGCAAGCTGGAGGAGCTCCTGCAGCTAAACCAGCCCTCTGCAGAGGAGCTGGGGGCTCAGGAGTTCAGAGAGCAGCTCCAGCACGGCACGGCTTTTTCAGCTTTCCCAACCCAGAGGGATCCATGTAGGGTCCTAATATAAACAAGCAGGTTTCCAAAGATTCCAAAATCCTTTGGAAGCGTCCCACCTGCTCGGCCAGCACCTACTGCTGTGGAGCCCAGCAACGCAGACTTAATCCAAGCAGAATTGGCAGCGATGCTCCAAGAGGCAGCCAACATCCCACCTCCAAGGAGCATGGGTGGGAGCAGAGCCGTGCATCACACTCGGGGTGCTCGAGTGCTGGCTTCCAGGCTCTGCACCTGTACTGGTTATTTTTAAGCATACTGTTGGGGTGCTTGCACAGGAGAACAGTGCACGTACACAAAACACCCTTAACTGCCCCCACGAGCTGCATCCTGCTGGCAGATGCTCTCGCATTTGAGCTGCTGGTGTTGGTAATTGGGCTCCCAACCCCCAGCCCCTTTCCTCCCCTTCCAGTCCTCTCTTCCCCAAACATCATGGTGATGTTTGTGCCTCACATATATCAGCTCCCCTGCTTGCTCCGTGCTGCTCCAGGAGCGTAAAGAAGAAATGAAAGTGTAAATCAAAGCTCATCCCAAATGGTGCATTCATGCAAGGAACAAAGAGAGAGAGGTGCACAGGTTCTCTGCTCCTTCCCAAAAGCAGCTTCTCTGGTGACAAAGAGCAAAGGAAGGCTCTGCTCCACGGCTGTCCCCAAAAGCAGCCTTTGCTGCTGCTTACCCACAGTGTTTGTTTGCTCCCTGTTACCCACAGCGTTGCCTCCTTTGGAGGCAGAACTGAAGCCCCTGAGATGCTCCACGGATCCCATCACCCACGGCAGCTCCGTGGACCCCACCATCCCTAGATCCCATGGATACGGGGCACCCAGAAGACAAACATGAGAGAAACCCCTCCTAAAAGTCACCACAGAGGGAAAACAAGTCCCAGGGTGAGCACCCAGCACCCCTTTTCCATCCATCACCATTGCAACCAGACCCAACTCTTCCAAGAGCCAACAACAACCCTCCAGCCCTACCTGCAATGCACATCCCTATTTCTCTACCACATTGCTCCCCTGCCAGAAGCATCATTAAAAAAAGTGAATTTCTACATTTTTTTTTTTTTTTTTATGACTTCTCAGCCAGGTCTTTACAATAAGTGTAATTCAAAAGGGAAAAAAGTTAATTTTTTTTTCCCCTTCCATGTATTGGCGTGAGCGATACACAAATCATAATTCCTAAAAATAACAAATTGCAGAACAGGGTAATCAGAAGTAAATTGATATTGATAAATAAGCTTTTCTTCCACGCAGTAGGTGGTTTATTTTAATCTAATGAGTTTTATATTTTCTGAGCTTTCAGATTCCATGATGAAGAGCCGTCTGCGCCAGAATTACGCAGCACTTTGAAATATTGTAATTTTATGGCTCATTTTGTCAGGACTCTTGAAAATGAGATTTGTTCCCAGTGAAAAAATTTACCCTTTTTTTTTCCTTTTATTCCATTCCCTGCAGCGAGGGGAAAAAATTCCCTTGTTAAATAAACCCAGGGCAGCCCATTTATATGCCTAAGGCAGGAGGACGGCCACACCGCTGCCGGTCGGGAGAGGGACTCAGACCAGCTTTCCTCTCCCAGAGCCCACAGAGCAGCTTTCTGCATTTGCTCCTATCTCTAAGCGAGGAAAGGAGGTGAAGCATTTTGCTTGGTGCTGCCAGATAATGTTTGCTTTTCCAATAGGAAACAAGCATTGGCTGCGAGACGTTCACATCTCATTCGACAAAAAACAAAATGTTTTATTTGAGCAGAAGCTTCTGGACGCCAGTCTGTGCAAGAAAACTTTGTCCTATTTGGGAGTGCTGGGCTTCAGCCCAAGCAGGAAAACTTTGTCCCAGCTGGAAGTGAAATTAGCTCTCCAAGCAGTGGCAAATGCCATAAAACCAGGCAATAACTGCATGGATCTGCATGAGCAAAACACTTTAGCTGTGTGGCTGCAGAAAGCCACCTTGTAGGAGCGTTACAAGCCCAGGTATCACATTCACTGCCTCACTCATGCAATATTTAACAGCACCTCGAGGCCTTTGGGAAGGAGCACGTCCCCCACCGAGGCATGCATGGCCACCCATCCTGCCACGGTGAAGGCAGCATCTCTCTTCAGAGGATGGAAGATGCCCAATTTTTGGACTGGGGCAGCACTGAGTCCCCAGCAGTGGTTGCTATGCTTCCCATGGTGACTAGCAACCATTTTCCATCACAAAACCTCTGCCAGGCTGGAGGAGCAGCAGCAGCATGCTGGGGTGAGGCATGGGGATGAGCCACTGGGCTCCTGGGCTGCACCAACAGAACCCGGCTCATGGAGAACCAAGGAGTGGATGCTGCTAATGTGGGATGAAAAAGTGAAAAACTTGCCCACAGCAGCACAGCTTAGCTTAAAAGAAATTAGGAGAAGGGCATGGGAATTATTGCTTTAGGGGGTAAGCAGCACATGTAGCATGGACTCATGCAATGGGAACCTCTCCAAAGTCAATCCCAATGAGAAACGAACAAAGCAGCAAGAGGAAAGACACCCGGGTCTGGCCCAAAGCTGCTGGGCAATGGGAGGCCAGGTGCTTTCTGCTCATGCCCTGCTCAGAGAGGAGGACAACTGAAGCGGAATTTAAAATAACACATCCATCTGAACGTTGTTGGGTGCTCTTGCAGAATAAGAAATGCCCTCAGCAGGCATGTGCTATATGGCTCAGGTTGGCTCCTGCAGAGAAAGAGGAACCCAGGGCTCTGCAGGGAGAGGCAAATCTCAGGGCAGGACCCCAGGCAGCCTGATCTAGTGGTTGGCAACCCTGCCCATAGCAAGGGGTTGGAACTGAGATGATCTTTGAGGTCCCTTCCAACCCAAGCCATTCTATGATTCTATGATCTCAGAATGGGATCCAAGAGACGAGATTCCAGAAGTTGCATCCCCCACACACAGCCAGAACTCCCAACCACAGAACACACCCAGCAAGGTCCTTGTCCCAGTGTACAGACCCAGCTGCGTGTTTCTATGAAGATGTGCAGCAGGGAAGGAGACAAGATGTGCCAGGATGGCTCTTACGATCATTTTGTTAAAAGCAGCACATAGTGAGGTCTGGTGGCTGCCATCCTTATGGACTGAAAACCATCAGACAACACCAACGTATTGGAAACATACATTAATGTTATTCCAAACATGCACAAATGCATGCTTTAACCTCTGCTAGAGTGATTGCCAAACCCCGGGTAACATTCCGGATATCTGCAAGATTTGGATGAGCCGTGCAGAAACCGCTGGGATTCCCCACCTCAGCCACACAACCCACGAGGTGAAATAGGATCCCGTAGCAATGCAAGCACAAAGGCCTGAAACCTAAATATTTTTAAATATTTCTAAGGCTTAGGCCATGAAAGTCCCAAACTAACCCTTGTCCTGCAATGTTGCTGAGATTCCTATTACAGGATGCTGCAGGGAGAAGTCCTGGGACACTTTGACCCATTCGTGCTCACAGGAGTTAGCCCAAGAGCAAACCCACACAGCCCATACCCAAGGCTGCACACAGCTGGGATGCTCCCACCCTAACAAGAGGCCACAGCCTAATTGGCAAAGAATTAGTGCTCAAAACCAGCTGTGCAGACATGGAAGAAACTCCGTAAACTGAGCCCTTTTTTGGATGTCTCCACCACCCTGGCTGCTTTTGGGGGAAATTCTGCCTTGTTCTGTGCCTATCTCCATCAAGCTGGGCACTGCTCCGGAGCAATACGTTCAGGTGGAGCCTCGGGCAGTGCAGCTGAGCTCTCAGCTCCCACTTATCACAAAAGGGAAATAAATAAATAAAGTGGGGAACATCAATTTCCACAGTTTTCCCTAAAGGGAGTGTTTTACAACTTAGCGTTACAACAAAACATTGCTCCTTCACGGCACAACCTTGACTCCACGCTGCACAGCGTACAGTTCCAACCTGAGAGCACCGCGCTGGGGATGGATGGGGTGGAAGGAGAAAACGCAGCTGCAAAGGGATTTCCTCCCTTCCCTTCCATCCCCAGGGGAAGGAGGAAAGGCGACATGGGAATTCCATCCTCCAAACACCCCCACGGGTTTTGACTAGCATGCATTTCCCGTGGGAAAGCTGTGAGACACACAGGTCTGACTCCATCTGGAGCTGCACGCGGAGGTGTCCCAGCACAAGGCATTGGGAAGTGCTGGGGACACCATGGGGTAAGGGACATGTGCTGTGCCCAAGGACCTGCCGACAGGAGGGCTTCGGGGGCCTCGCAGCACAGGGAGACGTGAGCAAGCAACAACAGAAAGCACCAGCACAGAAACTTCCCATTCCATCATAGAATCCCCCACAAAACACCACCACAGTATTGAGTGAATCATAGAATTATGGAATCGTGAAGGTTGGAAAAGACCTCCAAGATCCCCCAGAGTCCAACCCCAGCCCATCCCCACCACTGAGCCGTGTCCCTCAGTGCCACATCCCCACGGTTCCTGGACACCTCCACGGACAGTGACTCCACCACTCCCTGTTGCAATGGCAATGAAAGAGGCAGCTGGTAAAAGCTCTAAGAATAAATAACTGTTGCCTTTTCCTTCGGCATCCTTATTAGTTTCCCTTTCATCTTTGGCAGCTCCTCACTAATTCTCTCTTTGCCCAATCAAACGCTGATAACAGAGCCCCACACCTGTATCCTGCTTGCAGCTGGACACAGGCTATTTACCTTCCACAGCATCCCACATCTCTCCAGGTCAATCAGAACAAAAGGAGCAGTGCTGTGCAGATCCAACAGAGCAACAGCACTTGGGGGAAAGCTGCCTCAGCCACTCGTGCCTAGCAAAAACTCTGTGAGTTCATCAAGGCTCTCACAACGTAGCTGTGCTTAACAAGGAGTTTGAAGTTTGAGTATTTTCTCTGTATGAAAGCTGTGGCTGGTTCAAAGCCAAAGATGCTCGGCCAACACCAAGTTGGTCTGGGGGAAGATTATTTAAATAAACACAACTGTTGGCTCTGTCAGAGATAAATGAAGAGATGAGCAAGCAAAGGAGCAGGAAGAGAAAAAAAAATAAAGTGTTTTCTCAAGAAATAACGAGCTCGAGGCGAGTTTGTCGCTTTGAAAAGCCGTTTTCCCATTTCATTTGGGTTTGGAGGGATTAGAGCAATCTCTTTCATTGCCATTCAGCGCTGCTCGGCCACCGGCAGCCCCAGCACCGCGGCCGCTCCTCCGCCGGGCTCCGCGCTCGCTGCTCCCAAAGAAGTTCAGCCCGGGAAAGTTGATGGCATTTTGCTGCCTCCTCCGTTAATCCCAGCTCAGAATTATAACCACGGGAGGGGGGAAAGGACCGCAGGGGGGAGGGTGTTGCTTTCAGGTTTGGGGTCAGACCGGCGGCACATCTTTTACCCAAAGGGATGAAGGCTGCGCGCCCCATCCTATCATCACCGCCACCACGCTGCATCCTTCTGAGCGATCCCCCCCAAAAATCCTAACAGTAGCGATGCTCACCCTAAAGTTATCCGCTCGGCGGCAGAGAAGCGGAGCTGCNACCCCACGGGGTGGGGACCAGGCTCAGCACCCCCAACACCCCCACACATTATGGGGTACAGGCTCAGCACTCCCAGAACATCCCCCGGGTGATGCTCAGCACGCCCTCCCACACACTTCATAGGGTTCAGGCTCAGCAGCTCCCATATCATGGGGAGCAAATTCAGCCCCCCCCCAGGTGATGGGGTCCAGGC
>WBMW01006495.1:924145-972118 GCA_013396635.1 Penelope pileata | reverse complement strand
CCTCAGCCTCCCGCCAGAGCACGCCCCAGGGATGGGGTCCAGGCTCAGCCCCCACCCCAAACACCCCTGCAGACATTATGGGGTCCAGGCTCAGCAACCACCCTGAGCACCTCCCACGTTACAGGGGTCCAGACTCAGTTCCCCCTCCAGAGCATCCCCCCCAGTTTATGGGATCTTGGCTCAGCCCCCCCACGTTATGGGGTTCCAGGCTCAGTTCCCCTTTCAGAGCATCCCCCACATGATGAGGTCCCTGTTCAGCCCCCTCCCAGGAGCAGGGTCCAGCTGCAGGCTGGCACCAGCACGCCAGTAGTTGCCTTTTGTGAAGAGGCTTCATCCCAAGGCATGCACCAGGCACACAAAGTTTAACTCAGCCTCTTCTTCTGGTTTATTTTAGCATTATTACCTCGTGCTGGAGGGCCAGGCAGGCCCATGAGCCTGGTGTAAATCATACATGAGTGGAACACGATACAGGCAGCGTGCTGGCAGCAGGGGCTGTGCTCTGAGGCACACCAGCACCGGTGCACAGCAGTTATTATCCCTATGCACCTCTCCCTTGGGTACCCGGGTTCCTGGAGACGTAGCGTTACCATCCCAGTGGCACCAATGCATCCTTCCACCCAACCCTCTGCAGAAACACCCACTGAGCCCATAGGGGAGCGTGGCTTTACATGCAACAAGTGTCCCAATGGGGACAGGGAGAGACATGCATCCCCAGTGGGATTGGGGTGGGTCACCATTGCTTCCCATGGAGCTGTTTGCCACCCCAGTGCTTTCACGCTTGCTGCATCTCCTCCCAGCACCCCAGCAATGCTCCATCCCCTGATGGGGCAGGGCCCTGGCTCTTACCCTGTTGCACACATCCACCAGCCCACAGCCATCCCCATCTCAGAGGGGCTGCACCCTCACCACTTCCCCTAAGCAGCTCCTAATTAAAACCCCCAAACAAGAGCACTTTACGCTGCTAAAACCCCCCATGAGCCCTCATACACTTACCTTCACATCCCTCCTTCTGCAGCACCAGTTGGCAAATGCCTCTGCAGGAGCAGGAGGGGATAATTAAGCCCTTGCCTCGTGCACAGCTTCTGCTAATTATGCAATTACCTCGGCTCCTCTGCTGATTGAACCCAGCTGGGCAGGGGGCAGCTCCCTGTGCCCTGCATCCATGGGAGCCCCCATATTGCACACTCCAGGGCCAGTCCATGGGTGCTCCCCCGCAGCACCTTCGACTGAGATGCTGGCAAATAACATCACATTGTGGTGTTGCTCTGGGTCTGCCCTTAAAACCCCATCCAACAGCTGCAGCGATGCCCTGTGCCCAGTCTGTAAACCAGGGAACTAAGCAACAAAAAGGGGGGAAAAACATGGCAGGTGTGTATTAAGATGAGCTTGTTCAGAAAATAAGACCTGTGCAAAGGTGCAGGAGGACTTTTTGCAGCCTGTGTTCTCCTGCTCCCCTCTCGCTGGAGTTCAGCACATTTGCAGGATGAATTTGTGCAGGACTCATGCTGGGTGTTGTGCCCACCTGAGTCACGTTGCTGTGTGCCAGGACTGGCAGCGAGGTGCTTTTCCAGTGTGAAATTAATTTCCAGGTTCGTTTCACACGGAATTTTAAGGCCAGTGTTAGGATCACACTTCTTATTTACGAGTTGACGAGAGGAATGTGAGCAAAGCGAAGGGGTAGCTGGCGCTTCCTCCCTCTGTAGAATAAAAGAACAGCCGATCCCTTTTTTTCCCTTTGCTCCTCTCCGCAGGCAGAGGAGAAGCTGCCATCTGCAGGCACTGCGTCCTCCGGACAGCTCCACTTCCCACTTCAATGCTTTCCCCTCCTGTGCTCACTCCCCGGGCACACTCTGGGCCGGGCATGGGACTCCCCTCCCGCAGTGACCAAAGGGCACACAACGCAAATTGGGTCACATTGGTGCCTTGGGGACAGCCCGGAGAGCCAGGGAGCAGCTTCAAGCCCCAGGGTCTGCCTGGGCTGCTCCCACCTGCCTTGGGCTCCTTTTCCAGCAAGGTCTGCTGTTCCCATTGCTGCTCGTTTAGTGCCGTTATGGTTGAGTTAGCACAGCTGTAAGTTAAGAAGGTGAGCCAAGGAGACAAGAAACAGTAGAAAAAAGAGTAGATGCCTACTAAAGAATTCTCAGTGTGACTACGTATGCTTTAGCTTGGGAGGGTATTTCAGGCTGGATATTAGAAATAAATTCCTTCTCCTAAAGAGCCATCAGGTGCTGGCACAGCTGCCCAGGGAAGCCATGGAGTCACCATCCCTGGAGGTGGTCAAGAACCGTGGAGATGTGGCACCTGGGGACATGGCTCAGTGGGCAGAGTGGGGATGGGTTGGGTTGGACTGGGTGGTCTTGGAGGTCTTTTCCTGCCTTAATGATTCTATTATTCCATGATTCTTTGAGTGGGCACGGTGGGGATGGGTTGGTGGTTGGACTTGGTGATCTTGGAGGTCTTTTCCAACCTTAATGATCCTATAGGGTGTCAAGGGGTGACTCCAGCCCTGCAACATGAGGGGACACACAAGGAACGTAACACGGAGACATTTCACTCTGGCTGCAAAGAACCCTTTCTTAAGCACAAAAACGATGCTGGCAGGGCTCCGAGGGGACGCACGTAAAGCAGGAGTCAGCTCCTAGAGATGGAGATCCAACTGGCTCGACTCTGCGTTGCCATTGGAGCTCCCAGGGCTGCCCTGGGAAGAGGAAAGGCGATGCCAAGGAGCAGCTGCGGGCTGGGGCTCGTGCCCGGCCAGCTCCCGCGATGCCGTGATGAACGAGGAGAGAAACTTTCCGAGCGCAGTTTTCTCTCGCCGTGCAGCCCAGCAGAGCACAAGCCGCTCTAATCACAAGCTACAGTCCTTCACCATCTGTTTAGAGCCTAATTACAAATGCAGGAAAATAATGTGCTTTACAATTGCACCAGTAAATGCTGTAAATGATTTAAATGCATGCATATGTTCCCTGCAGAATTCAGCATGCATCTGCGGCTTCTTCTCCTCGCGTCAGGCACACAAATCAAGGAAAAAATACCCAACTCTGACGAACAGAATGTCCCTAGGACGGTGATTTTTATCCCTTCTTCTTCCCCCCTGCTGGAATAGCAAACGGGGCTTTTTTGTAACAATTCATTCAGCAGCGTTTTCTTCGCTTCCATTTTAAAAACTGTTCATCGCTGCCGTGTAAATATAGTACAAATTACCCCATAAAACACGCAGAAGGAGCACAGCAGCCGGGTAAGCCTGCAGCTGGCTGGTGCTGTTTCAAAGTGGAGCTGGGGTGGGGGAAGAGCTGGCTGTGGGGTCCCGGGTCTGCTCGGCTCAGCTGCCAGGGACGGGGCCCCTGAGATGGGGCTCCCGGCCGTGCTCTGGCTCAGGCTGCAAAGCCACGGAGGTTTGCCAAGCCAAAGCAAGCCTCAACTCAGGCAGTGTGTGCTGAGGGGGAAAATGGCGAAGGGATGGGATGGGGCGGGGTGGGATGGAACCAAATGAGATAGAATGGAATAGGATAGTGTGGGATGGGATGGGATAGGCTGAATAGAATGGGATACAATAGAATAGGATGGCATGGGATGCTTTAGAATTGGATGGGATGGGATAGAATAGGACAGGCTGAATAGAATAGAACGGGATGGGATAGGATAAAATGGGATAGAATTGGATGGAATGGAATAGAATGAGATAGAATAGGATAGGCTGAATAGAATAGAATGGGATGGGATATAATAGGACAGGATAGGATGGGATGGGATAGAACAGAATGAGATAGAATTGAATGGGATAGGATAGAATAGAATAGGCTGAATAGAACAGGATAGGGTAAGATAGAATGGAGTAGAACAGGATAGGATAGAATGGGATAAGATAGAATGGGATAGAATAGAATGGAATGGAATAGAATAGAAAGAATGGAATGGGATCGATCTTTTATTTTGTAGGGATGTTGGGGGCAGTCCCAGCTGAAGACGCTGGGATGCTCTGTGCTGCCTGGAGGATGCCCTGCACAGAGCCATGGTACCCACAGTGATGGGTACCATACACCTCCACCCTTGCAGCCCCAGCTCCAGGCATTGAACCACCAAATGCAAAGCCACTGCAGCTGCTTTTGACCCAGCACCCTGGCCAAACACTAAAAGGATGGATCCTGCCCCAAAGCACACACAGCAGGGCAGCCAAGAGGCAGCTGTCCTGTTGCTGTGCATCGCCACGAAGGTGATGCTGGAGGACAGCGAGGTGGTTGCAAAGATGCCTCCACCTGCCAAATGTTCACAGTGCTATGCCAAGGGCTCTGGACCAGGTGTTGCAGATGGAGTGGTAGCAGGGGGCAGCATTCCCATCCCACAGAGCACTCAGCAGTGGGGACAGCCCACGTCAGGCTTTGGAGATCAGAAAGTCACTTGCAACCCACGCGAGATGAACATCACACCGTAACACGTTTCCTGTCCTCTCAGAGCACGCTGGCTTGCTTTAAAGCCCCCAATGCCTGCACACAGAAGCTCCAGAATGGGAAGCAGCATAGCTGGCACCACTAAGGGCAGAAAGCACACAAAAGAGGTCGGGCATAGGCTCAGTCATTCTCTTTATAGCAGAAGCTGAAACAGATGCGTCTCCTCCACTTCTGCCCTTTCATCCAAGCCCTCTCTCTCTGCCATCTTTCCATTTTTATTTTCCACTTCACAGCCTCTGTCCTCCCATGGCTGCTTGGACCTGGACCCCACGGTGGGTGCAGAAGGCAGCACAGGGCACGGGTGGCACTGCTTTGGCAGCGATGCTGGCCCCAGGCACTGCGCAAGCAGCACTCTTCCCCTTGGCAGCAAGCTGGATCCAGGCGAGTTTTGATTGAGTTTCACTTCATGGGTCCGTGCTCATGAATTCTGCAGGACTCTGCATGGCTCACTGGATGCCAAGCCCTGCAGCAATCACGCCAGTCCTTTCCCCAGCAGCCAGATCACGGCCAGGTTCCCTCTGCACCATGCAAAGCCATCAGCAAGCACGAGCCTGAACCTAAACTGGGTATCTGAACCCACACTGGTGAGGATGAGAAAAAGCCAGGCCAGTGTCACTTGGCTTCAGGCTGCCCCAAAGGGAAAAGAAGGTTTAGTGATACAATATGTTTGACAACCAGATTCATTTACAAGATTGCTGCAGTGTTTCTACCTTTCCAACACAAGTCAATAGCAGAAGACTGAAAACATTTACAGCTCTACTCATCTCTTTGAGGCAGCTGAGGAGGTGGCGTGAGCCAGAGTCCATCTGGCAGTGCCTTTGTGGACAGGCAAGGAATACCCAGCACCAACCCTGCTCCCATCTCCACGTCTTCCTTCAGACCCTGGGTGACTCAGCTCCAAAAGAGAGGCCTGGCGAGTTCTCTGGAACCACAAAAACATGCTGCCATCCAGCTAAATGCCGTGAAGATTTTTGTTGCTGCAGTACTTCTGCTGGCTGCCCCACCTCAATGCCAGCGTGCAGGCATCACTCCTGAATCTGAACCCGGGGCTGGTGGATGGCTGAAACCCTCGTTAAATGCGCATTAGTTAAAAACAGCCTGGGCAACTCCAAGAGAATCACAGAAGCATTAAGGCTGGAAAAGACCTTTAAGATCATCCAGTCCAACCATCCACCTTCCACCAGTATTGCCCACTAGACCGTGTGCCTAAGAAATCACTCCAGACACCACCATTTACACAGTATCAAGAATTAACTTTATTACCAACGGTATCAGACAATCAAGTCCTGTCTTGAGAGGTATTCGGTCATTTCCCTTTGTAACATTGTGGGGAGGACAAGCAGATGTGCAAAGCAGCCAGTAAATGAGCAGGATCTCCTAACACCTGGTGCCTGGGGAAATCTGATGAGTTCAGGAAACCAGACCAACCCAGAGCAGAAGACCTCTCCCTTCAAAACCCCACCGAGGTCACTTGAAGCTGAAGATATACGTATTTGAGATGCCACCAGGTGCTCAGCCCTGGGTATTTCCATCTCAGAAATGATTTCACATCTGCAGACAAGAAGCAACTAACTGCCTTTGCCCCCAGAGCAAGTCAGTATCTAACCAGTGGATTAGAAATGTGAATGCCACTGCTAGTGCTTGTGCTGTTGATTGCAGTGTATGCAAAGTCGTGTGCTGTAAAGCTTTTCTCCTCTGCATCACATGCCCTGTAAATTTTTCACCCATGTCTGGATTTTATGGTTTTGTGTTTCTTTTTTCATATCATAAAACAAAACTGCATGTGCATCGCCAAGGAGCCCAAATCAAAACGGTGCTGAGAGCATCTCACTGGAGGCTCGGCATCGCATTTCATCTCTGTAAGCTGCTGGCCTGGGATTAAAAACAGCAAGCTTCAATGAAAATAAAAGAGATGCGTTCTTTTTCTGATAACTCTGAGTCACGAAGCCTTAAAGGAAGTGTTTTCCACAGACAGTACCCCCTCGAGGCATCAGCTGTAATGCAGAGTTATTCCTTTCCTTGCTCACTGCTTCATCTCTCCCAGACCATAAATCCACGCAATTTGAGAAAACAAATATGGTAATTGAATTTAGGGCTGCGTCTGCATATGGCAGTTTATGCGAGGTTAAAAGGCCTTTGGGTGGGCCATCTCTTTGGGTGTCACAGTAACTCATTGCCCTGAAAGCACCTGGGGCCTGTAATGCCACCCATTTGCCTTAACTAACCAATTTTCTGCTGTGAACCTACTAAGGGTAACATCAGAGCCCCTCTAGCAGCTCTCCCTGGTTTTACTGCCCTCTCTCAGCACAGCCTAAAGGCACCTTAAAAACCACAGAGGATCACTTTGCATTTCAGTTTCCTTGGGACTTACCTGCAGAACTGTAGGGCAGTGTCCACAGGCACCGCCTCCATGGCTGCACTCAGCAGCACAGAAAAGCAAACAGCCACAGGCTGTTTTCATCTGGAAAAACCAAAGCAAGAGGAAGTGCAAATGGAGAAGTTCCCCTGGCACATACCAGGGTTTCCCTTTCCTCAGAAACCCTCCCCTCCCCCTTGAAATGATGCCCTGTTGCCATCCATCCACCCTCGCAGCTCACTTAAGGCTTCAAGGGCTGGAGAACCTTTGGTTCCATGCTGCCATCAGGGTTTAACACAGTGAGCTGCCCTTTTCCAGGGGCATTTTCACAAGGGAGAGGTTTCTTAGACTGCTCAGGCGTTCCCATCGCTTCCCTGCAGTCAAGGCTTTTTGGTCCGTTTGCTTTGCTCCCCAGCTCCTCCCAGCAGGGCTCTGGGGATGACCCAAAGCAAACCAAGAGTTTGTGCTCCTCTAGATGAGGTGCACGACCAGCACGGAGCACGCGGAGCCCAGGGCCAGCCCCAGGACTATATAGAAGCTCATCACCACCCCTGCTGCCTCGGCCAGCTCCTTGGGCACAATCTTGGGGCCATAAATGATGGCCAGCGTCCCCAGGTAGCCATTGCTGAGCCCCAGCAGCACAGTGAAGGCCACCGGGTAGACGTCGCGGTTGAAGAGCACCGTCCTTATGTGGGCCCGGGGCTGGTAGTTGCAGAGGATGAAGAGAGGGAGGAAGATGGTTCTGAGGAGAACCAGGGCGGGCAGCAGCTTGCTGTTGGGGCCGGGCACCTGGATCCAGGCAGTGATCTGCCGCCCGCACCAGTCGGCAAAGTTGTACAGCAGGAAGCTGGTCAGCGGCACAAAGTACTTGGTGGCCCACAGGCTGCCCGAAGCCTGGTGGGCAGACTGGATGCTGGAGGAGAGCGAAGGGAAGATGATGATGGAGATGAAGAAGACGTAGAAGAGGCAGGAGCCGAGGGCGGCGGTCTTGCGCAGGATGGGGCGCAGGGGAGGGACGGCGGTGCTTCGGGGCAGGCCGCGTGCCGGGCCTCCTGGCTCCACCTCGTCCTCTGTGGGGCTGCCAGGAGACATGGCGGCCTGCGACGGGCCCTCCCCATGGCTCCTCATGTAATACCTGAAAAACAGAAGAGGGAGATCACACGGAAGCTGGAAATTTGGGACAGGGAGGCTCAGCAGCACCCTTCCTCCCTCTGAGGAAGCTCCCCAGAAGCCCAGCCCCTGTCAGAGCAAGTTTCGGCCTGTGGTTTCGGTCAAATGGGGAAGCACAGATGGCCGTGCCACCACGAGGGTGCTGCCAGCAAGCCCAGCCATACCTGGAGTACTCCAGGCGGGGCAGCAGGAGGTACACCATGATGCAGACGACGAGGAAGATGTCTGCTGTGAGGAAGTAGGCCAGGGCGCTGTCGGTCACGTCGGCTGCTGCCGCCAGGTCAACAATGGAGGCGATGGCACTGACTGTGCCGCCCATGGCCTGACCTGCAAGGTGGATGTTTGTGGGGTGCGGCAGAGCCAGGAGCCCCCTGGATCCCCTCTATTGCATCACACAAGAGCCAGGATGTGACCCGGCCCACAGGGCCAAACTCATTAAAACAATCCTGTCTCAGCCCTGGGAAAAATGTCTCCATCTCAGCTTGATTTCTCCCCTTTCCTCTTGGCTTCTCAGCCATCCCACAGCACATTTATAATGTTATCAACACCAGCAAGCCTCCAGGGAGCTCATCACTCACAGCTCCCCGTGTGCCCCTCATCACTTATGGAAATGCATGTAAATGCTGATGGTGGAAACAAGGCAACGTTTAAGATTCCTCCAGATGCAAAGCAAGAAGCGAAAGGACACCACCTCCTTCCTCCATTTTCCCTGCACAGAAGAAACGAACAGATAAAGCTGTGGCCTTGCTGTGGGTGCTGTGAGGGATGTTCTCCCCCAAGAAGGGATGGTGAAGGTCTGTCTGTCCCTGCTGAGAGCTCAGCACCAGGGTTTGGAGGGCATTTACAGAAATGAGAGCACTGGCTCATGTGACCAGCATGCCTCTTGTTCAGCAACTTCCCTTTATCTCAGTCTGCAAGTTGTAGGTTTTTTTTTCCTTTTTTCAAGGCAAAGTGAAGTTTCTAAAATAAACACCATGTGACAAAATGTCAGATGCAGGGGGAATCAACCCAACCCACGCCAACCCAGGAGCACAACCCCAGCAGGTGCAGGGATGCAGCAGGAGGGGACCCCTCGTGCTCAGGGACCCGCACCTGAGAGCAGTGCCTGTGAGTTCCTCATGGGGAAGCAGCTGCTCAGGCCCAGGATGCTGCTGGTGAAGATGGTGGAGGCACTGCTGACCACCACCACGCAGCCAACGGTGAGGGCGAAGAAGCTGGTGGTCCAGGTGGACGTGTCGACCTTGACCAGCACGGTGATCACCAGGAAGACAGACAGCATGACAAAGAGGGACGACAGGATACGGACGCTGGCGGGCACCCTGGGGACAGCGGGGAGGAATGACTCAGTGACCCTCTCCTAAAGGCACCCCAAATCCCTGCTTCACGCTCATTAAAAAACCATATCGGAAAGGTGTGATGCAGAGCGTGGCACCTCCTCTGCTGTTAGGAACAAACTGAATTTAAGATAAAGAAAAAGAAAGGTGAAGAAGATAATTGTTTGAGGAAGGAGGGCACTTGTTACACAGGCACGAGGCTTTCTCAGTTCATTTGTGGGGCAGAAAGGAGGGAGGAAGAGAAGGGGTGACAGCCCACCCTGCACGTACCTGTTGACCAGCAGGAAGTTTCCAACCAGACACAGCACCGAGGGCACGGTCGAAGCGATGGAGATGTAACTCTCAAAATAGTCCTGCCAGGAAAAAGCATGGAATAAAAAGGTCAGGTGGAACAACACAGCAACTTCAGCTCCTGAATACAGCATGACACAGAACAAGAGGTGAGTTGTGAGGTGTGTGCCACATCACATCATGGCATTAATATTCCCAGCTAACATCTTGAAAGCCCACAGCGCAAACCTGAGTATCCCTCTGCAGATGGCATGACCTGGGCACCATGTGCCAGAGCACCCTTGGGCAAAAGGGATGTTATTTTCCTTCCTGGTCTCCTTCTCTGAAGGAAATAGAGATCCAATGCACATTTACTCATCCATCACTGGGGAAGCTTGGCTCACTTTGAAGATGATCTACATCCCCAGCCAACAGAGACGTGTTCTCATCTCCCACAGCTCCCCAACTCCAGCACCGTGCCCCTGCTTCATCCAGAAACCAGGAGGCATTTGGCACCTGTGCTCTACCCACTCCAGGTTTTTCTGCAGCTTTGCGCCGTCTTCTTTTAATCAGTTTACAAGCGTGTTAATTTATTCTTTGCCATCAAGAGCTTTACTGCAAGCGACGGGAAATCTAATAATCGCTCCTAGAGGGGCTGTAGGCAGGGAGATGTAAACGCCCGCACTCCCTGCAGCGCCTTGGGAAGCAGCAGGCTCAAAGCTCTGCAGACACCCAATGAATTAGAGAGCAGCCAAAACAACGTGCTAAAACTAAGCCTTATTTACCAACCTCCCTAAAAAAAAAAAAGCCCCCTGGGGATATTTAATACACTTGCAAGTTAATTTTCTTTTTGAGGCGGTGGTGAGGAAACAGCTTTAGAACGCTTTTCACCACGCTGAAGTACATCTGCACTCGTGGTGATCCTGTGCTTCAAGAACCATCGGGAAATGCTCGTTTGCTCACAGAAAACGTCCTCACACGAGCAGTGGGAAGGGAAATTGGGAAAGTATTTATGAAAAGTGGGTGTCTGGGCTGTGCTCGGTCGCTCTGGGAAATCTGGCTCCACCAAATGCTGCTGGAAGAGGAGAGACAATTACAAGTGTTTCAATTTCTATAGCATCCAGGAAAACGAAAAACAAGAAGCAAGACTATCAGTTGGCCCTTCTGTTTCTGCAGAGCCCTCCCTAGCATCCAAGGGCCTGCATCACTCTCATGGACGTGGTTTCAAACCATTTAGTATTGCCAAAAATCCAAGTTCACAAGCTACAAACCAGCAGGATCACCTTATAGCACCAACCAGCTGCAAGCACCACCATGCCCAGAGGATGGGAGCGCAGCCCACTGGGACGTGTCGGGCTCGAATCACAAACCATTCACAAGTTTTAAGTCTTTGGGAGAGTCTTCACCATGACCAAACTGCTCTCCAGAAGGGCTGGGCCAGGGGCTGACGGCTTTATTTCTGATTCAACTCAACCACTACAGAAGACCCAGGTTGCTCTGCACTGAACAAAGCAACAATTCTCACGCTCAGCACCACAACATGTGCATTCAGATCCAGTGTTGGAGGAAAATAAGGTTTTCTGGAGGGGCCACCTTCCATCCTCGAGTGTAAAGAAGGGCCCGCGTGATGTTGAGAAAGTTCTTTCAAGGAAAACCAGCATCTTCCTTTCTTTTTTAAAATAGCACCGCTTATTCATGTTGTTACAGCAGAGCAGGAAGAGAAAACTGGAAGTCAACTGCTGTTGTTGAACTGCTGTTCCCAGAGAAATCCAACTGTGGGATGAGCTGCACCCTTAGAAACACCAGCAACAAAACGCAAGCAGTGGGGTTAAATTAGAGCTGCCCTATGACAAGAAGATGTACAAATCAGCAATGACCAGCCTGCGATACTTATTTTACCCAAAAACAGCTTATTCAAAAATTGTCTGGGACCAGCCTACTGCAGAAGCAATAGGAGAGGGTGGGATGCAGGAGCACGGCACATTGCACATCACCCCGAGCATCCTCTCCAGCAGGGTCATGCAGCACCAGCCTAATTCCACTGCCCTGGTCTCCACCAAGCCACCCAGGATCCCCATTTGCACCAGCTTGCTGGTATTCCATCATCGTGGTCCAAGCATCTCCAGTTGCACGGTGCTTTCTCCCCATCAACAGCACAGCAGGCTTGGAGCTATTACAGCAGCACAGCTGTGGGTGCCATCCAGGCGTGAGGAAGCGCAGAGAAAACGTGGGCGTTGCACCTGGCTCCGTGTTTGTGGAAAAAAAATGTGCCCAAACCACCTGAGCAAGCTGGGCAGCAGGAGGAGCAGATGCAGCCTCATCGCACCGACGCTTTTTCCAGGCACAAGGAAATAGCGTCGCTTTGCTGGGGGAGCAAAGAAAGGAGGAATGGCCACACATCCTGGGGACATCCCCTGGCAAGAAAAAGGGGGAGAAAGAGAAGGCTCTGGGGGGAGAAGAAGGACCTTGTGTGCAACCTTGATAGCAAGCCCACTGCCCCCAGCACGCATCAATCGTGTTGTGACAAACTCCCCATCCCATATACCAAGAGCCAGAGGTTTATGGCCATAGCAGACCCTCTGGTCACACCTGCCAGACCTTGAAGGAAAAGTTGTAAAGCATCCTGGGAGGAGCAAGGCTACGGCCAACCACGTGCTCCTACAAAGCCCTGCCACTGCCTCTGAATCGCACAGCGAGGTGGAAAACACTTAAACATGTTCAATGTCCCTCCATGAGGCCAGGAGTTGAGAACAAATTTGGATGGAAAACTGTTCCTGCCCCCAAAACACAGGGAGCTGCTCCTTTGGCAGTGCCAACTCACCCGCAGGTCCGAGGGTCCCTGTCCCGCCTGCTCCGAGCAGTTCTGCAGCTTGTACACCCAGTAGTGCTTTGCCGTGATGAAGAAGTTCCAGGGCAGCAGGGACCCGACGCCCAGGAGGAAAAAAATAACGTAAGCCCCATAGAAGCGGTCACTCGGCTTTTGCCGGCTGGGTCTGTTCACCGAAGGCTCCTCGAGCAGTGGGTCCTCATCCGGGGAAAAGCTGCTGCCCGCTGGGTGCATGGTGCCAGCACGCTGCAAAACAGCCCCAGAAAGGATATTAGCACACATAGGGGTTGGCAGTTGTTGCCAGCATAGCCCTCTGGGTGCCCAGTAGGTGCAGGGTGAGCGAGCTGAACTGGCCTGGCACGCAGCATGGGATGGCTGTGACCTGACAGGACCCAAAATCAGATTGGGAGCGACTCAGCCCCAGCAGCACCCACGAGCCCATCCAGCAGGCAGCATGGCACCCGGCCCTGTTTCATCACAGCTAATAATTAACCCATCCCTGCAGCCTGGCTCACGCGCCACGCTCGCTTTTCCCCTTGTAAGCAGGAAACCTCCAAGGCTCCAAAGAAAATAATAAGTAACAGCCAGCGACCTCCCACAGCAGGTGACCCATCAGCCAGGCTTCTGAAAGCGTCCTGTAAACTAACCCAACGCCACCAGGCTCAGAAGCCAACGCAGCATCACAAAGGCTTTGCAGAGTGACTCATCCGCCGGTGCAACATCAGCGGTATTTGCAAAGCGACCGCTGACCACCGGTGCTGCTCAACCAACCTCCCCCGCCACGGACGGGGGGGCTGCGAGGAAGGCCCCGATAAAGCTGGGAGGGGAGAAAACATCGCAAATCGGGGATTTTGCAGAAATCCTTCAAGCTAAAGAGGGGAAAGCGCTGCGGACATCCCTCCACCCTAACCCGCAGCCCCACTTACTCGGGCACCGCACGGCCCCGCCGCTTCCTTCCGTGCCGGGGATCGCCGCCCCGCTCCGCCCCGCCGGGGGTGGCCCCGGCCCGGCCCCCGGGCGGTGCCGCGTCGGGCGGAAGGGAAGCGATGAGAGGTGGCCCCCCCGCCTCCTGCTCGGCTGACACGAGCAGCATCACTTCCTCCCTTTTTATTTTTTATTTTTTCCCCTTTGGTTTTCTACGTTTTTCCACTTTTTCAAAAAAAAATTTCACTTTTTCCCCCCCTTTCCCCACTTTTTATAGTTGTTCTCACCTTTTTCTTCTTTTTCCCCATTTGTTGTTTAATGATTAAGCTCGGCATTACTCCAGCTGCCTTCATCCCATTGCCCCAGCCTCTCGCAGGTGCCCCACAAGCAGCAGTGAGGCCCTCACACCTTTCAGTCAAGAACTTAATTGCAGCGTGGGGATAACGAGAGCTCTCCCCAGGGCTTGGTTTTGGGAGAAGACACCAAGAATTGAGCACGTCACCCCTTCCTGAGGGCTGGGACTGGGGAGCATCCTAAAGAGGATGGAGGTCCCCTTGGTTGAGCTGGGACACGAGCTCCTCCTGTTACATCCCTCACTCCCCACGACACCCCCTCAATGTGAATTTGGCTGTCAAGCCCCCAGTTTCCAATCCTCCATCCATCCTTTCTTCATCACTGCAAAAGAATCTCTAGCAGAGGTGTTCCAGTCTACAGGTTTTACGCATGCAGCTGTGCAACAAGCACGTCCCTCATTTCCCAGCAATCTCCCAACACATTAGGAAAAACTTCTTGGAAAGAGTGGTCAGGCACAGCTGCCCAGGGAGGTGGTGGAGCCCTGGAGGTGCCCAGGAAACATGGAAATGTGGTAGTTAAGGACATGGCTCAGTAGGCAATATTGGTGGTAGGTGGGAGGTTGGATTAGATGACCTTAGAGGTCTTTTCCAGCCTTTACAATTCTTTGATTCTATATCTGAGCCTTCCAGGACAGCAGTTCTGATGGCCTCAGCCACCCAGCGAGCCAGCAGCCTGGGACACATGCATGCCTCACTTTCTTTTCAGGAGCAGCCAAGCAGAAGCTCGCGCCCAACCTGCATCACCACCGGCGGTGCGCTGAGCTGGAAAGGCTCTGGAGGAGCACAGGGGGCTCTCTGTAGAGGTTTCTTCTTGGAATTTTTATCCACATTGACGTGCCAGGCTGGAAAAGTACCTGAGGAGCCGGCGCAGCCTCTCCGAGTCAGTAACCCATCGGCTCCGAGGGATTTGCCTGATATTTCCGACCTGCTGCGGTCTATCATGTCAAAAAAACCACTGTTGGAGAAGGGCCTCGGATCACATCAGCACAGGGGACCGTGACAGCCGAGCAGGGTAAATAAAGCCAGGCTGTGGTTAACGAAGCCGTGACGGTCCCTCAAGTCAGCATTACCCACACTCGAGAGATGCTCCACGGTGCAGACCCATGGGTCGGCTCCGGTCAATGCAACGTACTGATTGCAGAGGAGATTTGGGCCAGCCTGATTTTAAGGGGAAAGAAAGGGCTAAGTATTTCAGCAGGAGAACATCCAGTGCTGCAGGAGAGCAGGAGCAGCAGCTGTCCCCTACAGTGACCCAAAGCCACCGGGCTGCTGTCCCTTGGGGTTGCCATACCTGCAGCACTCAACTGAAAGCAGGTTGGGGGAAAACCAACCAGGGTGGTCAGGGTTGTGGTGAGGGACCTCCAGAGCTGAGCTCCAGGCAAAAGAGATGGATGAATTTTGGCCATGATGAACGAGGGTCCCTGTGTCCCCTCCCCAGCACGGCTGTGGCTCCAGTCCCAAGGGGCACAGAGCTCCCGCAGACACCAAGCCCAGCAGGAACCCAGTGAGTGATGAGCACAGGAGGAGAGAACAGATTGCCTACATTTTTTTCTTTCTTTCTTTCTTTTTTTTTTTTTATTAGACTAGGAAATATAATTTATTGCATAAAAATTAATCTGTTACAATAGGAATGCTAAACTTTATTTACAGTTCTTTAGTTTACAGAATAAACAGATGCGGATGGAGAGGATGCCCCCAGGCCCATCCCCTGGACATATAAATACGGAGACAGACTGTGGAGCACGAGGCAGATGCTGCCAGCACCACGTGGCTCGTGGCTTGGCTCCATGGCCTTGAGGCCAGCGCTTGGCAGCCCCAAAGGAAGGGGAGACAGACGCAGGCGGACAGGGCGGGCAGGACAGATGGACAGACGGACAGACTGCACGCCGGCGTGGCACGATCCATGAGCAGACAGCGAGAATGAGAGCAAGAGAGATTCAGACACACCCTGACCCGTGACCCGAAAAGAGCACTCGTCTCCCGCAGAGTGTTTGCTGAAGCCCTGTGTAATGCCAGCAGCTGCTTCGTTAGAGCAATTCTTCATTTTTTCCCCAGATTTGCTTCTTCCCCTAAGCTCAGGGATGGGGTGGCATTAATGGGATGCTTAAATGCAACCCGAAGGAGAGAGAAAACCCCTCCTAGGTGGCAAGGGGATTTGCCCAGCAGTCTTCCCACCCCAAGTGTCCAACCTGAAAAACCAATGCATGCCTACAGCAGGAAGCGGCCGAGGAGCTGGATGGAGGATGGTGGTACCTACCAGCTTCCCCAAGGCCCCGTGCCACACCGGTTGCTTTTAAGGAGTGCCGTTTTGTTTGGCTTCACAAGAAATGCACCCAAGGGTTTGACCCACCTCTGTTTTTCGCACATCCAAAGGTCTGCATATTCCATGCACTGCCACTGCAGACTTGAGCAACACACAGAGAAGTCTCCTTCCTCCCACAGCCTTGAAAACCCAACAAGAAGCATACCCTGCAGCCTCCAAAACACCAGCGTGTTCCATCGCTGCATCAAGAGTTGCCAAGACACACCAAAACCCCATCCTTCGGCCCTGCCTGCGATTCACCCAGCACACAATGAGCAACCTGGTGACACCAGGATGCACCCAGCAGGGCTAGCACCAAGCCTCTCCTGCTGCCAAAGGCAACCTTGCAAAGGTTCTTGCAATACTGAAAACTTCTAAGCTTTTGTTCTTGGTGCAGCTCCCTGAGCTTGCTCCTGTTGCACCCCGTGCTGCACAGCCTGGGCTTTGCATCCTGATGCTGCGTCGCAGCCTGGAGCAGGACCTGCCCTGCCCCAGGGTTGCTCGTAATACTTCCATCAACAGAGGGGCCACAGCCTTGCTGTGTGACCTAGTCTAATCCTGAGCTTCCCAGCCCCTTCCTATTTGTTTTAAATAGACAGTTTTCTAAGATACAACAACCACCAAGTAAACACTTCTACCTGCAGGTAATCTCTATTTTTAGCCTTCATTGAGACACCGTGTCTTTGTGATGAACCTTATCACCCTCTGATTACTGTCCATTCATCACACAACTCCTCCACTGTTATAAAAAGTCAATTACAGGGAAAAAAAAGGGAGAAAATAAAGGAGGTGCGATACGATGGAAACCCAATGACGTGCTGAAACGCTTAGCATGGCTTCCAACCCAGAGAGCCCTCCTTACCAGCAAGGTAGCGAGGTAGAACTCAGCACAGGACCAAAAGAAACCCAAATAAAGCAAACTAAGGACTCCGTTGGCATTTCTTCCGACCCCAACAAGAAGCCAACACTTCTAAACACCGGGCGGCACGGGGTACGTCCATCATTTCTACAGGCTTTGTGCAAACATGCAGTGACCCTGATATGTGCAACGGCATGGTGACGCCCTGGTGTTGTCCTCAGGCCCCACGGATCTCCCCAAAGCAGCCCGCAGCCCCGACCTCCCTCCCTGCATTCCTGCCAAAATACTGACCCTAATCCAGGGACCCCGGAGTGATGCGGTCTGCGAGCGGCTGCATCCCAACCTGCCTCCCCCCAGCCCAGGCTTGGGGCACCAACTGCATTGTCTTGGGTTTTTGTTAAAAAACACTTTGGCCTGTGCGTCGGTGCGGGGCTGAAGTCTTTGGTTTGTATTTATGTATATGATGAAGGCGCAGTCATCCTAAAAAGCTCCCCCAAAAGTAGGTTGGGGAAGAATCCATTAATGGATTCAGCATACCCTGCTGACGATAGAAGGGATGGAGACAGAGCCCAGCGATGGAGGAGGAGGAACAAGAGAGCATCCAGCACAGTGCTGGGGACAGGGGCACCGTGCTGCATCACTCCTTTAAGCAAGCCATCGAGAAAAGCCAGGCAGACCCTGCTCCACAGGACGCTGCTGCCAGGAAGGGGAACTCACAGAGAAAATCTGGGGGAGGGTCTCAGCTCACCCTGAAGCACAGAGGCATAGAGGCACTTAACCCTACGGACTTCCTGGGGTCCCAGGACATGTAAACAAGTTTTGCTTGGCTCAACCACACGCTTTCCCTACAAAAGTGTTCACTTCAATCTCTTTCTGCCACTCCGACCACAACGATGCTCTTGCTCTCTCACACGAGAAAAAGATTTATAAATCTTTCTTTTTTTTTTTTTCTGTATTTTTTTTTTCTTAAAAAGGATTCATCCAAAGATCTGGATAATAAATTATTAGCGTTTCCTAAGAAACTTTTTTTTTTTTTTGCCTTTTTTCTTTCTTTCCTACTTGCCTTATGAAGCTGTCTGAAGCCTTTGACAGAGGTAAGCCGCTTGCCTAGCTTGTACTTGTCTCTTCAACGCAGAAATGCTATCAAAGGAGGAGGAGAACCGGAGGGGAGGGAACCCACACGCACAAGGAGAAGGAAAGCCCCCGCCGCCCCGGCTCGAGAAGCCCCGGTTCCTCCAGCATCACCAATGCCACCCGGGAGGAGGAGGAACGCCGCCTAACACTTGAATTGCTTGTAAACGCTGAGGATCGGTCTGTAAGGCTGACAGTGACGTGGGGAGGGAGAATCGGGGCCCTCAGCCCTTCCTCGCTCAGCCCCCGGCACAGGGATGGGCGCTGGAGAAGGTCCCCCCTTCTCCATCCCCCTGGAGCAAGGGGAGCACCGTCAGCAGTCACCCTCCGTGGCCATGACCACCAGCATCTCGCTCTTGCCCATCTCTTCTAAGGCACTGGCCAGGGTGTTGAGATCGCCATCGTCTTGGTGCTCGGCTTCCCATAAGTCCAGGATCACCCCAGTGGGGCTGGCTTTGGTGGCAAAGTAGTTCAGATACCTGCAAAGGAGAAGCAGAGAGAAGCTCGAAGTTGGCATGATGTCCCTTGGGGATGGAAGGGTGGATGCTGCCAGAGCAGCCAACCTGTTCGCAATGTGAACCACAACGGAAATGCCATGATGCAAATGCCAAAGCCCTTGAGACATTATCTGTGTTTTTTTGCAAAGAGCTGGCATTCATGCAAAAGCAATGCAAGCTTTGTTTTGCTGAAATCACTGACCCCTTCCCTTCCTTCTGGCCTCAGAGGTGAGCCCCCTGGGAACATCACAAGCATGGACCCAGACAAACAAGGGCCAGGTCAAAATGAAGAGAGACCCAGGCCACAGCATGTGCATATGGATGGATATAACTACGCATAGCTATCTCCACATTTATAGGTGGACTTTATGGAGGGATATAACCTGCAATCCAGCACGGATGGAGCACAGAGCAAAGCTTGGGGAGACCCACCGGTCCATGGAAAGCTTCTGGGCGAGAAGTCTCCAATCGTTCCCCCTGGAGTTGGGAGCATCCAGGCTGTTGCAGATTTTCTGCCGGATGGAGAGGGGGATTTTGAAGGCGTAGGGTCCCAGTTGGGTGGTGGGGGCACTGCTGTGGTGCGAGTGGAGGGTGTCAAAGGAGTTGGCGTGCTGCAAGGGAAGATGAGATGTTTGAGCAGAGAGGTTGGAGAAGACCCGTCTCTACCCACGCGTCCCCTCGCTGTCCCCCTCCAGCTCACCTCTCCCAGTGTGATGTGGAGCTGGAAGATCTGTCCTTCCCCTTCCACCTGCCGGACGCAGATCTTGCAGGTGAGCTCGGTGGAGGCCTGGCTGTACCTCTCCAGCGTGAAGGTGCAGTGCAGGGCTCGCTGGCTGCCGCTCCAGATGTGGTAGAAGGGGATTTCCTGCAGAACACCAAAGCGTGGGTTCAGCCAAGGGGAAATCCCACCTCCTCTGGCCACCCCATGGGGATGAGGTGGGACAAACAGATCCCACGGACAGCATCCCATCAGGAAATTAAAATTGGTCCCCTTCCTCTTCCCTCCCTTCAGGAGCAGATCCTAGAGGTACGGTCAGGGCAGCTGGTGCCCACCACCTTGGGGACTTAGGTGGCTCCTCACCTGGTACTTGGCCAGCAGCTTGCTCCTCCACAGTGAGTGGGGGATGTCGTGGATGGAGAGACGCAGGTTGTGGTAGCTGTCCTTGAAGGGCAGGGGCTTGGGCTCCTCCAGCAGATACCCACCCAGTGTCCGCTCCAGCTCCAGCACCTCCTGCACACATTGGGACAGGTGGCGTCAGCTTCAGGAGCACAACCTACCCCACTCCCAGCCCAACCTTCGGCGTGGATTTTGTAACTTGGCATGTGAACGTCTGCATGTATGTCTTGGTACTTCTCAGATAACGCAAAGGTGCAAAGCAGAAAGGGCAGGACTTTCAGGAACCCCCCTGCCAGGTGCCACTCTGCCTATTTTCAATGCCATCCCACTAGAAACTCTTCAGAGAGAAATAAAATCCAGGAGGCACAATGCTGCCTACACCTCCACCTAGAGGCACTACAGCAATCCCGACATGGCAGGCCAAGGCACAGGGAGTTAAACGACGGCACTGATGGTCCATGCAGCCCAAAGCGCCAAACCCGAGCTCCTCACGTTGCATTCAATGCTATCGGTGCCATGAAACCTCCCCAGGAAGGGATAAAAGTGTCTCCAAGCACGGGGAAAACAAGCTGGGCTTATGACCAGGTGCCTGCAGTACCTTCAGCGCATCTGGCGTGTCCTCCAGGCAGTAGACCTTGAGACTGTACTCCAGGGAGGTGCAAGTGGCAGGGGCGAAGATGGCCAGCTGGAGCCTCTTGATGGCCGACCTGGAATAGGACTCACCCACAAAGACGTAGGTGCCCAGCTGGTCTAGCAGGACATGGCAGGACTTGGCTTCCAGCTGGCAGTAACATGGAGTATTGAGGGTCTCCTCATCCAGGGTCACCACTTCCTACAGGGAGAGATGGAAACCAAGGCTTGGGGTCAGCCCTTTGCCTGGGGGTGTTGCTAAAGGCTGGGGTCTTGGCTGGCTGCAGGGCTGGGCTCGCGCGTTACCTCCCAGTTTCCCTGGTGGGACTGTGTTTTCAGCTGGAAGATCCAGTCCGAGGAGCCAACATCTGCGCAGTGGGGAATGGTGAGGACCACAGGGCGACATAGCAGCAGGCCGGTGGGTCCGCACGTCACTGCCGGGCTCAGCACCGTCTGCGTGCCCTCGGAGGGCAAGCTGGGGACAGGGGACAACGTTGGACTGGGAAACCCATGGCAGGTGGCAGAAGGCAGAGTGAAGGCAGTGTGACTTACAGGCTGCTCTCTGCCTTGTTGATGACCAGGTACATCTCGTAGAACTTCCCCTGAGGGATGGCTCCGTGCGGCACCAGCAGGCTCACCCCTAGCACAGTGCACACAGCGTTAGGCCCAAAACGAGGGAGCAACTCCTTAATTATCTTACACCCAAAAGTTTGGGGCTTACCGGTGCCAGGGATGGTGAGCCTTCCCCCCAGGTAGCCAAAAGTCCCGCTGGCGCTGCTGCCGTGCTCCCGAGGCAGGCCGAGGAGGTGCTGGGAGCCCAGGGCCTTGCTCCGCATGTTTGCAAAATGGCCACTGCCATCCCCTGGGAAGGTGCCGGTGGCAGGGACCCCTCCCAGCAAATCCGTCCCATCGTGGAGACCCGGCGAAGAGGAGGTGGTGGAGGAGTTGTAGACCTTGATCTTGAGGTTGGGGAGGGGGTCAAGCAAGGGGGAGTTGGTCATGGGGATCTTGTCAGAGGAGTCCTGCAGAGCATACATGGGGCCACGGTACACCCCCGCGCTGGCCGTCAGGTCTGGCTGCATGGAGGGGTGCAGCAGCTGGGGGTTGTCTGCGGGAAAAGGAGGTGTCAGCAGAAACAAAGGGAAGGAAAACTGCTCCTTAACAGGGGGACACCTGTGAAAGTCCCTCCTTGCCCAGCAGAGGATGGAGAGCATGTGGTGAGTGAGTGCAGAGCAGGGCTACAGCTGCATGAACATCTCCAGAGCCCTCAGCTTTCATACATCAGCAGATTCCCCTAAAATTGGGCTGGAGGTTCACCAGGAACCCATCCCCAACACGTCTCTATGCTCTGAAGTCAGACTCAGCCTGGGCTTGATCCTGGGGAGGAAATGTTTTTACTCAGAGGGCGGTGAGGCACAGGCTGCCCAGAGAAGCTGTGAGTGCCCCGTCCCTGGAGGTGTTCAAGGCCAGGCTGGATGGAGCCCTGGGCAATCTGACCTGGTGGGTGGCAACCAGCCCATGGCAGGGATTGGAACTGGATGATTGTTAAGGTCCCTTCTGTGATTCTATGACATCATCCCTTACCATGCCGGGAGGTCTTGAAGTTGACTGGGTGGAAGCCTCCTGTCAGGGCAGCTGATGAGTCCGTGATGTCAGTATCAAAGTCCCGGCACCTCCTCCGGTACACCACCACCCCCACGGCCATCAGGATGACAATGAAGACGAAAATGGCCACCACCAGCCCGGCGTACAGGGCCACGTCGCCTGTGGCCTCCAACACTGGGAGAAAGGAGAGAAACTGAGGTTCATTCAGCTTCAACTCATAAAGTCATCAACCCTACTATCCTAGCAGATGGCCCTGAGGAGTGAACATCATACCTATACACACATTATATATATGTACCCAAGCTATACGTCCACCCGGAAAGAGCAAACATCAAAATTGGGATGAGTCCACATTAAAAAACTAACTCAGATGTCACCACCCATGAGATGCAGACACACATGGCCATTGGGTGAAGCCTCCAGCAGCTGGATCTGAACACTCTCAGCCTGTCCTTCTCTCCCTCCTCCCTTCCTGCTGCCCATATTTCTTTGTTTCTCTGGTTTCATGCTCGAATGAGGCCTTGCCTTAAGACTCACAATCACAACCACGTGAGGCTTGATTTTCTTCTGGAAAGCATTCATCTAAAGGGAGAATTTGCACCATCCTACAGCACAAGCTACTCCAAGCCCCCTGTCTCTGGATGCCAAAAAAAGAAACCCTGATGCAGCCTGGGGCTCCCAGCTTGAGGAAGGGTGTCCTTGGTTAGGGTGACGATGCTTGGAGCATTTTTGGTGGAGCGATACCAGATGCATCGTGCTCTACCCAAGAACTGCATGCAGCCAGCAGCAACAGGGGGACAAGAGCAGGGGTGGGAAAGCAAAGTCATCGTTGCAGCTTCGCAAGCACAGCGCATAAATTAATGCACACAGGAGTTAAGAGGCAGGTTTTGGTTGCTCCCTCTTCCCACCCTGTCCTTCCCCAGCAGCCGACGCGGAGCCCTGCCGTGGGTGAAACCAAAGGGATGCAGCACAAAGGAACAAAATGGCCATGAAATGAACACTTACGGTGGCTTTTGGGTTCGCTTAGAACTCTTTTATCTGTTAGGAAAAACAAAGTTAGAAAACAAAAGGTGAAGATGGCATGATGGGGGTGGAATGACACAAAAGGCGGGCACAGCTGGGCAGGGCGTGGGGACACGGAGGAGCTCTGCAGGTGGCTCTGCTGCCACCATGCCTTCACTATCCCCACCACCAAGATCTCCCTCTCCTGGGACACACATCCCAAGCCTCTGCTCTAATGCAGACACTGGAACAGGAGGCTTTTCGGAGTGAGAAAGGGGACACTGGTGTCACACAGCAGCAGGTGGCAGCATCAGCCTTCGGTTCGGCTGCTTGCAGTATAGCAGGCACCACTAGGGCTGTTTTTTCCCTAAAAATCGAGATGCTAGCTGCTGCTTCAGAGCTCCGACTGAGCACTGGCATTTTCACAGTGCTAAGGAAACCAAGTGGATTGCCCCCACCACCAACAGCCAGCATTATGCCAGTGCAGACCCCAAACCTAGCACATAGTGGGACAGTGAAGTCCCATAGCATTCACCAGAAAACCCACAAGCCTTCTTTAGAGCTGGCTTTAAACTAATACATATTTTCTTGCAACACACTCACTGTGCAGGCAGAGCCCATCGGTGCAGTTCTTGGAGTCGAGCAGCACCCCGCTGCAGTCTTTGCCACCGTTGCGCGGAGCCGGGGCGGCACACTCACGGCTGCGCCAGTGGGTGCACTCGGTGCTGCAGGCCGACCACTTGCTCCACTCCGTCCATGCACCATCCACTGTGGGCCACCAAACACAGACATGCTGCTGGGGACACGTCTCCATCAGCAGAATGGTGCCAGCATCCATTTCAGGGTGACCTCCGTGGAGATGCCAACCCCAATCCCATTGCTATCTCCATGAGGAGCATGGTTGGAGCACGCAGCTGGGGTAGGACAGCAAGTTTCTGACCCCTCTTACCTGGGCAGAGCGTGGTGCAAGTTATCTTCTGGAAGGGCTGCCCATCACAGAAGGAGCCGCCGTTGAGCGGCGCGGGGTTGGTGCATGTCCGGGTACGCTTCTGCCAGCCCCGGCCACAGCGGTTGTTGCAAGGAGACCACTCGGACCAGGTGGACCAGCCACCATTCACTGTGGGAGGAGATGGGCACGTGAACATGAGATGCTCAAAGCCAGAGCAATGCAGTAACAGAGTCCACTTTGGTAGGGAAGGCTCCAATGGTCCCACCTCCAACTGGGAAGGCAGATACCCACACCAATAACATCCTAATAACATCTCCTAATACCCTGGTTGACATGTTTGTTTCCCAGACTTTGTTTATCACCTAACATAACGCAATTCCCTGGTGGGGTTCCCTCCTACTGCCCCCAGGAGGTGCCCATGGTCCCCTTTGTTCACCAGCACGACCCCTTCCCAAAAGCAAGGACCAGTACCGTAGACAATGACAGCAGCCGTGGTGCTCCGGCGCTTGGCCACGATGTTCTTGGCCATGCAGGTGTAATTAGCAGTGTCCAAGAGCCGAGCCTGCTTGATGATGAGGTTGTGATCGATGGTGATGAGGAAGTTGGTGTCCTGGGTGGGATCGATGACATCCTCGTTCCTCAGCCACTCCACCTGTCAAGGGAAAGCATGGGAAGGGGTAAGGATGCAGGGCAGGACAGTGATTAAGCCAAGCAGGAACCCAACCAGGTAGAACACATCATGGGTTTTGGTGGAAATGCCCATCCCACGTTCTCCCCAGCAGGATGGTCTCCAAAGTGCATGAAGTTAAGCCAGGATACAACCACTTGAACACTTGCTGGAGTCTTTCAGTGCCAGCAGGGCACAAGAACCGAGAAAGAGACCTGAACGCCCCTAGACACAAAAGCTAAGCAAGACATTTGGACACCCCAAGGCTCAAGAGCCAAGCAAGAGACTTGGACACCCCAGCACTGGTTGACCCCAGGCATGTTGCTCCATCGCTGGGTGCCAATGCGGGGCGCAGCACCAAATTGCAGGGCTGCCCATTAGTTTATGGGCTGTGCTTAATGAGGCCATTAAGGATGGGTGTGAGCTGATACCATCACAGGGTGTGGGCACCAGCAAGGACAAACATCACCAAGGTTGGGACATTGTGGCCATCACAAGCACTCCTGGGGTCTAATGGCTCAGTGGGCATCTGCCATGATGTTTCTCCATCTCATGGCATTTTTAGGGCCCCCCTAAAATCTCTGGCTGCTCACCTCTGCCTGTGGCACCCCTTCAGGTGGCCGGCACTGCAGCAGCACCTCCTGCTCCAGTGGCACCTCCTTGCCCAGTGGCTCCTGGTCGAAGTTCTTCCGCAGGTCTGCAGGGGGAAGCCAGCAGTTAGCAGCGGGCCACAGAAATGGGGAACCCCATAGAACCTCGGAGGGGGAGAGCATCACCTCAGCACACACACACAGGGGAATGCGGAGCAAAACATGTCCTGCAAGGAGGTGGGCTGCAGTGATTTCCCAGATTTCAGGGCTATGGGGGGGACACGGCAGGAGCTTGCTCTATGGAAGAAGCAGCAGCCCCCAATCATCACTAGGTGGTGCTGCAGTCCTCTGCCTCAGCACCCAGCCCTCAAAGCTGGGGCTGCTGGCACTGCGAATTTGGGAGCTGCCCATCACTGCGCCTTTGCAGGGAATGGCACAGCACAGCATGGTAAGCCCATGCCCTACCCACCTGGGGTGTCAGCAAACCCTAACTACAGGCCACGCTGGGCATGGAGCCCACGAAGCAATCCTCACTGTGAGGGCACTCGGAACTGCATGGACAGTGTTAGAGAACGACGCTGATTTATGGGATGGCACAAACCGCCAAGCACAGGGAGCTCCATCACAGGATGCTGGGGATGAGAGATGTCACACACCGTTCCGTCTCATTTCATCATCTCTGCAAGGAGCACTGAGCTCTTAGCTGAGAGTTTGTCCCTCTTGGGGACAGAAGGGCTTCCTCAGCTGGGCAACATTTTCGTTGCTGAGTCCAAACCCTTCGGAGACGTCAGCAATGCAGCTGATTCACCAGCTCCGTTTTGGGATTATTAGCCCTCTAATAGCAAAATCTGTTTACTGCTTGGGAAGCCTGGCCATTCTCCTACAGCTTTGCCATCTCATTTGCTAAGAGAGCAAATTCAGCTGGGTAGCAGCCTGATTAACTCGTCCTTAATCAGGCTGACACCCACAAACAGCAGCTTAGAGAAGTGACATATGACAGCAGGGACTCTGGGGACGCGGAGCCGCTGATTCAGGGAAACTCACAAGGTGCTAACCGTCGAGTTATTAACGATAATAAAGCACCAGGAAGAGCTGAGCAGGCTGCTGGGCGATGGATGCGGCATTAACCCAGCCGGTGCCATGCAGGTAGGGATGCTCCCCGTGCATGGAACTGAGAGCGGCATCTTCCAGCCAGGCTCCAACCCATCCAAATGTGCAACCTGGGCTGTAGGGTCGCACCTCGGGCTTTGCAAACTCCTAAATCAATGGTTTGTGCCCTTGGGAATCTCTTGATGGTGCCAAAAGTGGAAAAGAAGGTGGGAGAGGTGTTCATTTAAACCAAAAAAAGCCACCTAAGAGCCCAACGCTGGAGGGGCCACGCGTGCCAGGCACTTACATGCGATGCGGACGTACGCCCTGCGGCTTTTGGTGGTGCCCGCGGAACTCCAGGCCACGCACTGGCACCAGTAATCCTCCAAGCCAAAGAGCTCCTCCACCTGCTGCCGGGACACCTCGATCTGCACCTCCCGCACCAGCAGCCCTGCAACAAGATGGATGGATGGCGTCAGGGGAGAGAAACTGAGGCAGCAGCCAGGAGGAGGGGTGTAGGTGCAGGGCTTGGGTGGAGACAGAGATCCCATGGGCTGCAGTGGCATCTGAGTGAGGTCAGTGGGATGTCCTCCAAGGCAACTCTGGCTGCAGTAGGGATGTGATGACCAAGGAGAAGCCAAAACAGGCAGGACATGGTCTGTGGGGCGCTGGAAAACCCACAACTGAGGATGCTGAGGTTTTCCTGAAGCATCAACCCCTTGGAATTGGGTAGTCTGATCAAGTGGTTGGCAACCATGCCCATGGCTAGGGGTTGGATGATCTTTGAGGTCTCTTCCAACCCAACCAATCTATGGTTCTGTGAATGGGACAAGAGAAGCACGCATAGACAACACCCCACGCTCATTTCACTCATTTTAAACCTCCTCTCTTCTCCCTCACCAGCTGTTCTGATGGTGCTGACAGTGCCATCCACAAACCCAGAGCACTGCCTCGTGCACATCCCCAGATAAAACTCTGAGCTGCTATTTATAAAAGGGCCCCGAGTTCACCGCAACACCGAGCTGCCGCGCGCTCCCTCGCCTTAATTTTGTTTGCTGGCTTCCAGCGCTGCGAGAAGCAATTACTGTCTCCCCGCTGCCTTCCTACAGCATAGCTGACAAACAAGGAAATATCGCTTATTTTGCCAGGGAGAGGGAAAAAAAGGCATTTGGGCCAAGTGCTTGTGAAAAATCAGAGCTCTCAGAAGGAGACAGATCTCCAAAGAGATGCTCCAAGACCTCTCGTCTCGTTTGCAAGCCCCAGCCAGGTGGGATGGGAAGGGCAGGGAGGAGCTCTGCTGCCTCTGCAAGCACTGAGAGCAAGGATGCTCTGCCTCCCAAACTGGAGGATGAGCTTAGGAAGCACAGAGCGACTCTTTAACCGGCTTACACGCAGCCAGACACGGCTGCTTTTACGGACGGTCCCTATTCATCCGGCTGAATTATCCTCTCCGACTTGGCCTATTTTTGCTTTCTTCCGCATGAAATGCTTTGGATCGGATGCAGTCAGAGCTCCACAGAGCGTGCTTCATTCCAGACACGTCATCTTAAAAGTTAATTTTTTTTAAAGGTCTCTTTTTCCGGGCTTTTTAACTGAGGACACCCAAAAACCGTGGACACCTCACCCATTGCTTCGTGGCTGTCTCCCCCTGTGCCCTTTGCAGCCCCGTTGCAGGCACTGCAGATGAAGATTTGAGCGCAACAAACCGCTTTGGTTCCAGCTCCCTTTCTCAAGGTAGCTGCTGGGCAGATATGCCTGAGCCCAAGTATTTTTTACATGCACGACATCACCTCCGCACTGAAGTTATTGTCAGGCTTTCACTGAGAGCAGCAATACAATCTTTGAAGCCTGCATGGAGAACGCCTGCAGTTCCCTCCTCACACTGCTGGCCTAGAGCTACACCGTGGAGAAAAGCCAATGGAAAATGAGCCCCCCCAAAATTTCCCTGTAAGAAACGGGTGAGCTCGCATTGCTCAAGGCTGGTTTCTCCAGCTTTGCTCATTGATGCTCTACCCCCAGGCACTTGCACCTTTGCCTTGACCTCGTTGGACGCTGTAAATAAACAGCCCCTTGGTCACTGGTGGGCACTGATTTGTCCTATAGCACCCACAGCCCTAAGCCTCATCGTCCTCATCCTGCTGGGTACCCAAAGTCCTATGGGGCGTGCTGTGCCCCCAAAGGCATCTCCCCGCACCAGGAGGGTGAATGGGGAGAAGACAGCAAGCCCCAGGCTCCTGCCAGCCCGTGCTCGCTCAATATCCCTGCTGGTAGCTCTGCTCCTAATTAAATAAATCAGCCTTCCTGCGTGCTTTCGATCATCCTTCTAAAGGTCGAGCAGCGCAGCGCGGCTTTATCGAGCCGGGGCTGGAAGAGCGGAGATGCTCATGAAACTCAATGCAGCGAGAGCCCAGCACCAGGGATGGGGTCTGCCTCCGTGAGAGGGGATGGAGCTGGCTGCAGAAAAGGTGAGTGACCCAAGAGGATGCTGAGGACCAGCTCCACGGAATGAGATACCCACCACAATGTCTAAAACACCTCCTTTCTTTCCTCCCCATCTCAGATTTGTCCACCGAGGCACGGGAGAGCTCAGCTCTCTTCACGCTCTACCTGTTCTCGTTATCCGTTAAATATCTAATCATTACATATCTAATCCTTCTGCGAGTCTGACTAAGCCGCTGGCCTTTACCATACCCAGTGGCAACGAGTCCGACGTGTCGATGAGGCGTTTTGCAGGAGAGCATTTCCTTTCCAGCAGCATTAAACACACCGATGCTGCAACCTGCCAAAGGGTAAGCGTGCAGGTGACCCGGCAATATTTGGAACGGCCTCACATCTCCTCTTTGCTAAAGGCAATGCCTCCAAGCTCTTCAACCTTTCCTCCTCTCCTGCCTGTAGTCACTTTTGCTGCCGGCTCGTGAAACCCTTCTCCTTTGGTTTTATCTTGCGGGGGATAGGGTTGATAAACTGCTCCAGATAAGGAAGACCCATGGATTTATCAAATGGCTTTATAGCAAGTCGTGGGGTTATTCTCATCTCTGATTATGCTGCTGGGCTTCCATCCCGCTTTCTTATCGGGAAATTTTGTGGGAGCTCTTTTACCATTGACTTTCCTCCATTGGTTGATGGGACCCTGGTGATAGTACCCAGCCACGCTAAACGTGAGCTCTCCACCCCATAGCCCGGCTTCTTGTCACCTCTCCAACAAGCTGGCTGTCTCCTCAGAGGTCCTCCTGTAGCTCAGGGCTTGGAGGACCTGCTCCAAGACCCAACTGGCCAATAAATCGCTTCTCTACGGGGTACAGCCGAAGCATGTGCTGGGGCTCATCTTGTTGGTGGGCAATGAGCCTTGAGGGGCAGCTCCCCTTTCACATGTGGTATGGAAGGGGAGAAAAGCTGTGCATGAACTAAGGAAGTGGAAGACACATACAAGTGGCTTCATGGGGCTGCAGTCACCTGGGAATGGTCAAATGACTTGGGAAGAGACTTGTTGGAAGAGAATAACCCACAGCACGGACGTGCTACGGAAGAAAGACATCTCGAAAGGAACAAAGATTGGGAAGGTCTCCTGGGTGACAGTGGGCAGCGGGTTGGCCCATTGAGGTACAACATAAGAACAGTGGAGATGCCTGGGAAAAAGAGAGGGGATGGGCAGGGGATGCTGGGGATGTGCTCACCCGTGACCTCGTCCAGCCTCTCGGCGGTGACGTGGTCGTTCTGGTTGACCCACTCCCCGTTGCACTTGAAGTAGATCTGGGTGGCGGGGTTGGCCCTGCAGACCAGCTCCACGGGCTTGTTCTTGACGATGTAGGCGTCCTGCGGCTCCTGCAGGAAGTGCGGCAGCGTCTCCGCCGGCGCCGACGGGAAGGAGTCGGGCAGCACCTCGCTGTACTCCAGCCCTGCAACGGCAGCGAGCAGCCATCAGTCCCCACCTACAACTCCCCTTGCTAGTCCACGTCCCATGAGTTTTCTCTGCGCCCAGAAGAGATATGAGCCTTCTTCATCTCCAGTGGCTCAACGCCAACAAACAGCACCAGCCTGTGGCAACACAACCATGGCTTCCTCCAGAGCCAGCACGGCAGAGGAGAGGAGGACCAGAGAACCTGGGAAGCCACGTGAGGTGTTGGGAGGAGGAGGAGGAGAAAACCCAACGTGCCAAGGAAAGGAGATGGCCAAGCTGCCTCCCAAGCAAAAATCAGCGAGTGAAAAAAAACGCACGAGGTCAGTCGTTTAAAATCCATTTAGGAAAATTGACTTTCCATTTCCATTTAACACAGCGCTACAGGAGAGCAGTAGGACATTTGTCATAATCCATTAACTGCTCTTTTGGAAACAATGAATTAAACTCCGGGCTAATTCCTCTCTCTCTGGCGCTTCCCCACCTCTCCGGCCATTTCCTCCCCGAGTCTGTTTGTGGGCTGTGATTTTCTCAGCACCCCGTTGCTTGCACAGTGCAGGGGGCAATGAGGAGGCACCGCACCAGAGCGGCAAACACCACCTCTTTTTTTAATTTACAACTCAATTTTGCATCCACTCAGCTGCTGTTGCACTTTTTTTTTTTTTTTTTAAAACTGCTTTGATGCCATAAACCTAAATTTCCTGGCAAAGGGGACTGGCAGAAGATAATCCACTGGGCTGGCAAGAGAGGCAGCCAACAACACTTAACTGAAGGGCTGGTGTGAAAACCTCTCTCCCATGCTGCAGCACGCATCCTGCAAAGCTGGATCCTCGGCTGGGGGTGCCTGCAGAGCATCCTCCCCCAACCACCATAGCGAAGCTCCCATCACCAAATCACGACCCTCAGTGCCACGTCTCCTGGCCACCCCCAGGGATGGGGATGCCACCATTCCCTTGTGCAGCCCCTTGCAATGGTTCTCTGGTGGTGGGCTCTCTGTAACAGGGCTGTTCCCCAGTCTGCAGCCAGGAGCAAACAGGGGGAGGCTGATTTCTCCACCTATCCTGATGCTTTTACCCACAAGCACCTATTTGTGCTCCGACAGCCCCGAAGACCTGTGAGGCAGCTCGCATGGCAGGGATTTACAGTGCTGCAACCAGACAAGCCATAAAACTCCCAGCAGTGACAAACTAATAAATATTTTAGAGTGCACTCCACTGGCTGTAATCACAATCCCTCCGGCAGACGTCTGCAGGGGGTTCCCACCTGAGGATGCAGCCGTGGGCACTTGTTGCTGTGCCAGTTTTCGGGGGTGAAAGCAGCATGAGGGTGCCTTTTTCCCAAGCCATGTGGTATTTCCCAAAGGGATATCAGCTTGATGCAATCCCAGAAACCAGTACCTGCTGGAGGATGTGAGCATCTCCATCACAGCGAGGATTCCCCGCGGAATGTTTGCAAACCCTCTCCCAGCAAAAAATCAAGGAGAAAACAACAACAACAAAAACAACATAACAACCCAACCCTGTGAACACAGGCAGGAGCCAGAAGCCTGCACCATCTGACGAGAAGGGTTGACGTGGTTCCCTTTCACATTTTTGCACAGCAGCAAGTGAGGTTTTTAATCTAGAAAAGTCCTGGGTATAAGGACAGCCCCAAGGATGCTTGGGGCAGCCCACAAGCTGCCAGCCACGCATCTCCAGGTACCACTGCCCTCCATCACTCTGGTTGCACAGAGAAGCCAAGAGGGATTAGGGCAGGAGAGAGAAGGGACCAAACACTGACACCAAGTGTGGTAGGAGCAGCGTGATGGAAAAGGGAGGAGGGGAACAGGCGCTGACTTCTCTCCAGCCTCCTCTCCCCTAACCCCTCGTGGCACATTTTAATCCCGTGGGTCTGAGCCGGATTATCTGCAGCATCTGCTCCCTGGGGAGTCACTTGCAGATGTTTGCAGCCAGAGCTGTCAACTTGTGGGAAGATGGATGGCCACAGATAGCAGCAGCATCGTGCTCAGCCAGGCTCCAGCCAAAGTGCTCCAGCATCAGCTCCCTCCCAGCTACCCCAAAGGCATGGCACAGGGGATGGGGAGACCAGCAAGCACTTTCCCCAGGCCGGGCACACCTCCGCAGAACAGCGTTAAAATCCTCTCCCCTGCAGTTGTTATCTCTCTGAATATTTGGGAGATTACAGGAGCATTAGTGGCAGCAAAGCCCAGTGCCCATCACCCCAGGCCCAGCGTCCTTCCCAGTACATGAGGAGGCAGGGATGTGGAGCAGGATTAAGCACAGAGCTGGGAGCATGGGTTTCTCCTGTGCTCCTCCAGCTAAATCGAGATGCCTGGCTGATAGGGGAAACATGAGGCCCCCAAGCATGCCCCTCTCATCACATGTCTACAGCTGCTCCATTCTCCAGCACGCCCCAAGGACAGGCCATGGACCACGGCTGCAGGTGCCCCAGCCTAAGCCGAGCACCAAAACCCCTTCGGGGCTGATGCAAACCAGGGCGAGCGCAGGCAAGCGAGCCAGGGGGATGCAGCAGGGCAGCCACCGCGTCCCACGAGGGACACCTAGCTTGCAATCTGCTGATGCAAAGCTCCAAGCTCGTTAACTCAGCGCGGCGCGTTAACCTCTTCCTCATCGGGATGGACTGCGCAGTGCGGTGAGGAGAGCCAGAACCCAGTATCCAGAGATGCAAGGCTGGTGTCTGGGAAGGGAAAAGGGCTGGTACCCAACCTCTCACGCCTAGTTGGATGTTGAGGTCTACAAGCCCATGGGAACATCCACCATGGACGTGTTCATGCAGTGCCCATGGATGGGCACTCAACGCTCTACAGAAGACGCCTTCCATAGAGCTCTACTGAAGATGCCGCTCAACCTCGAGCTTGGGCCGTGCATTTCCTGCCTCTCCCCACCCAAAACCAGCAGAGCAGCTTCATCCCTCCCTGCCCCCAGTTCCTGCACCACGGCCACAGCCCCGAGGCAGGGGACAGAGGCCATCTCCTGGCTCCCCAGACCGGCCGGCTCCCCGCAGCAGGCAAATGCTGTAATTACAGAGCGCGCCATAATGAGGGGGTGCTCCCAGCCAGCCGTAATTACACCCTTGGAGAAAATAAGCAGATTCCTCTCCCAGCAAAATTAAAAGCCTGCAGACGGACGCCCGCGCCCTGCACCTTTATTAAACAGGGGCTGGATGCGGAGGCAGGGAGGGGAAGGAAAAAAAACAGAGAAAGCAAAGTCTGGGCTGAGAAATGGGTGGGACGGAGGAGCCGGGATGCTTTGTATGCAAAAAAAAAAAAAAAAAAAAACACTTATCCAACCAAAAATCACCCCTTCTTCTTCTTGCAAAATCCCCAGCCATGCTCTGGCACGGGGAGCATCCTGGTGCTGCTGTTTACAACGCGCTGCACGCGGGAGTATTTATGGAGCCGTGACACTTCTGTTTATCTTTACGATCACGATAATCACGGGAGAAGCTGAGTGAGGAGCACGGGCAGACACAATCCCTCACGGCCCCATCCTGCTCACTGCTCCCCATACAGATTTACAGCACGCGGCGGGGGAAACTCTCCCTCATTTCTCCTCATTTTCGAGCGTAGCTGCGTGCCAGCCACGCGCTTCCCCCGAACTACCCAAGGAGAAGGGAAAAAAGGAGGAGGAATGATGTAGCAAATCCCCGTCACCCTCTATTGTGCTCGGTCCTTTTGTGCTGTTTCACACATTTCCTTCGGGGAAGCGGTTCTGTTTGAAAACTATCGCAAAATTTCATCTCGCGCTGGGTCTTATTATGGGCCCGGCACTTCTCTTTGTGCTATTTTAATGCCATTGTTGCCTTCCCCTGGTAGAGTTCGTTCTGTTTACCGAGCTGCAACGCTATTTTTAATGGATATAATAATTATACGGACTTTATTTATTTGCTTGGGCTCTTAAAAGGAAGAAAGGTTTGTTCACATGGACGGCACGCACCGCGCGCCCGTTGGGAAAAGAACAATAATTTCAGTGAGAAAAGAGAGGGGGAAAAGAAAACAGGGAGCACACAGGGACTTGTTGCCACTGTTTGTCCAAAAGAATTGTAAACCATCATTCAAGTTGCGCTAAATCAGTGCGGGACGAAATCCCTCCTTGGAACACAGGATCTGTGCACGTACCCACCCACCCCATGTCTCCTTTTGGGGTGAGCAGTTTCCCAGTTCCTCCAGGAGGAATCAAAAGTTGCCATTTTGCCCATGGGATGCAATTTCCCCTTCACACAAATCACAGACACGGTGAAAAATGGAAATTCCCCAGCGCTCCAACTGGAGCCTCCAATTTGAGGGCGATGTTTCACAATGGGTTTTTTCCTCAATGTCCAAATGCAGAAGTAACTGGGTTTGCTTGGGGCATAAAAAAACCCAAACTAACTAAAAAAAAAAAAAACCAAAAAAAGAGCAATTTGGAAAAGCAGCACTGTGGAACTACCCAGAATGGGATGTTCCTTCTTGAGGAGACGGATGAGCATCCCATGGGTATGGGAGAGGAATGGTTGGAGCATCCCAACCCCAAACTGGGAAGGGATGATGGCATCAGCCCAGCAGGGCACTGAGAGGTTATGACTGCTGAGTGCCACCAGGGGAGAGCAGAGCAAAACACCTCCTCCCAAAAACCCTGGGAAGCATCCTGGAAGGCTGCTCCCTTGGTGCTTGGCTGCTGGTGGGAAAACACAAAACCTGCTGCTAGAAAAAAAAATGGAAAAAAAGGCTCCAAAGTAACCAGAAATTCAACCGGAGGAGCAGCATTGCAACAGCGGCTGGCTAAGACCACTTTATTAAATGGTCTTTAAAGTTGCCCTTAATCTTTCAGATTGGTTGCTATGATCAAGAAAAGCATAAATGGAGGATGGGAATATTTTGCTTTTGTTCTTTCTCTGCCCTTTTCCTCCCTTCTCGTTTTGCAGCGATAATACGGGACGAACAGAAGGGAAAAGGGGGAGGGAGAGATGGGGATAGAAAAAGATTGAAGAAAAAAATGAAATAATCCCTGATGCTGAATATTGAATATTAAGACTTTGCTCTCCCCCCTCCTTCAGCAGTTTATTCCAGCCCTATCCCTAGGAGCGAAACAAAAAGGAAAACACTATTGATATTTGGGACAAAACCATTGGGGTGTTTGGCAGTATGGGACCCAGAGCCAACGCAGCCCCTTTCTTCCTTTCTCACCGCTCCGATTTCCACCTTTTGACTGTTATTTCTCCCTGACTCATTCACGGAGGCTCTCAGCACAAAGGCACCCTTCCACCTTTTCTTCTCTCCGTTCCCACGGTGCTGCGCTCCCCTTTCCTCCCTTTGTCCTGCCCCGAGCTGCGACTCAGCCTGCTCCACGCGGCCTCCGACAGGGATGGAGGAGATGGAAGAGAATGGAAGGGATGGAAGGGAATAGAAGGAATGAGATGGATGGAAGGGGATGGAAGGAATGGAGAGATGGATGGAAGGGATGGAGAGACGGATGGAAGGGTTGGAAGGGAATGGAAGGAATGGGGAGATGGATGGAAGGGATGGAAGGGAATGGAAAGGGATGGAAGTAATGAGGAGATGGATGGAAGGGATGGAGAGATGGAGGAATATGGAGGAGATGGAAGGGGTGGAGGAGACAGAGGGGATGCAGAGGGGCAGAAGGATGGAAAGATGGAGGAGACGGAAGGGACAGAAGGGGATAGAGAAGATATGGAGGCGATGGAAGGGGATATGGAGGGGAGGTGCTGCTGCTTTAACGCACTGCAGGAGGGCTTTTAAACAGCAAAGCAGAGGGAGATGCCCACGACCACCTGCCCCCAGCAGCTTTACCCGCAGCCTCTGGGCTAAGCTCTGGGCACCCAGCGTCCCCAGGCTGCCTCAGGCTTAGCTTCAGGAAGCCTTCCCCTCAGAAAGCCCCACATATCTGCCCTGTGCCTGGTTAACCCCATCCACATGCCATGCCGTGCTGCCCAACCTGGGCTTAGGGACAGGGAGAGCCTTCGTGCAGGGCTCCGGTGTGCTGACGGCCGAGGGGGAGGCGAGCAGGGCTGCCAGACCCAGCACCTTCCCGCCAGCATCTCCCTGCATCCCTCGCCCCAGACATAAATTACTAATGTAAATTAATGGATAATTGCAGCCCTTTGGTCCTAAATATTTAAATTATTGAACAGGCAATTAAGAAGGAGAAAGAGGAAAAGGAGCCTGGGACAGAGCAGAAAAGATTCTGCTGCAGCCCCTGCACTGGGGTGGGCACCATCGGTGCGACGAGTTTCCTGTCCTCAGCCCAAGGAGATCAGTGGGACCGGACCGAAAAAACCATCTGATTTCCCCGTCCTCCTGCTGCCTCCATCCCAGAGCAACCAGGGATATTCCCACCCCGAGCACCAGAGGGGGCACGAAGGAAAACGTCCCTGGGGAGACAACGTCATGTGGGAAAAAGGCGCGGTGACAAAAGCAGCGCGCGCCGGGGGACGGCACCGAGGGCAGCGAGACAATAGTGAATAGACTGCAGATTATATCCTGAACTCATGGCCTCCTGGGAACGGGGTTATAAAAACCCTTTTTATTTTGTTTGTAGTCCAAAACAAACAAGTACATAAAAAGCCGAACGTGGAGGAGCCAGGCAGGAAGTGAGTAACATCTGGGAAACATCTGGCCCCCGCCGCCCCGCGCGGCTCCGCTACCTGCCCACGTGCCCCCAGCCCCAAAGGGGCATCCCCGGGGGGAGCAGCCCCTGAGCATCCCTACATCTGCCCCATCCCTCTGCCAGAGGGAGGGGAGCCCAGGGCACGGTGTTGCTGGGGCTCTGAGCACTGTGGGATGCCCCGGGCATTGCAGGATACCCCAGTGCAGGATGCCCAGAGCATTGTAGGATACCTTGAGTATTGCACCATACCCCACTGTGGGCCTTCGAGCGTTGCAGGACACCCCGAGCATTGCAGAACGCCCCAATGCAGGATGACCTGAGGACTGCAGGACACCGTGGTGTGAGGCTTTGAGCATTGCAGCATAAACTGGTGTAGGACTTCAGGCATTGTAGGATACCCTGAACGTTGCAAAATGCTCAATTGCAGGACACCCTGAGTGTCTGAAGATACCTCACTGCAGGGCTCTGAGCATTGCAGGACACCCCAAGCACTGCAGGATGCCCTGAGCATTGTAGGACACACTGAGCATTGCAAGATGCTGCACTGCAGGGCTCTGAGCATTGCAGGACACCCTGGTGCAAGGCTCTGAGCACCGCAGGATAACCCGGTGTAGGGCTTCAAGCATTGCAGGACACCCAGAGCATTGCAGGATGCCCCATTGCAGAGCTTTAAGCACTGCAGGATGCCCTGAGCACTGCAGCACCCCCTTTGCTGGAGCTGCTTTCTTCTTTCTGTTTCCCACCCTGTCCCCCTACCTCTCCCCACCCAAGCCCTGCAGCAGAGCACCCAGGCGCAAATAATCAGACAGGTCCATTCATTGCCCAAGTTTAGCTGCAGCCCGGGCAGCCACGCATCTCAGAGCCGGGCACACACGTGGCTTCTTAGGAAGTGCCAAGCCTCAGCCTTGAGGGGACGGGAGGAAATTAATGGAAGGCAAAGCTGATTACAAAGAACAATGCAACAGCTCAATCTGTTTCTTCTCTGCCTCCGTTGTACGAAGCCCATCCATTTAGAAAGGGTTCCTGCCTACAATGGGATCACCTCAATGGCATCACCTCCAAGGGAAATGGGAATGGCCCTGGGGACTTGGGAGCACGACTGGCCTCGGTCCTCCAGCAGCGCAGTCACATTTACAGCCTGAAAGGGAAGGATGCGAGGAGCAGCCCATCACCCTGCCGCTGGCCAACCCACATCCAAGCAGTTCCAGGAAGCCATAAAAAACGATTGCCTTTCAGCTCTCCCCCCTCCTGCTTTCTCTCTCCATGCTAAAACCAAGAAACATCTATTTTATTTTATTTCTTTGGTGGTGGTCATTTCTTTTTAATGCTCGCCCCAAGGAAAAGCATCAGCCATGAATGCGGGAAGCTTCGGAACAGTCCCACGGGAAGGCAGAGCACCCAGTGGGGTGACTGCCTCCAGCTCCCCCATTGCTCTGCTGACCCCAAGCAGCCCCCACTTGCCATTTATTGACACCCACAGACTTCCCAGCAGTTTGGATGCTGCGCTGAGAGCAAAGGAAATGGCAGAGGAGAGGGCAACGCTCCCCTGAGCTCAGCATGAGTGCTGCAGGGAGATGCCCCTGGGCTGCAGCAGCATTCCAGCCACCAGCACCGAGATGAGCACCTTCTCCCACCTCCCAGTTCCAAAGATGTGCAACACAAGGGCTGCTGGGGGGCGTGCAATGCCAGCCTGTGCAATGCCCATGGCACGTACAATGCTGTGGTGTGCAATGCACGGGGGTGACGTGCAATGCCCTGGCGTGCAATGCACAGGGGAACATGCAAAGCCAAGGTGTGCAATGCACAGGGGCACGTGCAACGCCAGGACTTGCAGCCACGAAGCCCCAGGTGCCCATGCACGGTGCAGGGGTGACAACCTGCAAGCTCTGTGCATTTTCAGGACAAACAGGCCAGGGTGTGTGCAGGGTGGGGGCCAACAGCCGAGAGATGAGCTGCGATGCTTACTCCCCTGCCCTCCCCAGGGGCTGGATGCAAAACGCTGCCCGCAGAGCGAGGGCATGTGCAGAGCCCTGGGTGTGCTCTGCAGAGCCTGGGGCCGGGGGCCGTGCCCCACAGCTGCCTTTCATTACAGCTCCCAGCTGCAGCCGGGGCAGAGAGAGCTTGGTGTTCTGGTAGAGCCAGTCGGGAGGAAAAAATAACCCTAAAAACCTAAAATAATAATAAAGAAAAAAACCAACAGCCTTTCAGTTTTCTTCACCCTCCCGGTGCGGTGGGGCAGCGGGAGCAGCGGCACGGGGATGCCGGAGCCTCCCGGCCCCTCTTTATCTGCTGCCCGGGGCTCTCCCCGGCGCCTGCTGATAATCAGAGGGAGCGCATTCGAAACCCCGGCGCCAGACAGGATCCTTATCTCGAGGAATGCGGGATGCGGGCAGCCCCTGCTCCAGCTCCGGCAGCGCGGAGACAAAAAGCAGCGCCCGCCCCGTGCGTGCCCGGGGGCGGCTCCGCGCTCCGACGGACGGACGGGAACGTCGGCAGCAGCACGGAGCGCTGAGCGATGCCCCATTCCTCTAGGAAGGGCTCTGTAGGAACACACGAAGGGGCTCCCCGCATCCCATAGAGATGCTCTCGCCATTGGGACCCGACGCTGCTCCGCTGGAGAGCACCGGGGTGTGCGGGCGGCACACGCTCATCCCCACCCGCCTGACAGGGGCTGTGCCTCTGCCCTCGGAGGGTTTGCATCCACGAAAGGAGTACTCGAAGCACACTGCGATGGGGCTGACGAAGCTCTGAAGCCCCAAACATGCACAGTGGGGTTGGTGCCGGGGTAACGCAGCTGCAGGTAGCAGCTCGCCTAATTACCCAGCAGAAGAAAGGGCCTCATTTAAAACAAAGCTCTTCTTTTATTTATTTGCTGACAGCAGCACAGCGATTCCCCCCAGCACGCTGCAAAAGCAAACACGCTGTCCTCAAAACAAACTGCCGTGGGCTTTCTAGTTGCAGCCTTCCCCGCGTGCTCCCCGGCTTGGCCTTGGGACAGGAACCAAGGAGCAAACAGCCCGAGGTGCACACCAGCTCCCATTGGCATCACCCAGGTGGCAGAGCCGGCTCCTCACCTCCCTGGGTGTGCAATGGGTGCTGCTCTCAAGTGTCCCTACAGGAGGGTCCCCCACTGCTCCCACCATTTGGGCCCTGAGCATCCCCTGCAGACGCTCCTTGCCATAGGCACCCATTGGCGTTGACCACCCAAAGTGGTACCCAAAGTAGCACCCACAGCCATCGCCATCCCTCCGCTTTCAGATGCAGCCAGGACTACATAGGGATTTTATTTTTTTCCCCTCCCTAGGAGCAGGAGGAGAGCAGAGGGCCGCCGTGATTTTATTTAGTATCTTTATTTATTGAAGTGCTTTAAATAGATATGGATTGACTCTCTCAGCTCTGGTTATTACAGCTTGAAAGGGGAGCTGCAGGCACTTTGATTAATGAACACCAAGCTGCTCCCGGGGACGCTCGGCATCCAGAGCTGCACAGTGCCCTGCGTCTCCCTCCTGGTGGGGACATGAGGATGGCACCAGGGCTATGGTTTGGGACAAGGGTTCCTCCAGCAGTCATGACCTGTGGGGACACCCCAAGTGCCCCAAAGATGACGATGGGCTCCACAAGCTCTGCACCCCACCCATCGCAGCTCTCCCCAGTGCTCCCCAGCCATCGCCATCCTTCCCCTGCCACCTTCTCCATACTCCACCCTCACAATCAGAATTACTCTTTCCTAACAGCAGTTTATCAATTCATGAAAGCACAGAGAGATGGACAACGCCGGCTAGGACGCGCATGTTTCCTTCTGGTGACGGAAGCAATTCCTTCCATGAAGGACTCAGTAAAATCACACTGCTCCTCAGCAGCTGGGAAGAGGAGGAACACCTATTGCCACAACCCTGAGCAGACCTTCTCCTGGGCTCGGAGCAGAAAACCTATCTGGCACCGTGCTGGTAGCAGCAATGCAGCCAGCAGGAACAGAGAGAGTCAGGTTGGGTTTTAGGAAACATTTTCCAAAAGAGCAGTGATGCACAGATGCCCTGGGAGTGGAGGAGTCACCTGGAGGTGTCCAAGAGCCATGGGGATGTGGCACTGAGGGACATGGCTCAGTGGTGGGGATGGGCTGGGGTTGGACGTGGTGACCTGGGAGGGCTTTTCCACCCTCGATGATTCACGCAGCATGTGATGTGACCACCAGAACGGGAGCTAAAAGTGCCTCCCAGCTCCTATTGTTCATCCTGCTGTAGCTGCTGCTCCGCAGCCACCCCTGCCTGGCTGCTGCGCTGCTTTTAGGGCCATCCAGGGCACTTCTTGCATGTGGCACAGCAGCTCATGCCCAGCCCTGTTCACTCCACTACTTCCCAAGCACAGCTCCTGCCCAAACCGGGCAGCACAGCAGCCCCAGGTCAAGACTCCCAAAAAACCAAAAGTTCTCTCTCCACCAGCGCTTCTCCATAGCTTTGTTTAACTTTTCCGTCCCCAATTATCGCGTTTTTCCCTCCCTGCCTGCAAAAACAAGGAATGTGAGCTCACCACCAGGCTGAGACCAAAACCTCCGGCGCGGGTCAGCACAGCCAGCAGTGATCTCAGCTGCGAAGCATCACGAGGGGCAGCCGCATTCTCAGCGGCCCCAAAATAGATGTATCCATATATTCTGAGCTAGAAGCGATGCCATCTCTCAGCGTGCGTTTTCCCCGGGATAAGCCTCCTGATTCCAGAGGAAAAGCACGCTTTGCTCTCCCAAATCCCAAAATACATCCTCATCACCTTTTGGAGAGGAGGATGAGGAGGCTCTTCATCCCGCAGCCTTTAGAGCACACAGCTCCCATGAACACGTCCCCCATTCCTTTTTCCTTTGTGCTGAGCAATGCCACCCTCGCACGTCGCACAGGTTCACCATGGGGCATCTTCCACTGCGCACACAGGCTATAGGAACACAGGCTATAGGAACACAGGCTATAGGATCGCTCACCCTTCCCTTTCCTTCCCATTGACTCCTTGGCCATCCTGGGGGCACAGACACTCACTACCATGGAGGCATTTAGTGCTCATTAGCAAAGGACCATTTCCTTCAGCAATAATTACAGGCCATCAGCCAACGGGCATCCTCTACCCTGACCCCAAGGCATCCTTCAGCGCGCTCCTCACCTTGCTTACAGCTTTCCCAAGCCATTTACCAGCTCTCTCCCCTGCACAGCAGCCATGGATATTGCAGCACCTGTATTAATAAATAACCCAAGCCCACGTGGTCCCGCAGGCAGCACGACGGCCGCGTTCCTATAGATTCCCAGCCCCAAATGCGCACGCCCACGCGGTGTTTGCGGTCCCCACTGGTAGGTGGCGAGTGTGATGCTGCTAGTTTGTATTTCTTTTTTTTTTTTTTTTGAGTGGGATATTAATAGCTCCTGCTCCCTTCACCGGCCGACCAGCTCGCCTGGGTTAAAACTTCAGTGCTGATTTCCTAATCAGGCACTTAATTGTGAGACGTCTACTCTGGAGCCGAAGCGGGGGAGGGCTGCAGACACAAACAGTGCGGCTGCGAGAAAATCTGGATTCCTTTAGGAAGCCAGGCTAAAAAAAGAAATCCCCCCTCCCCCTAAAAAAAAAAAAAAAAAAAAACAAACAGAACAACCCAGACAGAGAGAAAAACAAATACTCTGGGTTTGCTCTTTGCTGTCTTGGGCACAGGAGTTCCTCTTGGCGATGCTGTGCGGCGCGGTCCATTTGTCGTGGGGCCATCAGCTCCATCCCGCACGGCAGCCCCGGGGCTGGGCAGATGGTTTCCAAGCTGACAGGTTGCAAACAGCCCCGGTGAGCTGGGTGTTGTCTCCATGCCTTCAGGTTGGGGACAGGAAGGTCCCTCCCAGCCAACGGGTTTGCTGCTGCCCCTCTGGCTTGGATCCTTTCTAAAAGCACTTCCAGAGTTCCCAGCGTTGGGGTTTGGGGAGGCTGAGAAATACCATTCTGGCAGCAAGGCACGGTGGAAATTAAAACAGTTTGGTCAAAACCTTGATACTTTCAGCAAATTTGGGTTGCAATTTCCCCGCTAAGACTGAAGCTTCCACTAAAAGATGGACCTTTACAGTTTTCAGGAAAGAGGGGAAAGGAGCACGGGAAGTTTGCCTTCATGGAGGAGAAAAGGGGACGGGGAAAGTGTTTCACAGCCCCCAGAAGAAAGCTCATGCCCCACACGGCTCCTGCGGAGAGCAGGAAAGACCTGGCAGGATTCTCAGTGGGTTTTTCCCCATCGGATCTCACATCAACTCACAGCCTCCCCACCACTGGGATGGGGAGAGCGCAGCTGAGCCCTGAAACCCCCTTCCCCACCCGTTCCAATGCACAGAGCCACAAACCCATGGCGGCCTCCCAGCAGCTCCCTCCCAGTTCTCCTTTCCAGGAGCCCTGGGGGCAATGTCCCGTTGCGGGGTGCTCAGGGCTCCCCAAGCCCCCTCCCCACGCCAACCCCGGGCTGCAGGACCCAGGCTGCGCGACGCCGGCTCCTTTTGTTCCCCGCTGCTTTTAGCCGTGCAACTTGACCCTCACAGAAACATATGTTTTGCATTCTCTCCCGTAGGCTTTCCGCAGCCTTCCCCCTCTCCAGCACGAGCCCTTGGCTGAAAAATCCGCCCTGCTCCCTGCCTGAGCCCTGTGCCAGTGGGGGAAAAGCAGAAAGAGCAGCGAGGCCCACGGATGGCATCCAGAGGATGCTCCAAGGGGAGCAACCTTTGCCTCTTTTTCCCCACGTGCAGCACTTTTTGCATTTTCAAGTGCAAAAGCATCGCTCTGGTTTCACCTTTTAGGTTCAGAGAGAGGCAGCCTGAAGGAAGAACGCTTTCACAGCAGCCCTTTCCCGCAGCCCAAAGTTAGAAACCCACGCAGCCCCCCATGCCCACGTCTTCTTGTAGTGTCCCCAAGGCTGGCAGCAACGCGGCCATGACGCAGAGCAGAGCCCGGTGCCCCAGCGCCAATGAGTTCATGGAACCACAGAATGGCTCTTCCTCTTCCCAGCTATCACCACGCTTAAAAAAAACAACCTATCCTCAAATATTTTGCAGGCTCAACGATGCTTCCCAACATCTCAGCTCAACCCGAGCGCTCGCCCCCCGGATCCACGCGTGGGATTCCCCGGCCGCAGCTCAGGACCGGCCCCGGCACGCCCCGCACGCCGCGGTTTTGTTGCAAACTCCAAAGGAACCTGCCCGATTCTCCCCGCTTTGCATAACCAGTTTCTCCCAGCGTTGGTTTGAAGAACTCGGCTCCTGTTAGTCACCGCTCGCAGCAACACAACCCAGCCCTGCTTCCAGCCTTCCTTTGGAGCTCGCTTTTCCAGATTTGGGCAGAGCCAAGGGTTTTTGTGTTGTTGTATAAATTTTAGAGCCTGAAATATGTACCTTGCTTTGCGCACACACCCATCGCCACCGCTGCCCCGGTTATTTTTAACGTGGCTCCGTGCAGGTTCCAACACGGCCAACGAGCAGCCAGGATGGGGATGAACCCAGGGCTGGGTGATCACAGGGAAGGATTTGTAACACCGGGAACATTCCACCAGTAACACTTGTAGCAGAAGGGCCGCAGCCCTTCTTGGTTCGCTCACCAGCAGTGATTCACTCAGCACAGACACACACATGGCAAAAAAGGCGTTTCACAGCCTTCGGTGCTCCTCCTGCCCTCATGCATGGAGCTGGACTCCATGATCCCAATGGGTCCCTTCCAACTGGGGACATTCTACCACTCTACGTAGCAAAACAAAGGGCTTTCCTGCTTTTCTTTGCTCAACAAGGAGAAAGTTCCCAAGCAATGCTCCAGCACGGGAGCAATGGAGCAGCGTGTGATGGAGAGGTCCCCACTGGGGATCGTGGCTTCTCCGCTACGTTTGGATGCGCTTTGCTCCCGAGTTACACAACACGTGGGGAAGGCAGAGAACAGCCCCACGGCTGCACGAGCCACCCATGGGCTGCTTGGCTAAGGGATGTCCTGTAGGGATGGGGTAAGGGCTGCGGGGTGGTTGTGCCCATGTCAGCGAACCTGGAAGCTCCCAGCTTAGAAAGCACTGACAGCAACGCCCAAACGCACCCAGGTGTGGCCCTTCCCCTATTTAAACCTGTCCCCAGGAGCTCCGGGCTCCCACCTCCTGCCCCAGGAAAGCTCCCACGCCATAGATCACGCTGCAACCCTTTAATCGCCGCCCACAGCCCCGCTGGAAGCCTGCAAACTTCAGTGCTATGCAAGTGGGTTTGGCTTGCTCCATCCCCCATAAAGGCCAAGGGTGCTGCCCAGGGCAGGGACCTGGAGCCCATCCAGGCACCGGCACACCGTGTCCTCGCCTCTCCTCCCATGGTTGTCACTGCTCCACAGAGGCAGCTCAGCCCAGACCTAACACACATCAAACATTGCAAAATGGGATTTTTCGTGCCCTCTCAAAGGGGAACAACCCTTCGGCTTCAAGTTTGGGAAGAAGGGCAATGGGGCCAGGAGGGGTGACCCAGGGGACCCATACAGAAGCAACGCCAATGGGATCCCTGACAGCACAGGAGATGCTGGGACCTGAATTTGTGTGTGGGCAGATGAGTTTGGTAGGGATTAAGACGACACTTGCAGGCAGGGAGGGCAACCAAGCCCCCTTGCCTCCTCCAATCCCCATTTCTTGCCCCATAGCAGAGCGGCTGCCCCAGCCCTTCCCTTCTGCTCGGCTTCACCAGGAGGATGGGGGAGCACCGCTGGGTCCCATCCCTACGCCGCTGCGCTTTCCCTTCTTGCATAACTGGGTACATCACTCTTTAATAAGCATCTCAACTCTCTGTCCTCCGTCTCCAGGGCAGGAAAAACAAATGAATTAATTATATATATATATATATTTTTTTTTTTCTCTAAAGCAAGCAAAGCTAAACAGAAGGAAACCGGCTCAAAATGTTCACTCGCCAGATCCCGAGGGGATTATCCCGGCCCCATGCCCTGCTCGCTGCTCCTCCTCCCCGGCAGCGCTTCATCCGCACAAATCCCACGGAAGCGCCCGGGTCCCGTGGGCAGCCCCAAACCCTGCACCTCTGGGCTTGGTGGTGGGGAGGGGGTTCCCAGCATGGAGAGAGGGAGGGCAGGAGGAGGAGAGCAGGGATCTGGCGCTCGGCCCTACAATGGGTGACAGCACCCCAAAAAGCAGAGGGAGCTCGGGGAGAGCCAGCATGGGAGGGCAGCATGCAGGATGGGCTGAATGCTCCTAATCCCTGCTTTTCTCCCCTGCCTCGCTTCTCCCTGCCCTCCCCAGCCCGGCTGCAGTCATGTCGGGGCGTTGCTCCCAAAGGCAACTCAACCCGCACCTCCCAAATTTAAAGTGAATAAAAGCAAAAAAACAAACCAAATCAAACCAAAACACAAACAGCCGAAGCCAAAATTCCCCAAAATCCCCAGCTCGGCGCAGCAGCGGGTTGGGATGAGCAGGTCCGGGGCTGCCAGCCCGGCGCATTCCTGCGCCGTGAGTCAGGGCTCGGCGCACCGGGAGGCTGCGGGCGGGCGGCCGGGATGCGGCCCCGCTCCCTCCCCCCGGGGCCGGGCACAGCCCCCGGGGCAGCACCGCCTCCGGACTGCGGTGCCCGTGCGTGGGCGACAGCAAAGCCACGCTCCGAAACGGCGGTGTTTGTGCGATGGGAAGCGCCAGCCCGGCTACAGGGAGGGTGCTGCCTTTCCCTTCGCTCACCGCTCCCTTAGGGGGTGGCTGCGACGTCGGAGCAACTTTTTGGGGCTTTCACTCTGCACGCTGGGTGTTTCCTAGCACTGATGCCTCCCTGCTGCAGCTCACATTTTATTTTTTCCAGCTGGATTTGAGGAGCTGCATGGTTCCGAAGCTGCCAGCTCACCAACCCAGCAGTTCCATAGGGGTAAAGGCTCTGGTTTTGGGGGGAGCATCCCACATGGCACCTCCCTTTGTGCCAAGTGCTCTTTGCAGTGCCCTGAGCGCTGCCTTGCACCCAGGGGTGGTTCGCACAATTTGCACAATACAGCAAATCACAGCAAGGCAAAGCAGAGACCGAGGGCGATGGGACCCGAAGGGCCCCACGAGCGAGTCGGGTGTCCCACAGGGCAGGCACCCGAGCAAGGAATTTTGCTCTCCAGCTGCAAACCCAAAGGGATGGGCAAAGGGAAGGGCCCATGAATCCGCAGAGCGCTCCGTAACGGAGACAGAGACCGTGCTGTCCCACTTTGGGACAGCGGGGACGATACCTGCACCACCACCACGTCCCTCCTCAGATGTTCTCCGGGTGCTGGCACAGAAACATGGGAGAACAGTCCCATGGGACCGCTGCCACCCATCCCAGCGTCACCAAACACGTCCTCCATCCCCACTAAAACCCAATGGCGCATCTCCATTGCCGCACAGCGTGCCCTCAGACAGCTCCCCAGGCTCACCCCGGGCAGGCTCAATTCGTTTTTCCTTCCCCACTCCCTCTCTCCCTTCTCCATTCCAAGCCCCACACACGGGACAGAGTCAGGCCGGGGGCTCAGGGCACCCCCCAGCCCCTCTCCTCCCATGTTTGCACCCCAATTGTGACCTCACAGCTCCGGCTCCAGCCTCCCGCAGCCTCCAGCTTCAGGAGGAGCTGCAGGGAGGGGGGGGATGCCTATGTATAAATATATATACACGCATCTTTATGTATATAAATATATATCAGTATTCACATGTATATATAGATACAGTGGAGGCTGAGCTGGATCAGAGGAGCCCTAACGAGAGAGGGCAGCAGGAGCCTCTGTTTACCGTCTGCATGGGGACTGCCGAGGGAAGGGCAGGATTTTAAGTGCATCTCAATCACAAGATTCGGAAACTTTGAAAAGCCAGAGCAGGAAAAAAAAAAAAGAAGAAGAAAAGATCACTGAGGTTCCCAGCTATCCAAAGCTGGGGTTTGAGGAGAAGGGGAGAGAAAAGCCAGCCTGGAGGATTGCTTGCTGGAGCCATTGGGGGATGACAGCCCGCGGTGCTACGGGCAGGGATGGGTTTGGTTTGCGTTGAGGGGCTGGCGAGGGGAAGATGGAATGAGATGGAATAAAGTAAGATGGAATGGAAGGAGATAAAACAGAATGCAATAAGATAAAATAGAATAGAATAAGATAAAGTAGAATAGAATACGATAAAAAAAAAAAAAGATAAAATAGGACGAAACGAGATACAATAACAGCATAAAATGGAACATCCCAGAGGGAGAGCAGCCCCTCGGGCCCCTCTCGGGGTGCAGCTGGGGAGCTCGGTGCCCCCCCAGCCCCACGGCGCTGCCATTGCCACCTCTCAGCCCCCCCGGAGGAAACACCACCAGCGAACCGAACCGGACCACCGAGCCCCGCCACCTCC
>WBMW01006495.1:877701-920713 GCA_013396635.1 Penelope pileata | reverse complement strand
CCTCCTTGGAGACAGATGGAAATCCCAGCCAGCATCCACGGGCTGCATGGAGTGTCACCCTCTGGCTTGGCTCCCTCCAGAGCCACCCCAGTGAGAGATGGGCTGCAGGGGGAAGAAAGCTGCGGGGCCACTAGGAGAGGCCCAGGGCCGTGGAGGCGGTGATAATTCCCCATTTCTTCCAACGCAGGAACGAGGAGTGCCCAAATCTAGTTACCGGGTGGCAGATTTAAGGACAAACAAAAGGCAGTCGATGTGCCATCCCCAAGCAGGGATGCTCACCAGGGCACTTCAGAGAGAAATAGATACCGTGCCCCATCACCTACGCAGTCACAGAGCCACGGCACAACTTGGGCTGGAAAAACATCCAGCTTTGGAAATTCCCATATCAGGTGGGGCTGCCCCCCTGGGTGACACTTGGTGACACTCAGCAGGCAGAGACCTGCTGCTCCTGCAGACAGCATCCTCCCCACGTGCACCGTTTCCATCCAGCATGTCAGCTCAATAATTTATTGTCCAGAAGGTGCAATCACTATCCATAATTCACGAGCAACAATGTTCTACAAGTTCAAACCGACAACCTGGCTCCCTGGACCGTGCGCCGTCTTCGTGTCCAAGCTGTCGTTTCTTCCTTCCCCAAAGGCAGTGGATGGCTCTGGGCTGGTACAGCCATGAGGAGCACCCCGAGCATGTCCAGTTTTGGGGCTGAGCCCATCTGTCCCAAGGGCTCCATCTCTGAAATCATGAGAAATCTCACCATTTTGGTCTGGAAGATGGATAAAACATGCAGGTATCACTACAACAGGAGATGGAGGTGCTCTGGAGGAGCAAGGCCAATGCAGAGACCCAACAGCTCGTCGCAGCAGTGCCTGTGTCCCCGGGGGATTTCTGCAGGTGCAGGAACCTTGTGCCTAGAAACGCTGCAGGGCAAGATGCACAGCAGCAGGATAACATCCGAGGCTGAGGAACACCTCAAAAAAATGAGCTCTAAGAGGCAATTTGGGGTTGGGAAAGGGTGTGGGGACAGCAGGAAGAGCACGGATGGTAACACCAGAGCACCAGCAGCTCCTTGGAGGCCGTTCAGACCTGCAAGAGGTGGAGGAGGCTGAGATGCCAAGCACCTGGTTTTCAGAGTAAGGAAAAAATATGCCTCCTGCTCTGCAAAGTGTGCCAGGCAGAGGTAAAGCACGGCGAAGCGGAGCATGCCGGAGCTCCTGGCTCCCGGGGGAGATGTTTATTAACTCGTCAAAACATAACGTCTGTTGTTGCCAGCGAGAAGCTAGAACAGCAAAAAAAAAAAAGAGAGAGAGAGAAAATAGAAAAAGGGGAGGGAAAAAAATAATAAATAATAATAAAAAAAAAGCCAAGAAAGACAAAAAACATCGTTTGTTTCCTTGTGCTTTGCTGAAGGCTGGAGGTGCTCTGCGGGCAGAGGGTGTCTGAGCGTGGCCTGGTGGCTCTTGGGGTGATGGGAGGGGACCCTGGGGACCGGGCTGCCCCATTAACAGGGTTCTGAGTGAGGTGCTGCAGCAGGACCCTGTCTGTGGCTGTCCCGGGGCTGCAGGGTGCGAGATGCTCATCCTGCAGGGAGAATGAGAAATGCAAACCCGCAGGATGGGGATGGCCACGGCAGACCAAGGCTGCGGTCCTCTCTGCACCTGCTGTAGGATTTCAGCCCCCAGCACTGTCAGTGTGTACTTTAAGGAGCAATTTACACTTAAAAATGACCCCCTCCCATCAAAGTGCCACCGTACAAAACAGCAGATGGTGTTTGAACGCTGCAAAAGGAAAAAAAATACGTCTTAAAAAAAGATATCGAAGAGACTTCTTGGTGCTACGTCAGCGCCCCAGGGTCTCCATTTGCAGCTTTCAGCATGGAGGGGGTGGATAAAAACACCCTGAAGCTGGAAGGTGCTGTGAGAGATGGGATCAGATGCAGGAGAAGCATCCCTGTGCACAGAGGGACCTGTCCTGGGCAGGAGGCATGGAGGTGGCACAGGGCCCTGCTCCGGATGGGTGCTCCCCTCCGCTGCAATCACATGGATTTGTTCACAAGAAATCAAACTGCTCCTTAAAATAAACAGAAAAACCCTCCTGCCTTGCAAAGCTTTCCTCTCTCTCTCCCCGCCCTGGAAATAAAACAAATAGAGCCCACTGAACCGCATCCTCCCAGCGCTGCTGCTTCCATGCAAAAAAAAAAAAGTTTTTCTTAGAGGTTTTATTAAAAATAAAGAACCTCGAGCGCTGCTAATTTCCAAAATAAAGAAGCAAATCTTCCAAGCAGCAAATGCAGAGAGCCCAGGGCAGTGTTAGATGTCACTGAGGAGCACTGGGCCCCAGGCACGGCCGGCTGCTGGCTGCCCCGGGCACAGGGCATCAGCCACGTCCCAAGGAAAAAATCCACACTGAGGTCCCCTCGCCCTCACTTGGAAGCCAACAGGGCTGGCTGCTGGAACGGCTGCACTCCTAGAAACTAGTGCCTTACCTCCAGAGAGCAGCGAGCCAGCGGGATGCTCCCACTCTGCTGCCAGCTTCCCCGTGCTGTTGGCTTCCACAAGTCCCACCCTGCCGTCCCACTCTTGGTTCCTGGAGCAGAGAGGGCTTGGCACAGCCTCAAGGACTTTCCAAGCACGTGGGGACGCAGAGCATCACATGGGCACCACGCAGGGACAGCACCCAAACCCCCACCTCGCCACAAACACACTCATAAGCACCCCTCTCAAGGTTATCCAACGCTGCTTAAAGATTGAAGAAGAGTGCTCTACGAGGTATACAGCTCCTCCTGAAATATTCATCCCCCGACATCAATGTTTCATCCATTTCCTATCATATATCACCCTTGACACCAGCTTCAATCATTTTGGTGCGGATTGTGAAAAATAGATATGTTTACAGAAACCCCCCACCCCCCGCCTCCAGTTTCCTTTTTTCCACATAATTCAGCATCAATTGGCCTGGCTGGATCCCGCCCTCCCCTTTGCTCTGGGGGCAACCCCTGGGGGACCAGCTGCCCACTGTGGCCGCTGACACTTGGCCAGGGCTGCCCTGGGCAAGAGGAGCCCTACAGAAGGCACCACTTGCTGATTTATCCAGGATATCGTGATCCCACTGCGGGCTCCTTGCTCCCAGCAGCGTTTTTCACGCTCCCACAGCAGAGCTCCCCACTCCTGTGGCACATCTTTGGACCGTGGTATTTCGGCTATTAGTAGAGCTAATGAAGTTAAGGCTGACCTTTCCTCTCCCCTGGTCTGAGCGGGAGCAGCCAGCCCATTTGAGGCGTTATCTGATTTGATGTGCGATAACAAGGGGGAGAAACCCCCCAGCGCCGGCTCGTTTTCGCCTTTAATTGCAGCCTACAAATGCCAGTCTTGTTTTCACTCGCTCCAAAATTCCCTCTGTCAGCCCAGGGCTCCCTCCGGTTCAGGACAAAAATTGACTTCATGTCATGAATGAAGTAATTATTTCCCTCCACAAATGAATATGGCAATTATTTTGCGAGAAGCGAGAGATGCGTGTGGTGCACGAGGACGGAGCCTGAGCACCCGGCAGGTCCTTCCACGGTGGCAGGGCCACTTCACGACACGCAGCCCTGCCACACTGATGCTTTTCTGCCCATTTCCCAGGGAAGGAAGAATTTCTCTGACTTGCAAAGATTTCTCCACCTGCTCCCAAGCACCTTGCAGGTGTTAACAGCTGGTGTAGGGCAAGCTATTTGCAGCATGCGAAGAGATTCCTGAATCTTGCAGAACCATGGCAGCGTGCAGCAGAGCACCCCAAAGCGCCTTACTGAGCAGTGGGGCACGAGCATCACTCCCGAGCAAGCTGCAAAGCCACCCGAAGGCTGAGGGTGACCTTGCAGCAGCCGGATCTCGGCTTGCAGGCTGCGGTGGTGGAGGTGTGAAAAAGTGTTGCAGCTCTTCAGCAGCCTTCAGTTCCCATTTCTGCTGTTGATCAGGGGGAGAGGGAGGCAAAAAGCTTTCCCCATGAGCCTCCTGGAACAGAGGGAGCCTGTAGGGTGCTGCCTGGCACGGGGAGAAACTGAGGGAGGAGGGCTCCAGGAGCTGCAAGCACACATTTCCCAAATTCTTGTTATCACTTTCCCCAATGGAGCAATAAAGGACTTTCCCATTGAGTTATAAATCCACAGGAAGGCAAACAGGGCTCAAAACTCCCAAACTGCTGAGCCCTGTGCAGGAGGCACTGTGCCTGGTCTCCCTTTGAGCCAGTGCGGGTGCCCACATGAGCTCCAGGGGACCTGTGGCAGCACGGGGACGGCTTCCAGCAGGGCTGGGATGCTCTGAGAGCAGAGCACCTCAGAAGCAACCCCACACACCTGGTCCCGCTGCCTTCCTCCAGCACCGCGAGGGTTAAGATGAGTCTATTACGGTTTGCTTGTCACTTTGTCGCTGATCTAATGACCATCGATAATAGTTGAATAAGAATTGATGGAGAGATGGATTTAATTAACCCCGGTGTCAGCAGCTAGCGTTGCTGTCTGTTTGTGTTAATGGAGCAGCCCAGGAAAAATCCCTCCTGAGCTTTGCGCGCTCAGCCCGCGGCGGGTGGAAGAGCCCGATCCATCAGCTGCGCCCTCCAGGTGCTCCCAGCAAGGAAATTGCTTCCTCCTGCCCCTAAAAGAATGAAATCACCCCCTTGGCTTCTCCCACCAGCCCACTGCTGCCATCCCAGGGTTGGGTGCAGGACACCTTGGGGGAACGTCTGTCTGGCGCCTGCCAGCTTTGCTTCACACTTCCCCTTCCTCTCATTTTCAGCTGTGATTGCTTTTCTTGTTGCAGCACATGGCGGCTGGGCAGGTCTGGATCCATCCGTTGCACTGGGGATGCTCGGGGTGCTCCCGCTGCGGGAGCAAGGCCTCACCACCTGGAGGAACGAGCTCCCCAGGGCAGTGCACAACCAGGCTGCAAACAGTGCTGCCAGCAAACGTGGCTTTGTCTCACCGCTGGCATTTCCAGGTGAGACGGGACACAGGTATGAGGTCAGCGAGAATGGCGGTCGCTGGCAGGCGATTTCCTGCTGAGAAACGATGAGGTCAGCTCCTGGCTCCCGCACAGCTCACAGGGATGTGAGCAGCAATGACAGACAGCACCGTTTCAGTCAGGGCTCCAAAGGAAAAGACACAAAGTGTGAGTTCCTGAGCATTTAAGTGGTGCTGGAGGCAGGAAGGATGGGGATGGAGATGGCATAGAGGTACAGCCAAGGTCTGTCCTGCTCTGGAGCAGCACAAGCCCTTGGAAAGATGCTGGTTCACAGAGAAACAGGCTTCCTGTTTTGCTCATCCCCATCCCAGACAGAAAGCGCCTTTGCCAAGCACATCTTCAAATCTCTGCCAGTAACCTGCAGCCATGGAATATGTGAGGCTAGGAAAAAAAACACCAAAACCCCAGCAGAATTTAATTTTGAAGACCCAGCTAGTCTTATAGCTTTTCAAGCTCGGGCGCAGGTGAGCCAATAATAAAATAAACTGCCCAGAGAGGAAATGAATATTGGGTTTTGTTCCAAATGGATGAGTTCAGCCAGAGTCTGAAAAAGGGGAGAGGAAAAAAAAAATGGGAGTAGGAATTGTTCTGTGACAAACGTATTTTGACAACCCAGCTGAAAGGGCTGACAGAGTTATGAGCGAGGGGGAGGAATTACTGATCGCCGAGTGTCATCCCACTTGTTTTTCTTGATTCAGCCTGGCCTCGCTAACAATGTGTGTCACTGCCCAGCACCGCAAACATCCTCTGCTGAGCGACACCGGTGCTCTCGGAGGGAACTTCCTCTTGCTATATACCTGCCAACAGCGCATGGGGAGCCAGGATGGGCCTGGGAAGGGCACGGGGTGGAGAGCTGGGGTCTCGCACCAGGCATCCCGCTGTGTCTGTTTGCAGCCAGCAAACTGCTGAAGTCACCTGGAGCTGGGGATGGTGCTTTGCGATGGGGTTCCTGCGGAGTGCTGCGTGCTCCCGGGGCAAAGCCATCCCAATGCATGGTGGTGCCCACTGCCACAGGGCACCTTTCAGGCACATTGATAGCGATGGTGGCTCTGGGGTGAGCTGCCATGAAGGCCAGGTGGGCTTGCAGGGCCTGGGGCGAGCCACCATGAAGGCCTGGTGGGCCTGGGGTGAGCCGCCATGAAGGCCTGGTGGGCCTGTAGGCCTCTCCCCACCCCAAAAATGGTGGGGTGTGTTCAGCAAGGGGCTTGAGGGATCAGGGCATTTCCTGCTGGCACTGAACTAACACCATGCTTACGCTGACCTGCAGCCAAAGACCCAAGTGCAGCAGTCCGGAGGCTGCCAGGGCCTGATGTCTCCCTATGAGTAACGGGGCCAGAGGTGCCAGGTTTAGAATGAGTTTTGTGCTCGTGTGTCTGACTGTGCTCCTGATGCCATGCTGTGCCCTTGACAGGACACACACATGGTCCCTCTGCTCACTGTAGCTTGCATGGGGCCTGTGGGACCTGTCCCCTCCCAGACCTCAGACCCTCTCCAAGCTGCCCTAACGGGGCCACAGGATCGGACGGGATGGAATGGGTGCTGGCAGCCAGACAGGCACTCACACGCAGACAGCATGACCGCACAGGCTCCATTTCCTTAGGAAATCTGGCTGACAGTTACGTCTGGCTCGGAGACCCAGGGGATTTTACAGGTCCCTTCCAGTCTGAGCTCTGCAGCCCAGGAGCTGCTGGGGCAGCACCGGCCTCCTCCATGGCATCACTTGCTCGAGAGCACCCTGTGGCTCCTGCCCCAGGGAAGGGCAGCCTTCTCCCACCAGCACTTTCTTTTCCCAAGATCACAGGACACATTTTGATGCTGCCAGGACATATTTTTGTCCCTCAGACTGCTGGCCCTAGTCCTCGAGAAGCGTGTGAGGGTGGATGCCCTTCCTCCAGAGCATCACAGAGTCTTTGGAGAACAGAATTTTGGATCATCAACCACTTATTCGAATTCTTCCAACATGAAAAACATCCAGACCGAGGAGTCCTACGGCAGGAGCAGGCTCAGCTCCTCCCTGAGCCCCCACTCCCTGCTAGGAGCATTATTGATGCTGGAGCTGGCAGAACCTGAGACCTTCCTCCACCTCCCTGACACCTGCTTCCCCCAGCCTGATCCCGCAGCCTTTCAGACAGACACATTTATGCCCTGCTTCCCTGCAGAGTGACATCTTTCAGGACATGTTTGCCAAGGGTCAGAGCAGAGGGCAAGGCTCTGGGAACCTCCCAGAGAGCAGCACGGGGCCTTGGAGATAAATAAAGCACTCGGAGCAAAACTTCCTCAGGGGACGACTTGATGCTTCCAAGGACATCCCAGCTGCTTTTGCACCAGCTACTGCTCTCAGCACAGAATGGAGCTCAGCAAACTGAAGGTTAGGTTGTCTGAGATGGGAAGAACTCCAGAAATTGCCAGTGATATATATAGAAATATCACTGTATGTATATATTTAGCATTTGTCCATGACTCTTGCAGGTATTTACCACCCAGCTGGGTGCTCATCCCAGCCTTGGGAAGAAGGAATCCATCCATTCAGGTTGTTTTGGATAATCCATGGGGTAAAAGTAAACCAGCCCAGAGGCTTTAGGCTATCCTGCTTGCTCCATTCTGCTCCCAATACCCTTCTCCTTGCTATCGGTCTAATGCAGGGCAAAAGGCAAAAAAAGGCTGCTCATGATGGCCCTACAGCCCATCCATGCTACGACCCAAAGTACTCAGCAAACAGCAGAGCTTTGCTGCCTGGGGATGAATGGAAGCGGTGCTGCCAGGTTTAATCACCCCTCACACCCCATCGGCCGCCTGATGGGACGCAGACCTTGTTAACATGCAAACTAATGGAAAGATGCAGGTGGGGTTCTGGCTGGTTAAACCAGAGATGCTTCAGTGAGAATTATCCAATTATATCTCCATCTCTGCCTCGCTTTCATTTCGTTCCCCCCATTGTCGTGGCATTATCAGCCAACCCAACAGAGCCCTAATCAAGCACCTTCTGCATTAAGCCATCGCCCCCGGCATCATGCACGGTCCCGTGTCTCTGGGGTACCACGCTGGGGCAGGCAACCAAAGCTAACCCCAAACATCAATACATACACGGCACATGTCACAGAGCCCTGGGGGCTGTGCCTGGCCAAGGGGGGGCTTCTCTTTCTGGTAGCACACATCCCTCTTCATTCAGCCCATCCTCTCTGCTCTGCTGCAGAGACTACAAACAAGTTGAAGGAGGCAGCACTGCTACCCATAAGCGTGGATGCTAAACTCTGCTGGTGAAAAACACCCCTCAATACTTGGAAAAAGCCCTACAAGTACTTTTCTAGCCCAGAGCAGCAGTGCCAGCTGCCCTGCTGCTGCATGGCTTCTGTGTCAGGCCTCAGCCCCAGACATTTCCCATAGCTCCTCATCCCGACAGCTCCATTTCTCTGAGCATCTCTGCTGTGTTTTTATTGCAGGCTTCTGGATGAAATAAGAGCAAGAATAATAAGAGCAAAGCTGCGGTTACCAGAGCCCTTGGAGCAGGAAAAAAAAAAAAAAAGCTTTCGAGTAAAACTAGGTTTATTTTATTAGACATGATACCTGTTTGCCAGCAAAACACAGATTTTGGATGTGAAGCCGAAGAGTTTCAACAAATTCTCTCATTTCCCATCCATCTTCTGCAGAAGCAGAGCCTGGAGGAGACCTTCCATCATCTCCACCAGTATCACTGTGGCTGTGTTGCCTGCGTCCTGCCAGCACCAAGAATGGCTGGGAAAAGCAGCAGCAAACAAAATCACATCACCTGTCTGATACCTGGCCACGGTTCCTGGAGGGGAAGTTCCCAGCCCTGCTCCAGAGGGGTTTGTGCCCCCTACATCTGTGCTCCCAGCCATGACTCCTTCCCCTCTGCTTTTAAAACTACCCCAAAAGTTCCTTTTCGCTCCCAGCTGGCGATGCACATTCACACTGGGTATTGCCATGGTGACAGCTTGTCCCCCATCCCGACCCTTTCCCCAGATGAAGGTGGGGGGAATTAAAAATAAACAGTTTTAATAATGTCAGGGAAAGCAGACAGGGATATAAAATCCATTAAGCGCTGGAGTGGCCCTCGCCATGGGAAGTGCTCCAGCTCCTTCCCTCTCTGTCGCTCGCTCTCTCTTCAACCCCCTGAAAGGTAACCTTTAAAGCACTCTCGGCAGCGTGGTACTTAAACCTCTGGCATTTACCTTCATTTCACTCTGGCTTTTATTTCTTTCGAGGGGAGGAGGGCTTTTATGTTAGAAGAGGACAGGTTGGTTTTTTTCCTTCCCCTCGGCTTGATTATTTTCCCCCTCTGTGCATGCGTTTTTTGTTTTTATCTTCTTTCACAGGGCACGATGAGCAGGATGGGGAGCCAGCCCAGCCTGGCAGGCATCCAGAACCCCCTAGAACACTCCAGAATGATGCCTGCACCCTCTTTAACAGCGTAGCACCAGAGCTGGGGGGTGATGGGATGAGGAAAGTTTCATGTTTTCTAGGTTGGAAAAACACGACCTAATTGCGCCCAGACATCCACTGGGCAAAGGAGGAGTCCCAAACATATTAATAAAAGGAAACTTGCACAATTTTTAGAAGCCATTCATTAATTTCAAATGTGACCCAGCAGCAGAGACATGAATTATTATCTCTGTAACCCAGCAGCACCTGCAATGCCAGGCTGACCTTGTGCTGCGCCCTGCACAGCAGCAAAGCCGAGCATCCCCAGTGCCCCACGTGGGCACCCCAAATTCCCAGAAGGGATGGGGGAAGGTGAAGATCCAGACACGTGAAGATCAAACCTCTAGTTCAGGATAAATCACCATACAATAATCCAGTGTCAGGACCAGCTTTGGGTACCCAGCTCAGGTCCAAAGACGTATGGCAAGAAATCAGCACGACCAGTGGTCATAAAGAAGACAAGGACTGCCAACTCACTGTGATGGATTAAAACACCTAGAAACAAGAAAAACACAGAATTATGAAGACTGGCCATCTCACAGCTGCTCCATGGTGGATTTTCCTGCATCTGCACAGGCTGGAGAGTACAAACAGTCCGCAGGTGAGCAAGGCTTCCTTGGGACGCACAATGTTGGCTGCATCGTGCCTTGGACTCGGACGGAACTAGATACCTTCCAAAGTGCTCAGAGCAAAGAGCACAGCCCCAATCTATTCCCTAAGCGGGCAGGCAACAGGGACAAGTGGAGGTTTCTTGGTCTTGAGTTAAGGAGAGCAGAGCCACAGCGCAGTTATGAGAGGAAGAAAAGGCAGAAATCAGCAAAAGGGAGCGGGGATGGCTGGGTGAATGAGACGATGGATGGGCCGCCCTCGGTCATTGCTGCTAATCAACCAGCAGAGCAGCATTTCAGTCGGAGGCAGACAACAGGAAACATGTGCTGACCCTCCCGACAAGGAGGGAGCTCCATCCAAAGAAAGGAAACAAATGAAGAGAGCAAAAGGTAGGAAATCGCTCAAAGATTTTGTCTGAGCGTGATGGGCTGGGGCTTTGGCGGCATTGAAAAAAAAAGTAACAAGAGAAAATCCTGACTCTTCAGTGTTTGCAGAGATTAAATTGGAGCCTTCTGGTCTGATCCATTGATTGTATTTCACTTCCACAAACAGCTGTGTGGCAGTACAAATTACAGGGGACGTGGTGCGCGCCATTTCCAGCCATCCGGCAATTGGCTCATTTATCGGCGGCAGTCTCTGTGGAACGTGCCATGGCAGCTGGGCAGAGGGCTGGCATCTGCAGGAATGCGATCCCAAGGCAAAGCCAGAGAGGCTTCATCCCCCTGTAGGTGGCCTGGATGCAGGTAACAATAAGAGATGGAAATGTGGACACTGCTTCTCTCGTGTGGGGAGACGCAAAGATGCCAAGGCCAGCAGAGAGAAGATGCTGGGAGGATGGAGTGCAGGAAGGAGCAGCCAAATTTTAAAATGCACTTATCCTGCTGGTGTCTGATTCAGAGAAGCTGGGAGGAAAGGTTCTGCCCTTGGCGTTCAGGCCTGGGGGCAATGGCAAAGGCTGTACAGCATGAGGTGGCTGCACTGGAGCTCACCTTGAAGTATTGAAATGGCGAAGTATCTCCAAATATCAACTGCCGTCAATACACCCAGAACAGCCAGCAGGAATAAGAACCAGCACAGAGACTGCAAAGCAATTCAGACAGGACCTTCTTTCTGAGACTTCAGGTTCATATTTCCAGTCCGTATCCTCTACACCGCAGGAAATCCCACCGATCCTGCTCCTGCAGCCCCCATCACCACCACGCATGGTAATATCTTACTTTAAAATAATAACAACAAAAACATTGCCAACGTCTCATTCCACCTATTTTTAAGAACCATTAGCATCCTGGCAATCCTTGGCCAGGTGTGGGATACCCAGCACCATTCCACCATTCCCCAGGCGTGCAGAGAGGGATGACTGTTCCAAGACAGCTCAAGGATGGATCAAGAGGGGCAGGACCACCACAAAGGCTTCCACCAGGCAAGTGAAGGAATCACATCATCCTCCTGAGGAGAAGACCAAGGCAGCCTGGTGTTGCCTGGAAAGGATTACAACCTGGAGGCTTGGGGAGCTCCAGGGGACAGGGTGATCTTGCCTTCTTTTTCTTTTTCTTCCCATCACATTTATCCAGAAGAGCAGGGAGCGATTGGTAGATGGATGGGATAGGAGAGGCCTCTGGTTAATTCCAGTTTAAACCCAATTTCCTTTCCTTTATAATTAGAGCAGTAGGCATGTTTTAACAACTGATTATCTCCGCTGGGCAGTTGTGTTTATTCTTCTTGGCCGCTTCTGTGATTTTTCCAGGCAAATCTCTGCTGCTATTGTAACACAAAGAAGGGAGCAAGGCAGAGAGTGAGCAGGATGCTCTGCCAGGAATTCAGACCAAGATTTCCTCTTTCCTTTCTAAAGGTAACAACCAGAAGACACTTGCACATCTCTGCTGGGTAGGGGCACAGTATAGGAACAGCATTGGAAAACAGACACCAGTGCCAGCACTGGTGGCAGAGTGTGAGCCTTTCAGCCCCTACAGAGGAATTCATCCTGGCACCACGCCCTTCACTTTATGTCATTCTCAATGCAACCTCAGGAATATATGGAAAAATCCCCTGTGCTGTGCACTCACCCTCATGGCCATGCTACAGGAGCTGCATTTCCCAGGCACACATCCCTTGGTGCCCAAATTATCACGTTTGAGCTCCAAGGTGCTTCTTTTGGCACCAGGCTCTCGTCCCCAGGCTCACCCATCAACTTGCAGCCATTCCACCCCCTGCACCATCTCCACGAGAGCACTGCAAAGGGTTAAACGCTGCCACCCCTTGCCTCCAAACCCAGCTCATTTCGGGATGTTTTTGCTGGGATGCGTCATGCTCCTCCCTGGCTGGCTCCTCCAGCCACGGGTGCCAACACTGACGTGCTCACAGCCCCTCCTGAGCACAGGGAGCACTTCTCCCGCTTGCTTCATGAAGATGAAGAGCAACACCCATCCACCATTCCTAAGCAACCCACTATTTCCCCCCCCTCCACTCCAAATCTCTGGACTTGGTCCCCCGTAAAAAGTCATTAAACAGTTTCGGCGCGGCCGGCGTGGTCACCTCGATGGCATTTTCCTCCCTCAAAATGGGATGCGACAGCTTCGAGTTAACAAGTCCAGGAGGAATACCCATAAAAGAGCCGGTGTCACAACGCATTGTTAAAATAGCAGGTGAGGCAGCCACTTGGAGAGTTTAATGGGCCCACGTTTTAAAAATATCTGTGCTGCATCTGGCGCGACAGATAATAAATCTGCAGCAGATATGGATTTTCCTGCCCAGCCACTGCCCTGAGCTCTGTCTCCCTCTCTTTGCCCAGGGGGGATTTTTCCACAGCTTTGCTGCTGCATTTGGGGAGGGAGAGACAGAGGAAGGACGTCCACCCTGGGCTGCAGGAAAGTCACTTTGCTTGAATTTGCAAACGTGACCCGAGGCTTTCTGCATCGCCTGCCTTGCTGTTGGATACTCTTCTGCCCAAATCCCTCATTTCCTCCAAGGCCAAACTTTGAGGGTGGGGGGACCAGCACCTAATTCCCGATGCCACGTGGGCCAATTTCAGGTGGGGATAAAGAGATGCTGCTGTTGGGAGTGGGAAACGCAAACCCGTAACAGGGAGCTGGGGGTTATTTTATGATTATTTTTTTAAACCACGCGCTATTTGCGAGAACTTAAACGCACAGCATGAAATCTTCAAACTGACAAGTGAAATGCAGTTAGCCGAGCTTCTATTATTCCCAATTTATTACTCCACTGGAGAGTTGTGCAGGCTCAGGGGCTGCAGAAAGGAAACTGCGCGCGCGCGCACCCCGACAGCAGCCAGCAAACCAAACCCAGGGCTCCCGCTGAATTATGACTCACAATTTATAAACCATTATGTGCAATGGATTTCAACTATATTTATTGCCATACGACTGCTAGCAGATCAAAAATCAATTTGGTAAATGTGGAGGGAAAGGGCGAAATTATTAATATGTTTTATATAAATGCCGTAGCTTATCCTTCCCCGGTAAATAACTGCGAGCCCTCTGCTTGCTATAGGCTCAGCATCTGCACAGCGGCTCACCACCCATGGATGCACACAAGCATCCCCAAGATGATGCAAAGCTGACAAGAGCCACGGCCACGCTGATGTCAAAGCAACAAATAAACCACAGAGGAGGACCCTACCCGCGCGTTAAACAAGACGATGAAGATCATTTATAAGGGATTTGGGAGCAATAAGCCCATGGGGAGGTGGGAGCTGAGGGATGGCTCAGGGAAGGAACACATGGAACAGGGAAGGAAAGCCCTCACCAGATTGTATGTGATGGTATCGAGCACCCTGGCTGCGGGGAATCGGGGCATCTGCTGCAAAAGGTTGGATGACATCGGCTTTTCCATTCTGGGGATCCGCAGCCATATGGTGCGCTCCCGACGAAAGGGTTTCTCCAAATTCAGAAAGCAAAGGAAAGTCTGAGATTGGATGAGAAGCAGAGGGGTGTTACACGTGCCTTTCAGGATGACCTTTCCAAGGTTTCTTCTGCAGCATCGGGAAGGAAACTTATTTCTATTTTAAAAGAAAAACTGAGTTCCTCGTATGTTCCCATGATTCCTGATGCTGGCGCTTTAAATTAATCATTGCAAAGAGCCACCACCAAAATAGCAATACCAGGAACGAACATCCTCTGGGCAAATGTTGCAAATGCTGCCTGATGCATTCACGTTGAAGAGTGATTCCTCTCCTCCATCTCATCTCACGCCAACCATCTGACCACAGAGAGCCCCAACAGGGGCCGTGTGGCAGGGCAGGAGGAAGATGCAAGTTCACAGGTGGTGATGGAGGGGCGAGCCCAGAGCAGCAGGATTAGACCTGAGGCATGTGCCCTGCCTCCCTCAGAGTGCTGTGCTGCACAAGGCTCCGGTGTTTGGGACGGAGACCCATTTCTGAAAATAAACGGGACTTAAAACAACCTGACCTCATCACCCTGACCGATGTTTCTCTGTGGCTTTCACCTGGATAATTCTCACTGGCTTCCCATCAGCAGCCGTGCCAGCAGCCACCAGAGGCATCCATCAAGTCCTGAGTCACTTCTGAGCCAAAGAAAACCGAAGTCCTCTAAAGGGGAATCTATCCAACTGACCCCCCTGCTAAAAATGGGGGTGGGTGGGTGCAGGTGTGAGAAATAAAAATGCTCTGCTAATGAAGGGACAGCAGCCAGCTGTATTTTTTGCTGGTGGTGGGTGGTTGTTGTGCTTTTTGAAAAAGCATAAAGGTAAAGAGATGCTATATTTAACTCAGTGCCAGGGGTAACATACCTTGGAAATGAGAACGTGATCAGTGAACTATTAAATACTGCCTTTCCGTAATTCTGCATGTGTTTATTTCTGATGCCTGCAGTTTTTCCTCCTCTCTGTTCGCCTCCTGAAAGCACAACAGTGGCTTTCACGTTTTGATTACATGGTGCATCTGTTGCCACTTCTGTTCAGATCTCCCAAACAAGTGTTATTTCCCCCGGATCACAAGCAGTAAAATACAACAAAAGAGGAGCCACGACTTGCCTGGCTGCTGTCCACCAATTCCCTTTGCTCACTGCAGCACCTCAGGTGCCCTCCCTGCCATCATTCACACTACAGCCCCGTGGGTGTAGGCAGGGAGCGAGGTACCAGCAGCTCCCACCCCAGGAATTAGGGAAGGGGACGTGGAGGGGACAGCTCGCTGCTGAGGACACAAGGTAGGGTTGCCATCGTGCAAGCAGCTATTAAAATAAAAGCAGCGACAGCATTTAGGATTTACATTTCACTTGCAATTCTCAGTGAAAAATATTAGGGTGACCTAATGTTGACAAGCCCCAAAGACTCCTCCAGCACAAAACCCAACGTAGACCCTGGAGTCACATCAGCTACAGGACAGGAAAGGCCAAACGTGGATGCTGGACACAGGGGTTATCAGATCTGCTCCCTGCCTCAGGGCAGGAGCCAAAGGCAGCAGGAAGCACTATTTATTGTACCTTTTTGCCTCCTCCAAACACAATCAACCTTTTCTTGGCATTTCATCAAAGATAAATAGCCTGATCCTGCTTCCATTAACAGAAAGGAAAAGTTCCCCTTGGCTTCTTCTGCCACAGCTCAAAAGCTCTCAGAACAACAACAGGGGATGACGCTTGTAGATTTCTTCCATCTTTTTCCCCATCCAGGGGACTGGGCTCCAAGCACAACACCCTACAAGACCAACCCAACCCAACTCCACCACCTTGGCCATGAAAAGCGTTGATGCTGGTGGGCTCGCTGCAGAAGCGGAGCACCAGGCAAGGGCTCCATTTTCCAGAGCCATTCATCTTGCACCTTTCATCAACTCCAAAATGAAGCCAAAGTAGGGGGGGGAAAAAAAAAAAAAAAAGGAGAGAGCACGGGGTTCGTTTCCCTTTTAGAATGTGTAAGCGTACGCATTTAGCGCTCAGGAAAATGTCAGCTCCAAAGCAGAGGGAGCTGGTACATCATCTGTCAGAGCTGCAGCTGGGCTTAGCAGCTTGGCGTGACATTACAGCAGCACGGCACAAAGGCAACAAACCTCCAGAAGCGTACAGCCCAGCACGAGAAGGAGAAGACAAAGGCCCGCCTGCCACGGCGGAGGTCATTAGGAACAGAGTTGACACATCACACAGCAAAGTGCCTGCTAAGTTTGCAGAGCGGGCCATATTGCCTCCAGGGCTCTTGCTGTCATCACCTCCTGTTACAAATATCCCATGGAATGGTGCGTGTGTGTCACTGCCTCCCATCTACGCCTGCCTTAGCCTTCCTCTCGACATCAGCATCCTCTGCTGATCACACAGAGCCCTGCTCTGCCCATGCCCCTGGAGAAAAGATGACTGCGTTCAAGGAAAAGGTGGATGTGGTACTTAGGGACATGGCTCAGTGGGCAATATTGGTGGTAGGTGGATGGCTGGACTGATGATCTTAGAGGTCTTTTCAACCTTTATGACTCTGTGACTCATCCCACGGTCCAATGGTGGATCCCAAAATCATGACACCACATCAGCTTTTCAGGACAGACCCCGAGCTTGCAGCAAACACGTTTTTCACCCTTTTCTCCTCTGGGTCCTCCAGAAGCCTCACTCAGGCCCATCCCAGCCACCTTTTAGTTGGCCATACCCCAACATCTCCACATCTCCCCATGACCTCACTGCCTCTCAGTTTGCTTTCTCCCAACGTTCCCCAACACTCCAGGGAGCAGGACCTTGTATTTTTAGCACCTGTGCCACAAAGTGCTAAGCAAATTCCCAGTGATATATTATCAATAGTCAGCGCTATTAAAAATTTCCCCAAACTCCTGAGAAAGACAGCCAAGCACTAGGTGAAAAGCAGTCGATTTTGGGTCACCCCTGCTCCTCCAGTGTTTCAGCAGAGGGATGGGTGCAGATGCACGCAGGGGCTGGGGATGTGGCCCAGCAGCCAGCAAAGCCAATGCTGGGAGGGGGCCTTAGAAGCCAACACGAAGGCAGAGCTGTTCAATGGACCCATTAGAGGGCATTAGCTGATAACAACAAGACACTGCTGGCATTTTAAGAGGCAGTGCCCAGATGCAGCCCGAGCTCTGTCCACGCTTCTCTCCATCTGTCACACCATCTGCAGAGTTCCTCCACCCCCTCTGATGCAGTCCTTCAGGGCAGCTCCGTCCCCAGCAGTGGTTGTCCCCGGGGCAGGCTCATGGCACTGAGGCCATATGGGAGCAGCCACCTTGCACCCACCCTAAGGAGAGCTCAGGGCTTAGGACACAGCTGGGTGGGGAGCACAGTATTAAGGGCTGCAGAGAAATGGAGGCACAGGCAAATCCGACACATAGAGTGGTAAAAGATGCACAAACAGAGCTTGTTGTGGAACTGGTGTGCCGACGGACGTGGGAGGAAAACACTGGCCCTGCTCTCTGCAGGATGCCCGAGGAGGAACAGCTCCCACCTCCTGATGTTTTTAAATCCACCAGCTTTGGTGAAGTTGTTTACGTGAGATAAAACTCAGGCCTGGTAAATTCGTCTTGATTAGACTCCAGAAGCACAGAAAACACATGGTTAAACTCTGAAGAGCACAGAGCCCAAGCCAGCAAGAGCAGCATGGGAGGGGAGCAGTGGGGAGAAGAAAGACACAAGGACACGAGCAGGGAGCCAGGTAGGGGGGAAAAGGCAACTTTATGCATCCCCTGGCTCCTTTTCCCCAGCAGGTCTTTTCAGTTATAGAATCATCAAGGCTGGAAAAGACTTCTAAGATCACCCAGTCCAACCATCCACCTACCACCAACACTGCCCCACACACCTGTGCCAATGGAGCTCGAGCTTTGTTTCAGAGGGGCAGAGAGGAGCCTGGTGCAGGGCAGGTGCAGAGCAAAGAGCTTGTGAAGTACAAGACAGGCTATTTCACACAGCAAACACTCGTTAGTAAGAGATATTGTTGCCTGCAGGGAGACAGTTTCTGGGTGATTGAATGTAGAACTGCTTGGAACAAATTCAATAAAACCCGGTGAGTCTTTTGCTTCTAAATATGCTGTTTTCTCTAAGCTGGCGTTTTCCGTGGAAGCGCATTGATTGGGACCACGAGCTGGCCAGGCAGGTTGCCGAGGTGAGATGCTGGGCACCTCGGGCCGGGACACGGCGACCCACAGCCTGACCCAGCTCATCGAAGGCAGTGCTGCAGCAACACACTCCAAACAGGAGCACCTGGAGGGCTCCAGGAGGAAACCTGGTGTCAGAGCTTCAAAAACTGCTGCAGAGTCAGTTTGGCAGCCTTTGCACAGTCCAAAGCTGAAGCTGCTGGCATTTAGGAGCATCAAGGGTGGCTGCCTTGTTTGGGTTGCTTTTGTTGTTGTTTGTTTTGTTGTTTTTCCTATAGGAATGATTTTCCAAAGGGAAACACTCTCCAGGATTCTCCCTGCTCCCTGTTCCTGGACCTGCTCCTCTGGACGAGCAGCTCGGGAGCACATGCACAAGTCAGTGATAGCCAAGGTCAACCCAGCAAACAATGACAAAGAAAGCATCCATGTTACGACCTTCAAGTTATTCTGCTTAATTATTTTAGGAACAGCTTCAAGAAAGCATTGGCTTCTCTTTCTTTTGATTTAGAAAGAGCCTTCAGGACAGATTTAATTGCTTGGGTATGGACTAGCTATCTCCAGTTATGACTGTGAGCAAATAAAAGTCCTGGAACTTTGCTTTAATGAAAAGACACTGTATCTGTTTCCTCCTAGCACGCAGCAGCAACAACAGCAGATTATTAGGAGAAGTAATATCAATCTAATCCAATCTGATCTGTGTAGTTATTAGCCCTAGCTAACTATTGGTATTAATTTTATTACTACTATCACTGCTGCAGTAAGAAATCAACCACAGTGCATGGTTTTGCATCATTCATCATGCTGTTCATTTGTTTGGCTTTGGATCAGCCAAATACTTTCCCCTGTCACTTGAAATCCAAACACACATTTTCTTTCTTGGGTTTTACCTCCTTTTCCTTCACCTTTACCTCTTCCTCCCTACAGCTTTTCTTGCTACAGTCCCTCCCCAGCCCTGGGCTGCCCCTTGCCCTCTATAAAACAACTTCGTGCGAGATCAAAGCCAAGGCATACATTTTCCTATTCTGAATCCAGCCAGAGAAGCTTCCAGCAGTTATGAGTCAGCAAGGCAAGATAGAGCTGCTGGTAGCGGAGAGAAATTGCCAGGAATTTGGGGAGGATGAGTCACCCTCAAAGATGGCTGAGAAGAGACAGAGAGACGGAACCTCTTGTCCTTTCTCCTCCTTATCATGCAGCTCACATCCGACCCAAGCTCTGTCCATGAAGTAGTTTGGAGCTGATCAAGCTTGATGCTGGAGAAGCTCCCTCCATGGGGCCACAAGCACAGAGCTGGGAGGGTGCCTCTCCTCACCTGCTGCCATCACAACGCTCAGCTTTGGCTCCCAACGTTCCCAAGGAGTTAAATTTAACTCCAGGTTAACTGCAGCTTCCTCGCAAAGCTGTCTGTCACCTCTCGTACCTCTCAGCCTCTTCCTTGCTCGCTCAAGAAAATAACAGCTCACACCGCTCCCGGATGCTGAAAAAGCCCATATAATTGGTACACTCTGCACAAAGTACATCTCAGCCAACAGCATGGCTATTCGGAGCGCAAGGGGTGGCCTTGGCTGTTTGGAAGGGTCAAGGGTTGACAGCCTCTGTTATTTTCCTCCGCCTTTGTCCAAGAAAAATGCCCTGGCTCCTCGAAGTCAAGTCTGGAGGCACCAATTCAGGGCAGGTTTAGAGAGAGGACAGGCTTCCATCCCATGTCATGCAGAATCCTCAGCGCTAGCCTTGACCTTCTAAGGATTAACCAACTTTGGTATCTTTGGTGATTTTTTTTTCCCAGAGAATCACAAAATTGTTGGAGTTGGAAGGGGTCTCTAGAGATCGAGCCCAGCCCCCTGCCAAAGCAGTTCCCTCCAGTAGGTCACACAGGCAGGCGTCCAGACGGGGCTGGGATATCTCCAGAGAAGGAGACTCCACCACCTCTCTGGGCAGCCTGTGCCAGGGCTCTGGCACCCGCACCGGGAAGAAGTTCTTAGGCATGTTGGTGTGGAACTGCCTGGGTTCCAGTTGGTGGCCATTGCCCCTTGTCCTGTCCCCACACACCACTGAGAAGATGCTGACCCCGTCCCTTGGCCTCCCGCTCTTCAGATATTTACAGACATGGATCAGATCCCCTCTCAGCCTTCTCTTCTCCAGGCTGAACAGCCCCAGGGCTCTCAGCCTCTCCTCACAAGGGAGATGCTCCAGGCCCCCAAGCATCTTTGGGGCCCTCCCATGCACTCTCTCCAGCAGATCCCTGCCTTTGGTGCACTGGGGAGCCCAGCACTGGACACAGGGCTCCAGCTGAGGCCTCCCCAGGGCACAGCAGAGGGGGACCATCCCCTCCCTCGCCCTGCTGCCCACGCTCTTTGCAATGCACCCCACCAGCCCAGGGGCCTTCTTGGCCACCAGGCCACACTGCTGCCTCATGGACAACCCCGTGCCCACCAGCACCCCCAGCTCCTTCTCTCCAGCAGCTCCTCTCCAGCACCTCAGCCCCCAGCCTGCACTGATGCAGGCGCTTCTTCCTCCCCAGGGGCAGGACTCTGCCCTTGCCCTTCAGGAACCTCAGCAGCTTCCTCTCTGCCCAGCTCTCAGCCTGCCCAGCTCTGCCTCAATGGCAGCACGGCCTTCTGCTGCCTCAGCCACTCCTCCCACCTTCGTCCCATCAGCAAACTTGCTGAGGCTGGGCTCTATCCCCTCGTCCAGGGCCCTGAGGAAGATGGGGAACAAGAGCGGAGCCAGCCCCGACCCCTGGGGAACACCGCTAGGGACAGCCTCCAACGAGACTCTGGGCTGCTGATCCCAGCCCTCGCAGCTCTGCCACTCAGCCACTGCTCAGCCCACCTCACCGCCCACTCCTCTGTCCCACACTTGCTCAGCTCCATCACAACCAGGTGCTGGCAGACAGGCTCAGAGGCCTTGCTGAAGCCAAGGTGCCCAACAGCCACTGCTCTCCCCCCATCTCCCAGCTGCTGCTGACATCACAGAAGGCTGCCAGCTGGGGCCAGCACCATTGCCCCTTGCTGAATCCATGCTGACTCCTCCTGATCCCCTTCTGCTCTTCCCCTTGCTTGGAGATGGCATCCAGCACCAGCTGCTCCATCCCCTTTCCAGGGACGGAGGTGAGGCTGACTGCCCTGCAGTTTCCCGGATCATCCTTCTTGCCCTTTCTGAAGGCTGCAGTGACACTGGCTGTCCTCCAGCCTTCAGGCACCTCTCCCATTCTCCAAGGCCTTTCAGAGATGAGAGAGCGTGGTTCAGCAATCACCTCTGCCAGCTCCCTCAGCACACATGGGTGCATTTTTGTCCCATAAAGATTTTGACACTGAAGTGGGGAGGTTTGGGAGATGATTCCTGCACAACCTCAGCCGTTTCCCCCTTCACGTTTGAGCAGAAAATTGCCACGTCATCACTTCAGCCTAGGCAGCATCTTGAGGACCAAAAGCAGTTTATTTTGCTGTTCTGCTTAGCAGTCTTGGGTGGGTACTGCTACTGGCTATCATTAGCATCTCTCCCACGTTACAGATAAATAGCGATAATAAGAGCCACACATGCTTATAAATAAATACAAAAGGAGTGTCAATTCAGCCATGAATACAAAGCTTAAGGAGACCGCATCACACTCTTGCTTGCTGCCTCAGGCACCACGAACTGACGATCAGAACTCACCGAGCGCCAAAAATATTAGTTTAATATTTGTGTGTGCTCAGCTCCTTCTTGCGCTGGGATGACAAACAGCCTCGCGAAGGCATCGCCAGAGGCTCTAACACTTCCATTCTCTCTCTCACTGATTCTGGCACACAGAGGGATCTTTTCAAACCGATAAATGCTTTCATTTTTGTCTTCGCTGAAAGGACTTCCTCTATGGGGTGATGTTTTGCTAGAGGAAATGATTTAAGAGCAGCGATACGGTTGTGATTCAATATCATGCCCAGGAATTCCTTGTAAAGTCAAGGGAGAGACAAATTCTGACATTGTGGGATTACCTGAGCCTTGTGCGAATTTCTCAGTCTTGCTACAGGAAGAACCAGGCAACAAACCCACGAGGAACGCCGTGCCTTTCCGTGTCACCGCATTTCAGATCACTGCTGCTCCCAAGGTGGAGTGGCAGCAAATGCTCTCTCCTGGGGGTTACATCCACACGGGAGAAAATGCAAAAATCAAGGGCAGGAGAGGCAAAAAGGAGAGCAGCCCCCCTCCTAGGGATGACGTAGGGGGGATGAAGTTTAGAGCCATGGCCAGGTCAGAGCTGGTTCCTCACACCCTTCCCTCCTTGGGCTGCACCAGCCACTGAGTTGGCGAGTTGAGCCAGTGAGAAGACCAAGCACGAGGAACAGGCTCTTGGCTTTCCTTCCTCGTGGCCAAAAGGCAGCACGTGCCAAGCTGACAGACACCAAGAACCCAGCCAAGCAACGAAGGACTATCAGAAATTGGAGAAACCAATCTGCTCACCCAGGCCAAGTCGGGTGTAACAGCTGGACTGAGTTACCATCTTGCATTACAATGGCACGGGCTCAACCCCCATTCCTCCTGCCACAGTTCCCCCCACATTGGGGCAAAATGGCTCTTGGGTGCCAGCTCTCTCCTCCTGACAACACGCTTATTTTTGGCCTCGGATGAAGGCGTTTTGGCTATGCTTCTTGCTGAGCTGTGGGGAAAGACAACGCTGTCTCTTCTCACCAAGGTGGGCCGCAGCAAAGTCCTGCTTTCACTCCAGCACAACGCTTTGTATTTGCCTGTCAATATCCCAGTTGGATTCTGCTTCTATATATTTAATTCAAGATGAGTACCGCAGGACCTCTTTTGTTAGCTGGACACCTCATGCACATTGTTATTATTTCTTTCATAAAAATCAATAAAGACTTAGGAACAACAACCACCAATCATAACAACACGTCTCTCCGCGTCTTTGTGTGGCATCTTGCTGAACAACCTGGAAAAGCAGCACACAACAGTCCAAACGGAAGGCAAAAAAAAAAATACTGGCTTCCAAACCAGACCTGGTCGACCACCCTGGAGCCAGCAGAAAGGCTTCCAGCCACTTCAGACTGAGGCCTTCAGACAGACTGCTCTGGATTAACTCTCCAGGCTTTTCGTGAGCTGCCTGTAGACAGCTTTTAGTGTTGTTGTCGTTTACTTTTGCTTGCGCCAAGGATAGCTGACACATCACAAGAGCTTCAGAGCTCCGTGAAGGACAAGCCACGGCTCAGCCCGTGGAGGAGAAGCTGCAGCAGTGTCAAGCTCATCTCTGGAAAGACAAAGGTTTCCCCTGCCTTGTTTTCTGAGCAGACAACTCTGGAAGCAGCGTTACTCTGAGAAAGTTGGGAGTTGGCTTACGTTGGTGTTGTACAGCTTTGCTCCCCATGCTTTTGGGCTGCCTCTGTCTTGGGGCTCACCTACACGCCCAAACGTCCTTTCTGGTGCACAGTCTACAGAATAATACTAGCAGTCCAAAGCAAAGGAAGACAATGACTTTGTTACCTCACTTTTTTTGAAAAAAGTCACTCAGAATAAACTCTTAATACATAAGCAATGTGTAAGAGCCAACAACAGCAGGGTCTCTTCCACCTCAGCCCCTAAAGTCAGCAGCGGGGTCAGGAAGGGTGGCAGTGCCTCAGACAGAGCTCCTCTAACTCAGTGTTCCCATTTCCTCGCATATGGAGCACAGGCAGAAATACTGACAGAAATTTAAGAGCATCACTTTGAAAGCCATAGGCAAATCGCTGCTATTCAAGTGCCTTCCTGGGCACTGACAAAATTCAAGGAGATGCATCCTCGTGATGTTTTCGGTCCTGCTTGGAGATGAGAAGAGATGAAGAAAGATTTCCCTGCCATTCCCCTCCAGGAAACAGCCAGAGAAGCAGGAGATACAATCACCCAGGAACTTTGCAATTCAGCTCCAGAGCATCACCACTTAGCGACTGTACGCAAGCGGTTAGAAAAACAACAGTGTGTCTGCAAGACAACACTTTCCCCTCTCTCCTTTTACCCTCCTGAGCCATTCCTACAGCTGTGGTTCCCATGGATAGACCAGAGAGCAGCACTGCTATGGCAGGATGTGGCACAGCTGTGCTCCACCTCAGTGCTGCTCCCAGCTGGGCTCTCCTACCCTCAAAACATCTCCTGAGGCAGCACCTGCTCAGACACAGCCTGTGCCTCACACTCACCAGGAACGTAGCCCCTGGCTTAAAGAAAATATATAACATTCGAATGCTATTGTTTTAAAGGTTAATGCATTCCCAGCCATAACTCCGAGCAGAGCTTTCCACCCAGGAACAATCATCCTGTGGCAGGAGAGTATTGAGCGGGTGACCCAGGTCCTTCCCAGCTCTAATTTCTATGCACGTGTGACTCCTTGTTCATTTCTTTCCTTTTCCGGTTCACCCATCCAAAGTAACAGCAAGCTGAGGCTCCACACAGCTGAGGTTTTATCCACATCACAGCCACCACACACACTGCACCAGCACACAACGGAGCACCCATGCTCCCCTCCTATTTTCCCTTCCGTAGGAAGCATCACCGCTATTGCTGCACACAGACCAAGACGCTTCCAGCCAACATCTCTTCTGTCTTTAGGCATGTAAAATGATCATAAATGAGGTTACTCCAAGCACTGGAGAAAGGAAATTTGAGCACTAAGAAGCGTGCCCGCTTAATATCTTAACAGCTCACACAAAGCCAGGCTCTGCCTCACCAAAGGTGCTCAAAGCAAACTGCAGCATGGCCAGAGAGCCTTTTAGCTCTTGCAAAGAAAAGAAGAATGAAAGCTTAAAAGGTTTTAGTAAGCACTAACCTGAAATGCTGCAGACATGGAACACCTTCTGCACAACTCCAGGGACAGCAACTCAGCAAAGAAAAGCCACCAACCTTCCCCAAAGCCGAAGCAGAGTTGCTCACTTCTCCCCTTTTATCCCCGGCAGCTGGGCCCAGTCAGTAACTGGCTCTAACTGGAAACACCTCACCTGTCAGCCCACCCTGCTTGCTTTCACATGGCTGGGCAGCAAGCAAAGGCTGGGTGATGGGCTGGCCCCAGGGTGGCCACTTGGAGACCCTCAGTGATGGCCACACACCTGGTGGTGGTTACAGCAGACATGATTTTATTAAGGAGAGTGGTTTGGAGAAATGCTTGTGCTCTTCTGCAGGAGAGGAAGAGGTTTTGTCAGAGCAGCCCAGAGAAGATGATCCAAGAGGAAGCATCGAGCATCCTTAGAGATGTCTTAGGGATGCCATGAGGAGCTTCTCATCGTAAGAGTGAATTTTGGGAAAGCATCACCCTCCTTCTCGTGCCCTGGCTCACTGGCCTTGACCTCATCGCAGCCCTGAAGAAACAGAGCTGGTATGAGGATCCCTCCCAGGCAGATCTCAAGGTCTTCTGTGCTCCAGGTCAATGTGATCCAGGTGTAACATCCACCCCTGGAGACCAGCCAGCAGGAGATGCCAACAGGCTCCTTCGGAGGCTTGGACGTGCTCCGTGCTGGCCTCAACCCAAGACTGAGCCACGATGGGAAACACAAACCCAGGCAACGCAACACAAACGGAGCCCGTTAATGAGCAGAAAGGCACGGGGGAGGTGACTCAGATGAAACGTAGGCCATCAAAACGCTGCCAGCCCTTTTGGGTTGGTGCCTTTGAAAGGGTGCACTGATGGGAAACAGGAGGGGAAGGATGGGCTTGGGTTGTGGTGACCTCAATGCTTGCAGCCCAGTTGTGCATGGCACACATGAGCCTGGATGCTTCCCTTTCTGAGAAAGAAACACAGACACCAGAGGCAGGACTACTCTGTACCTTTTTTTTCAATTCAAGCTACCACTCGGGGGAAAAATGGCTTTTTTCCATCAAAATGCAATTTTCTGTGGGAACTACGTGATCTTGATGTTTTCTCCAGTTCCTTCTCATTGCTGTTGAAGAACTGACATGCACAAAATGTAAAAAAAAAGATATTTTTACACCGGGTAGCTGCGAACTGAACAGTTTTGATCGACTGGATGAAAGCATTCAGAAAAACTCCAGATCAAACACGATAAGTTGTCCAAGTGAAATGGGCTTTTCGTCACTCAGCCTCCTCTCTGAATAAAAACCTCGATGCCAGGGGGAAAGGCAGGAGGGAAGAAAGCACATCCCAGGGAATTCTACCACTAATTCCCCTTAAAATCTCAAAATACACCTTTGTGTGTGCCAAGGGTGGCTTCTCCAGACTGTGGCAGCCAACAGATAGAAAGAGGAGGGAAAAAGAAAAGCAGGATGATAAGTAGTTATTCAAATATAGGTAATCATAGGGAGAATAACCCCTGTGCCTCGCTCAGTGTCAGGCATGCAATTTTGCTGTTACGGGTCTGATGCTGCTCAGGAGGGGACAAATTGGGCAATGAGGTCTCTGGCGTAGCCCTGTGATTAAGGGATTACCATTAATTAACACTCTGAGGGCCCTGCCTGCCTTGCCTGCGATACGGTATCTTTCCATCGGCACGGACCAGATGGGTCTGAATGTCCAAAATCCACGAGAGCCAGCGAGCAGGTAGGAGATAGGAGAGAGGGAGCAGGGCAGGGAGCGAGACGAGGAGGAGAAGCAGAAGAAAACACATTCCCTGTGTTTAATTACAGACACCGACAAAGGAAATTAATTGAGTGCTCGCTCAAATACTGCAGGCTCCTGGAGACGCAGGGGCAAAGGAGAGAGTGGGAGGATGCTGAGCTGCGAGCGCAGGTCAGGGAACCAGAGCAAAATGTCGAGGAAAAGGGCTGAAGAGCCAGCTCCAAGGAGAGAAACACATTGCATCAGTAGGGAAGGGAAACTTATTTACTGGGAAGGGTTTGCTGCTGGAGCAGCGCTGGGCAGCGCAGGATGTGCCTGGTACCCAGTGCCTGGCAGCAGGCGAGCCCTAATTATCCATCACACCTCGAGACGGAAACATCAAACGCATTTCCCAGACAGACTGGCCAGGCAGCGGGAGGATGAAGGTGTCAGACACAGCAGGGTCCCAGCTGATCTTATGTTCTCAGTCTATTTTGGGGGGATTAATTAAAGAAAAAGCAACTTTCTGTGTTGCAACAAACTGGCTGGCCAAGCTCAGTTTGCCATAACACCACCCGCAGCATTAAACAGAGAGAGATGCCCCATGGCACCTCCCGGACCCCAACCATGCCCAAATCCCAACGCAGGGATGGGTGTGCCCATAGAGAACCCCACCCTTGGGAGCACCCTGACCTGCAGGAGGTGGGACCAGGACCACTGGGATGCCGCCACCCACACGAAGGTCCCTGTGATGGTCCTCCAGAGGCTGCCCGGACACAGAACATCCCCTGGAGGCACTCCAAGCTCACCCCATCACAGGACCCATGCCCACGTGGCCCTGTCTCACGTTTGGCTCTTTTCCACGCTACTTTGTTCCCAAAAAGCGAAGGGCTTGGTTAACAGCTAATTTCCTTGTTCTCCGACACTGACAAGATTAAAAGCTGTCTTCCCGATGGCTGCTTCATAAAAGACCCAGAGGTTTTTTTACACACTTACTCCTTTAAAAATAGATAATGTGCTCCTTCCTAAAAGATGTGGTTTCATGGGCAAAATCCTCTACCACTCTCCATCTTCCGAGCCTACCCTCTGCTGATTTCCCAGAAAACCCAGAATAAAAACAGAAGTTTCTGCAAACTCCATCTTTACTTGGCGGTCTCCAAGCTTCACCCGAATGCCCTTGGGAACACGGGGTTTCTGGTGGCAGGAGAAAGGTCTGTAACAAAGGGAATCATGGCTCCTGTAAGACCTGTTGGCCATAGAAATGCTCTTATTTCAGGGCAGGTGAAGCAACCGTAAGTGTCAGGCAGGAGAAGGGAGCCCAGCATAGCTGTTCATTTGTATGCACGGCATTTTTTGTTAAATAAAAACTCTGCAGAAATGGAACCCAGCCCAAAAGCTCTTCTTAGAGGGATGTTGATGGTGATGTGCCTCTTTATAACAGGGCACACCGTTAATCTGTCTTTCTCCAAATCTCCTTTCAGATTTGAATGCCCTCACATCACAAAATGCACCCAAGTGTCCCCAGGGTGAGAACTGGGGATGGAGAACTGAAATGGAGAACACCAGTGTGTTCTCCATATGCAGCACGAATATCCCAAATATCCCAGGCTGCTCACCAGACACCCCACAAACATCGCCACAGACCTTCAAGCCACCTCACAGCCATGTCCTCCACCCATCCCATGAGCCCCCCGAGCAGCACCTCCAGAGATGTCACCAAAATGTCCCAGTTACACACTGGATGTCATAGAATTACCAATTCTTACACGATCTGACAGTGATCGGACAAGGGGGAATGGCTTTAAAGTAGAAGAGAGGAGATTTAGGTTAGATGTTAGGAAGAAATTCTTGACTCAGAGGGCGGTGAGGCACTGGCACATCCCAGAGAGCTGTGGGTGCCCCATTCCTGGAGGTGCTCGAGGCCATGGACAGGCCCTGGGCAGCCTGAGCTGTAGGGAGGCACCCAGCCCATGGCAGGGGAATTGGATGGGCTTTAAGGTCCCTCCCAACCCAACCATTCTGTGATTCTGTGGTCTTTAATGTCCCTTCCAGCCTAAGCCATTCTATGATTCTGTCTAATGGCTTAGGTTCTGTGAATCATCATAGAGTCTTCTGAGTTGGAAGGGACCTTTAAAGGCCATCTGGTCCAACTCCCCTGCAATGCACAGGGACACCTACAGCTCAGAGCCTGGTCCAGCCCAGCCTTGAACGTCTCCAGGGATGGGGCATCCACCACCATCCACAGGGGCAACCTGTGCCAGAGCTTCACCACCCTTATCATAAAAACTCCCAGCTTTCAGCACTGCAAAGAGGAATGCATCCACTTATCTCTTGCACCTGATATTGGAAGCTATAACTTTTCTCTTTGAAACAAAGAAAACCAAACATACCTACATACCTGCACGCTGCAGGTAAAAACCCAGCACTGAGGCAACAGTGCTTCTCCCATCCTTACTCCCCACTTGNCTGCACGCTGCAGGTAAAAACCCAGCACTGAGGCACTGCTTCTCCCATCCTTACTCCCCACTTGGTGCCATCGCTTCTCCCATCCTCGCTCCCCACTTGGCGCCACTGCTTTGGGGGGTTGGACTCGATGATCCCTAGAGGTCCCTTCCAACCCCTACAATTCTGTGATTCTATGACTCAAGCTTAGCTGGGGGGATGTAACCCTTTTTGCATGACCAGACGTTTGTCCACACGTATGGAAAAGCCATTACAGGCAGAAGCTTGCGGGATTTGTTTCGGAACAATGTTGTAATAATCCGGAGATAATCCACTGCCCAGGGACGGGTCCTCTTCCCAGAGGGGAAGGTGGGAAATGAGACAGTCACATCGCATTACTTCCAGCAGGCGAGCTGCCGGCAAACGGCCGCGTGGTGACAATCGAGCCACCCCACAGATGTGTCCCCATCCCAGCCCCCATTGGGGGACGACAGGGACACATGGCCCTGATAAGGCCCCGCGAGCTGCTGCCTCCAGCCTCAGCCATTCACAGTCCCCGGAGAAATTTCGCCGCGTTCGCGCTAATCTCCTTACAAACAGCGTTGGGGGGTCGTTTATTTATTTTCTTTCATCCAACACGTGTCAGGCAGCCCCACTAAGCCCACGACATCTCCAGGGAGGATGGAGTTCTCTAATTTATTTATTTTTTCCACCTGAACAACGCTCGTCTCCTCTTTAGCTCCTCGGGATGTTTCTCCATCACCGAGTACAGACCGGCACTGTAATTAACGCTGGAACATCTCATTGGGTTGGGAGGCCCAGGTGAGACAGTGGCCAGGTTCCAGCTCGATATCCTAAATTCCTGGAGCTTCCAGGCTTCGGAGATCCACTATAAAGCTTGCTGGAGCATCTCTTATTGCCGCGTTTGTTTCCAATAAGCCCTCAGAATAAACAGATAAAAAATTAACTGAATACTTTTCTGTGCTTCTCCAGTGCGAAGCAGCAAAGACTCAGTTGGGACCTGATTTTTTTGTGTGTGTTATTCCATCTGTTTGTATTTCTGAGCAGAAATAGGGATGAGAGCCCTGGACTGGTGGGTGGGTAACCTCTCCAGGAGGTGCCTGCTGCTGGCCTCAGGCTGAGGGACACGTGTTGGTGAAGGGCCACCTTCGCCCAAAGCGCTCCCCAACTGGTGCAGAAAGCCAAGGCTGAAAAGGAAGGGAAAAAAACCCAAACCAACAAGCTGAAACAGCCCTAATTGCACCGTAAATGGCAGTTTTCTGGAGAAAGCATCACGCAGTGGGAGAGCAGAAATACCAAGGGAGCAGGCACGCAGATGCACACACACCAACACCAGCACTCCGGAGACTTCACTGCAGAAAATCAATGTGGGCTTATCAGCCTGCAGCAGAGCCAGGACAATTAAACATTTCCCTCTCTACCTTCGCATCTTGGGTTCAAGTTCTGAAGTTGTTCTCACCTGCGGGTGGGGAGAAGGATGCATCCAAGCCAGCATCTCCCAGGGAGAGCTCTCTCTAATGCCAATATTACTTCCACACCGCCCTTAAAAAAAGCTCAGTGTCTCTTGTTTCCTGGCCATGGACCAGCGAAAGGGAGGCAGCACGCAGTCGATATCGATTTCCATGCTGGAACCAGACCGTCTCCTCTCCTTGTGCACAGACACCTGCGCTCCCACGAGGAGCCCTTCCCCAGGTGCGGAGTTTTGGCATCCTCCTGCTCTTCTCCAGCACAGAGCAGAACTTTGTACAACACCCAAAACGGGGCCCAAGGGCAAAAGTGAGCACAGACCCAAAGCCCTGGATGGAGGAGCACCAAGAAGCATCACCCAGTAATTAATACACCAGTGAGAGCTGCTGCTTGTGCTGCTCCAACATCACGGGCAGCTCCAGGAGGATCACCCAGGTGCTTCAAAGCCACCACGAAAACATTTCAAAAGCCAAAGTCCTTGGGGAAAAATGGGGGGAAAAAGTGGAGAGGGAGCCTGCAATGTCGTTATAGCATGAAATCAGAGAGAGAGAGACCACGTCCGCAAGCCCCATAACTCACCGCTGGTTGGGAACGGGCTGGGGATGGGTTTTGGCTCTCAAGGAGCACAAGGTACCGCCAGCTTTGTGCTTGCAAACGCTCGCACAGCATTCAGCCTTGCAAAGAAGGCACCACTGGCTTCAGGCACAGCCAAACCCTGCTGTGGCATCCCAGCCCAATGGGCACGGGCGGCTTCGGAGAAGGGAAATCCTGGGAAAAATGCCTTTCCTGTGCATGCAGAGAGGGGGTTTTTATGGCAAGTGAAGGTGATTTGCATCCCTGCTGTTCCAGCAAAGCCGTGGAACAGAGTTAGCTTTATGCTTGCTTTTGAAAAAGTGATGCTTAGCCTTCAAAGGACACCGGAGAGAGGTGACACCGGGAGGTGACCGTGGCCGAGCGGCTGACGGAAGCAGAGAGCACCAGCTGAAAAAAAGTGCTCCTGACCCTTGCTGACACAGCCAGCAACACATCAGCGCTGGCAGCCCGCCTGCGCCGGGAGAAAAATGCAGCAGAAAGCAGCAACATCAAGCAAACCCCTTCTTTATTTCCCTTCTTTACCTGGCTGGCCATATTCAATTCTAAACTTAATTGGCGGCGGAAAGTTTCTGGAACAAAAAACATCGGTTTGTTGGGGTTGGTTTTTTTTTCTGTTGTTTATTTTTCCCTTCTCTTAAAGCCTTGTCTGTGGATTTGGAGTGGGTCAGGCGCTGCCAGCTCTCCTGGCTCTAACACAGCTGCTTGCTTTAGTGAGACCTGAGCAAGGGAAAACGAACCTCAACTCATTGCACCAAGAGAAACGTGGGGCTGGGGAGAGCAACAGCCAACGCATCCCCAGTTTGGCATGCAAAGAAGGGCCCTTCTGCACAAACAGGGGTACTTGATATTCGCTCCTCACGGCTTGTTATTTATTATCCCCCTTCCTCAGAAATGGCAGGAATCTAATCAGAGCCCAGAAACAAGAGAGGATAATCTGGGCGATCAGTCACAGGCTGGCGAGGAGGAATAATAAGCAGCTGGAGTGACCACTTGAGCTGGTCTGGGCTCACGGCAGCTCCCACGAGCTGCTCAGTGTCCACTTAGCAGTGATGAATGGATCTCAGGCTGAAAACCCACTTCAGGCCGTCGTTAACTCCAGGCCCACAATGATCCCATTGACATCTACGGATTGCTTTACACACTCGAGATTGTAGCACGTAAATCTGAATTGGGCCCCGGGTTCAGCGTACATCTGCCAGCATGGGGCCAAGGAGAAGAGAAGGGGCTGGGCTGCCCATGGCTCACCGTGGAAGAGCTCCTTCGTGCCAAGATGACATTAAAAACCCACTGTGAAGATGTTTCTCTTGGTCTAAGCACGAGCAAAACCACTATATCTTAAGACAATGCCTTACTTCTGTCCTCCTTGTACAACCCAAGCTTGTATCTCATCACTGCAACCCAACCCAAGGAGGCTGCATCACCAGCATGGCCAGACGAGGTCTGATCAATGCTGCTCTAAACGCTGCTCGAGGGCTCACACAGACATTCCTTCTGCCTGTACCAAGCTTCTATAAATACCAGGGAACGGGGGGACACGTGGCCCATCGTGTCTTCTGCAGGTGCCTGTCTGGCTCCCTTCTTTGGGAGCACAGCAGGGGTGCAGCTCAACTCGTAGCAATGGCAAAGCTTTGCCCAGAAGACACACAGAGCTACGATACTTGATAGCTGCACTCTGGGTGTTCTGCCCCTTCTCCTCGGAGGAGCAAGGGGCACTGCACTGCAGACAGAGCTGATGGACTCCACAATGAATTTCGATAACCGCATTATTATTTAATTCCTTAAGTGACCCAGGAGGAGACAGCTAACGGAGCTGCCCTGTCTGGCTGCTATCGCTGGCACCTGGCACTGCTTCCAGTGGTCCCCCAGATAGCTGCAAGCCCACGGGTACCTCCATCATCTTCCTCATCCTCAATGGCTTTGGGCTGGTGGCTTTGGGTTTGCTCTCCAAGCTTTGGGGAATTGCTCGACAAGGAGTAGAGCTTTTGCAGTGGCCGGGGCCAAGAGCAGACAGCCCTTGTGCAGAAGTGCCCTTCCTCCTGAGCCATGCTGGGCGAGCCATCACCCTTTCTTAAGGAAGGATTTTGAAAGTGGTATGAGCTTACAGACAGGAAAGGATGTGGGATGATCAATCATTATTACTACCACTCACGAACAACCGAGAAAAACAGCGTTATCTCCTTGTTTGAAAACATGACAACTCAAAAACTTGCAGCTGACTTCGTTCCCTAGCAGGGTAAAATCTCTGTTTTTGCAGCTGCAATGCCTTCCCGCTGGTGGTTAGCACCAGCCTTCTTCTTTTCTTTTTTTTTTCTGGGAAGAAACGATTATTTTGCCATTTCCCAGTGCCCTGAAAGAGTTCTCTCCTGGCAGTATGAGCACTTTGAGATAGCACCCAGTTATCTGACACGGAATGGTTATCTCATGTTAGATCCTGTGGAAACACTTCAGACAATGAAGATACAACAATTCCGAGTCAAATTTAGACAGCAAGCCAGTAATTAACAAAGCCCACAGCTACCGCAAAGAGAAGCTATTGTAACACACAAAATGCAACAAAGTCTCCAAAAAAAAGGCTTTTTTTCTTACAAAAAGCCTCTGTAAGCTGAGCAAGCCAGGGAACACCAACACAGCTGGAGAGCTCTATGTTGCTCAACTCTACACCATGGCCAGTCCTTGGAAGTCTCACCATGAACCAAATACAGGTGTCTTCTAACACCAAGACCTCGGGGTCTTAGATCAGGGTACTAAAACATAGAGGACAACGTTGTCAGACCAAGCTCCAGCTTTGGGTAGGTTTCTAATTAGTTTTCAAAATGGAAATGGATAAAAACGCAAGTTTTCTGCTCCAGGAGGACCAAAATACCCAACTTTTGCCGTGGCATGGGCTGAAGTTCCTGCTGCTCAGAGCCTTCAGCAGGCATCAACAGCCACACCACCAATGTTCTGTACGCTGAGCCTGGAAAACAAAGAGCCTTAGGAATAGGAATGAGCTGCAGGGAGGCAGTGGAAAGTTAATCAGGTACGGATCAGGGGGAAACCAGCAAGCAATTTCATCCAAAGCCGTGCACGTGAGAAGCTGCTATGACTCCTTCCCCCACTATTTCTTCACTTTCAGGCTCCTGACCTTCTCTGTTCTGGCCAGGAGGGAATAGGAAAGCTCTAAGAAAGCCATTCCTGTGTTATTTTTAGCACAGCCAGAAGAAAAGTGACTGGAAATAATCCATGAAAGCAAGCTTTCACCTTGATTTTCAGACTCTGGAGATTTCGATAGCCTTGATAACAATCACAACTTTACCAAAGGCACATAAACTGCTGAGTGATACCAAGAGCATAAATTGAGCTCTTCCTTTCTTCCTGCTTTGCTTTAAAGACCCAGCGAGCCACGGATGGGGACTGAGGGAAATGCTTTCCCCACAAGCCAGTGAACTCATGGCCATGGAGCAGTGGGAGAGCCCGCTTGGCTCCAGCACCGCCGGGCACTCGCAGCCAGAGGGAAAACTGCTCGTTGTGTTTGGATGCACTCAGCACACGTGTGGGTTTGGGAAGATGACAAGGCTTTGTGGAAGAGGACGCCCTTTCCAAAGTGGGATTAAGACTTCTAGAAATAACCATTCCCACTCCCTGTAACTTGGATGGAATAACACTGCAAGTGCATTGCAAAACAAACAAAATAACAGCACAACATGTGGAAGAAAAGCCCTCGCTCCTGAGTTACTGAACCCACCAAGCCCTTGCTCTCCACCAAAGGAGAGCCAAGAAAGTCAAAAAAAAGGTCAATAGAAAGACACCTGGCCAAGGGTGACTGCAAAGGGAAGTCCATATTTCTTTGCCTGCCCCGACCTGTGAGCACTGCTGCCAGCAGCTGCTGATGGGACACAGACCTCAGCTGTGTGCTTTAGAGACCAAAGGACTTAATTAGAGCAGGCGCACTCCCAAGGTGCTGATAATAGGAACAACGTGAGGGCTGATCCCATTAAGTTGATCTTTTCTGTTGATTGCTGCCATCTGATGTCCCCTTCTCCCCCTTTGCTCCCACCCCTCCTCTCGTGCTGCCCAGAGCTGTCAGGGTGTAGGTATGTAGGAAAGAAGGTAGACAGACAGAAAAATCTATCACTTCTCCATGCATCAGCTTTTCATCTTCCACCAAACCTCTCCTTTCCCCTCTGTAGCCAGCGCTGCTAAGAGCACTTCTTCCTGGGGTGGCCGACTCTAACCTCGGAGGTGGCAAAAACCCTTTGGTGTTGGCTGGGCTCTTCTCTCCCGGCATCCTCCCAGCTCAAGGGTCTCTCTCAAACACCACTCGGCATCGATCAGCGATGACTTTCTGGATCCAATTTATTGGGATGACTCGTGCCAATTACAGCCCCACGCACAGGAGAAGAGATATTCAAGCCCGGGGCTTTGGTTTATGTTTACAGTCCTTGGGGATAGCCATGGAGATGTTCATATTCGAGCCATGCTGCACCACTCACCCCAAAATCTGCTATAATGGCCAAGAGCAAGCGCAGAGGCATTAAAGATCCCACTTTGCTGAGTTTTCAAACCTTTCCCTGGATCGAAGAGGTGCTGCAAGCGTTGTCATGGCAGGAGATTTATCGCCGTCTCAGGAAATGTTTCATTATTCTTTGGTAAGTGGTGGCAGTGAATTTCTGTCTGTCTGCCTGGCCATAAAGGGGCTGGCAGGCAGACATCCCTGGCAGCTGGATGCGGCTGAGGTCCAACGTGACACCTCCCAGCTCGGAGCAGTGAGAGCCTCTGCTTCTCTTGGCTCCTGGTTGCTCCTCTGGATGGTCCACATGCCCACCACATCTGCAGCCAAGCAGCCATCACCAGCTCTTCAGCTCCACAATGCTCTATGTGATTTCATTCCCATTCCCACCTTCACCAACCCCTGCCTGCAGTGGATCATTTTCCAGGCTTCTCCCCTCCATTTCTGGGGGCAGATCATTCAAGGAGAAGTACACCAGGCATCCACTAAGCAGCAGAGCAACACCCCCATTTCACTCTCCCTTACCTCCGTGTAACTCCTATCATTATATTTGTGGGGTTTTTTGACTGCCGTGGAGCGTGAGCTGTCACTTTGATGGATACCTCTGGCACAACTCTCAGCTCTCTCTCCTGCACAGCAACAGCCAGTTCAGAACCCATCGCTGCACGGGCAGAGTCAGACTGATTTCCCCCCTGTGCATTGTTTTTCATTTAGCAGCCTTGAATTTCATCTGCCGTTTTATTATCCACTCGCTGAGTATCGTAAGGTCCTCTTCCCGTTCTTGGAGGTTGGCTGTATTTTCATCTTTTTGGTATTAACTCAGTGTTGCCAGCAAATGCTATTATTTCATTTTTTATCCCAGACCCGCACCCAGGTCCCCCTGAAGATATCAAACAGCACAGTGCTAGCGTTGACTCCCTTGGGTGTCCACTGGCCAACATCACCCAAAATCACACAACTAAGCTTCTGCCCCCAGTTACGACCCGCCACGCTCCTTCATTCTCTGACAGCTGTTTTGCAAACTCGTGCAGCCAACAGGCCATGGACACCTTGCAAAACGAAACATTAAAATGAGCCATGGGCACACCATTGACCATTCCTCAAAGCTGGGTGGCAGGGGGTAGTTTATTAACCGCTGAAGAACACTTTCCCTCTATAATGAGCCTTCCTCCAGTACTGAAGAAAAAGCATGCCTTACTTCCCTCCTCTAATAAATGGCTTCCTTAGAGTTTAATTAACTTCTCCCCGCTCTTCTTTTGTGGCCAAGTGTCACCCTGACCACAAGACAAACTCTGCTTGTTCCTTTATTCGGGAGTCAGATAAATGTCTCTGCCTTGTTTGCTGGGACTTCTCTGCTCCTGCTCCGCACATCGCAGGGAGGGAGGCAGCAATAACAGTAATAAGTGATGCTCTGGGGCATCAATGCACATCTCATGTGATGGGAACAGGACACCGCTCACCCAAAGGGGCTGGAGACCCATTGCATGGACCCACAGCACTGGGGCAGCATCCCTGCACTTGAAACCAAGCCTGGAGGAAAGAGCTTGTGTCCTTCCAGGAGTGCAGGGTTGTGCCTTCAGCAGCCCATCTCTCTCTGCGTGCGTGCGCGTATGTAATTTGGAGATAGATAGATACAAAAATCAATATGAGTGAGATTAGGTCACTGCGTTACTGAGCACCGTGCTCCCAACAGCACATAAAACCGGGGAGAGCAAGGGTTCTCTCCTCTGCTCCTATGAAAAATGCTGCAGAGGCCCAACTTGGGCTCAGATTCACCTGCAGGACACGCACAAGGGCATCACACATATCCCAGCCACCCTGCCCCATGACGCCCATTTGGGGTAGATAGGGTTCTAGCAGCCACTGAGCCCCGTTTTCAGCCATCCCTGTGCACAAGGACCGGAGGTGGCCCCACGTAGGGCACAGACACTGCTCCGCAACTTCCGAGCAGCGCTGGTTAATTAATTGCACCAGGCTGACAGCAGCCAGGGGTTTCTGCTCGCCGAAGCTTTCAGACACCAATGCAGTAATGGTCTCCAGCACGCAGACAGTCTCGGAGGATTTGTCCTTCCTGCCCAAAATAAAATTAATTAATGGTGGCAATAAATAAAGCAATCCAGGCGAGGGAGAGCATCCAGGGAGACTGCTGCAGGCACGCGGCAGCAAGCAGCGTTGGGGTGCTGGGCACCCCGCAGCCAACCACCTGCAGACATGGGTTACCAGCTGCATGCTGCCCAGTCCATAGGTGCTATTTGGGGTGGGAAAAGGGCTTTTTGGCTGCTCTGCCAGGTGGCTCTCATCCTGGTCCTCCAACAGCGTGAGCATCCCTGCCCTGAAGTCTAATCACCGTCCGCTCGTTTCTTGAGCGCTTCTCAGGCTCTTCTAATTGGCACTTGACAAAGAGCCTGCCACGTGTCGGTCAATACCAATTAGCATGCTTATTAAGCACACGTACTTGTTTGCAGCAGTTATCTAATTACCTCACAAGTGCGTCGGGGAGAGGCTCTGCACAGGGTGCCGGGGTGGAGAAAGCCTCAGGTGGTCCCTGTGTAGAGCCCACAACGTCCTGCATCACACTCAGGAGAAAGGGCTGCACTCAACCTGCACTGCTGTGCCCAGGCTGGGCTCAGGACTCGCCTCTCCAAGGGGCTGAGAACGGGGAGAGCCACTGGGGAGAGCCGCTGGGGAGAGCCCATCTGCACAGCCCTACATCCATCCACCCCAAAGGGACGTCCCCAGAAGTGTCTCCCACCTCACTTTGGTCCCCTTGCACATCTCCACAGCCTTGCTCCAGGTCTTGCTGTCACCTCCAAGGCCACCAAACCACAGGATCCCTCCCAAGACACAGGTGGACCCACCAGGCGTGCAGCCAGAGAAGCACTTGGCTCCCAACGCCTGTGTCTCCCATGGACATACAACTCAATCAGATATTTCAGAGAATTAATTGCATAGCAGCCAGAGAGTCAGAGCAACCAGAGAGGCTGAGACACCTGAAATTGCATTTACCAGGCTCCAGCCTTCTTTTTTTTTTTTTTTTTTTTTTTTGCATATTGCACCGCAGGCTGTGCCTAGCCAATGGGTACCGCTGTTATCAGACAGCAGGCAGAGGGGAGCACAGATACGATGCTCATGCCCAGGAACCAAAACAGACCCTGTGTGCTGTTTTAATTTAATGCTTATGAAAGCCTCCAACTCTGCCTTTTTCCCCCCCTTCCCCTTGGAGCTGGTACAGCACAGTGTGGCTGGGTGAGATTGCACTCTCTTTTGCGTCAGCGCTGGCCTGGAAGGGTTCTTCTGGGTGGTGGAAATGATGCCACTTCTGTATTTTGGATGTAGGAAAGCGAACAAGGATGGAGGATGCTACAACACCCAGGGAAGAGCTGGGAGGAAGATGAAGCAGAGAAGCATGGCTCTGTTACAAGCCAGCAACCAGCCCTACTCACCATTCTGCTTTTGCCATCCAACCATTGCATTTTTTGCATTCTCATTAAGCCCTTTCTACCCCCAAAGAGCACTGGTGCCTCCAACATGTGCCTGCTTTGGAGGGCTGCACACCCCCACAGCCTGGGATGGATGGAGCATGGCCACGTGTCCACGAGGCTCCCTCGATACGAACCCAACCACACACCGAGCCGCCCACCTCTCACATGTGCCTATTAAGCAAAAATTAAATGAAAATTGCACGGGGAAGTCAGCAGCACATAGGAGAGGATGGTTTGTAATTACATGGCTGTTAGTTGGCTTCCAGTTCCATTTCAATGCTCTCTGGCCCACGCTGATGTTCTCTAAGGAAATTTTCTCTCTATTAGTTTTGGATGGGAATGGGGATGCTCTGGGAGCCCAGGTGGGTAGGAGCAAGAACTTATCCCTCCGTGCAGTGGCTCTCTGTGGACAGCATCAACATGGAACTGTGCATGCTTTGTAAGGAAGAGCTTGCACTATCAGCCATTTTCAAGCATTTGAAACCCGTAACATTTCAAAAAAAATATACGTGTTTGATTTTCTCCATGCACCTTTCAACTCTGAGCCATTAGAGCAAAGTTCTCAGCACCCAAACAAGGATGGGGAAAGCTTCACAGTTACCTGGCTCCAAGAGGGATGAGAAAATGAGGATGGAAGGGAATGTCAGGAGAAAGCACCCAGCTGGGGAGGCTCAGCACGCTGCCCTGCAACACCCCTCTCTTTGCCATGCACAGGGGAGACGTGGCCATAGCAAAGAGGGAATGAGGCCAGATGACCTCCACGGGTACCCCAAAGGCTCCTCGTGCCAGGGGAAAAACCCTAGACAAGAGGTGGCCATGGTGATGTGACAGCACAAGCACAGCCCCGATCCGGCGGGCTGGAAGCGAGTCCGTGTGAAATCGATGTGCAGTTAGAGAAACCACCGAGGGCTGCTGTCAATAGCCTGAAAAGACACTGCTGCCTGCCAGCCCCAGCCAGCAACCTGCTGATATTGACAGGAGAAGTGGCAGGCTCTAAAAAACAGCGTCCTGTCCCTCCTCCTCCCCCTCCTGAGCAAATTAACCCCAAATCTCTTTGTTTACCCTCTCCCCTAATAAGCTCTTGTAGCTCGCAGAAATGCTATCCCAGGCTCTTTCCGGAGCAGAGAAGAGCCTTTGTTCCCTTTCATCCTGGGAAAAGGAAGGGTTTAGATAATCTCGGAATGCCAGAAAGCAATTTATTTTGACCTAGACTGCTTCTGCAATGTCATCTCTTGGCTTCAGCACCGGGAAGCACTGTGAGCGGCGTTCACGTGCCCCCCACGTTGGGCTCCAGGTGCCATTGCGCACACTGAGATCCCAATCACAGACCCAGGGGTGACCCCATCCTGTCCCCATCGCCCCAAGGCAGCACTGCAGGCACCTCTTCTCCCCTCCCCAGAATGAGCCCTATAACAGTGGATTCATGCTGCTCCTCCTCTCCGTTTCTAAGCCTTTCGGCCAGCTCAGCTCTTTGCCTTCAAGATGTTTTGGGCAGCCTCCAGCCTGGAAACCTTCTCCAGAAAGGCAAAGCGAAAGCAGGGAACATCACAGAGCGGTGCAGCTAACGGCAGGAAACAACAGCAGAGGCTGCAAGCCTCTCCCAGGAGCAGCCAGAGCCGACAGCACGGCGTGCAGCAGACAGAAGCACGCATCCCTCCCAGCTCCCCCATCCCAGCTCTGTCTCAGGAACCCCCACTGCACGGTGCGGGCTCAGCTCAGCCCCATCCAGCAGCTCTGGGATTGCAATAACTCATCTCGCTGTCAACAGGGAATATTTTTACATCTCTTCCTCCCTGCAGGCAGGGGAAGCCTCCTCCACTTTTTCCAGGCAGATTCATTTCTCAATTTTCCCCCGAACAATGGGGGGCTCGATCCCAAATCTGCTTGCTTTCTTTTAGGGTGAGGGAATGCTAGCAGAGCGGTCACAGGAAGACTTGGACTCACTGGTCGCATTGGGAAGAAAGACTGAAATTCTGTGCATCCAAACTTTCCATGCACAACACAGAGCAGGGCTTCTCTCCCCATTCCCTTTTCCCTCCAGTTACATAAAAATAATTAGAAAATGTTATTTAATTCCCTTGGCAGACAGCAGCATGTCCTGCAGAGCATCCGCACGTCCCAAGACTCTTCCACTAGGGTGGGAAAAGAAAGAGCACCCCCTGGCTGGCTCCAGCTGAGCAGTATTTCACCCTGCGTGCTTCCCTGCAGGGCACCAGTGCGGACAAGCATCTGAAACCCCTGCAGGCTTTCCATCAATGCTTTTTCTTTTATGCTTTCCACTCCTGGGGTAATACCGATACGCTGGTTGGGTTGCACAGCAGGAACAAAATGGTGTTGGTCTGTTTTGGAGGAGGAGAGGGGCCAGCCACAAGCACACCCACTCCCTTATCCTTGGTGTACATGCAGAAAGTGATGTCCTGGGATGAAAAGTACAAGGGTTGAGGAGGTCTTGCTGATGGGTGGTGGCATCTTTCACCTTTAGGGACCTGTCAATGGGGTGATTAAAGATCCAGTTTCTAAGGTATTTTAACTGATTTGCTACACTGGCCACTCACAGCCTGCTCATACAAACCCAACATTTATCTCCCAAGTCCTTCAACAAGAGATGAGGGAGGGCAACGTGTCCCCATCAGTGCTGGGCTGCACTGGGGATGCTGGTAATGGGAAAGTGGAGACCTGTGGGGACCTACTGGACTGGGGACCTAATGGGTTTTATTTATTTATTATTTATTGTCTTTTAGCAGCACCCTGGTACACAGAGGTGACCAGCGTGTACAAAAAGCCAACCCTTAGAAAATGAAGCTCTTACAACTTGGTAAAATTACTGACAGTGAGATAAGACTCCTAAACCCACGGGGTGACTGCAGGTTACTTCCCAAACCCAGAGATGAATGCCTTCCCTAGCAAATGAAAAACCAACACCCTCTACATTGCCCTTCCAAAGAGTTCTTCGGGTCTTGGATTGACCATATGTGTAGTCCATACCCAAGTGGATCCTGAGCCCCAAGAGACACGGGAAGAACCCAGCCCTGGAGGCTCTGGGCTGGAAGGCACCCAGAGCTGGGAGCTGCTGCAGACATACATCCCTCCGTGCTGGAGATGAGGTGAGTCTGCAGCCTCCTCCAGGAATTTTAAAATAAGCCATGCATGTAATAGGTGCATATTTAGTACGAAAGGAAGATGCTTCCCAGAAGACAAACATTAAACCATAAGATGTGTCAAGAGGCATTTCCAGGGAAAATGGAGTTGAACCTGTCCCTGGGCTTAGCTTTGTGCCTAGCCAAAAGCCCTGGGAAGGATGAACCCTCCTTCCCAGAGCTCTGCTCCCACTGCAGCTCTCTCCCATTGGCCGATCCAGGCACCACCAGCTTTATTCTGTCCCCGTGTCACTCGAAGCTGGTGACAACAGCCACAAGAGAACCCAAACCTGCCTTTCTCTGGGGCACGAGAACTCAGAAAAAAGTTTAAAGTCCCACAGAGAAGAGTCATTGCAGCAGGTTATTTCCAGCACAGCTCATAGCAACACCAGCCAACTCCCAGAGCAAAGCAAGGCTTCCCCAGGCATTTCTGGTGGGCAGAGCGAGATCTCACAGTCTGGGTATCTGGAAAAGCACCTTGACTTGGTCTGCCCCAACTCTTGGCACCTGTAGGGTCCCTGTTCTTCCTATAAGAGAATTAACTGGTATTAAAGTATCTATTCCATATACCTTTCCTTGACTGTGCAGCAGACATCCATCCCCACCACCCTCACTGCAGGCTGCCTGCCCTCACACCAGCTGGTGAGCACAGCACCCAAGCACCTACCTGGGATGCATTAAACGAGATGTGACAAGGAGCTGACTCAGGGAGGGCACCACTGCTCTGGTTACGCTCCAGAAAGGTTTTCTTTATGGTTGCTAGGGACAGAAAGCTAGAAATCTGCCTCCCCCC
>WBMW01006495.1:843009-868923 GCA_013396635.1 Penelope pileata | reverse complement strand
GGGAGGTGTCCTTGCCCATGGCAGGGGCATGGAACAAGATGATTTCTAAGGTCCCTTCCAACCTGAACCATTCTGTGATTCTATGATCTCCAGAGGTCCCTTCCAACCCCTACGATTCTGATTCGCAGCCCGCAGCTCCTACCACCCTCCCTTTCCCCTCCAACGTCCTTGCCCATCTCCAGCAGCAATATCACGCTGCTGCTGTTACGGTCAGGACAGATATTCCAACGGCCTTAGATCAATATTTGTGCAAAGGGAAAGCTCGTGCATCACAGGGCTACAAATTAACCTCCTGGCCCGCACTCACACCGGCACACAGCACCTGCGGGAGCTGCACGGTCCCCTGGGGAGAAGTGGGACATAACAGGAAAAAAAAAAAAAGAATAATAATAGGTCCAACCCCAGCTCGCTCACCTTTTTACATTTCTCCCTCAGGTTAGGGGGGAAAAAATAGCTTTTCTTAATTAGCATCCTAACCTTCTCTAAACAGGTTCAAGGATGTCTTGGCAGACTGGGGAAGTGGTGTGAAAGCAGCACTGAATAACGGCGGCAGAATTAGTCGGGTGTAAAAGGATGGTGCTTTTCTTCTTTTCCATTTTTTTTTTTTTTCCTGGGGAGATGATTAGGGTACTGGTAATGAGAAATATGAAGAACTTCCAAGGTTGCAGATACCTGTTCATTAAAGTAAATGTCACCCAAGAACTGCGTGCTTGGGGTGGAAAGCATTCCTCGCAGCGCAACTCTTGGCTGGGACGGTGCACAGAAAATGTTTGATCCAGGTGTGAACCATAACGGCTGAGCTGGGATGGTCCTCACTGGCTGAGCTTGTTGGCCTGTCCATATTGCCCGTGGCAATGAGGTTCACATCCAAACATCTGTGTCTGGTGGTTGGGTTTCCTCACCTGGCCAACAGCAGGGTCACTGCGGACTCAAGAGTGGGTCAGGGAACGCCATGTCCAGCCCCAGCTCATGGAGTTTGGGGTCAGCCAACCAGCCCTGCATGATCCCACCAGGTGCCACCAGCAGCACACTCCACAAAGCCCCACGCATCCTTCAGAACGGTCTCTTCAAAATCTTGCCCCTCCCGTCCTACAGCTGTGAACGAGCCAAAGCTGGGCAAGGCTTGTCCCATCTCCAGAAGAAATTCCAACGTTGGCTTTTCCACCCAGCCCCTTCTACCTGGAGGCTTCCCTTGCATCCCTTGCTGAGCCAGGGCTGCTTTTCCCATTGGCACGCCTCTTCCAGCTTTTGCCCTACTTGGACACAGCCACCACCTCGGTCCTTGTGATTTTTCCTTCCTTTTCCTTGCAGCACAACGGCACGACAGCACAGGTAGGCTTGCATTAAGGCAGCTCACCACGTGGAAATGGAATAATTGCCAAATCCACCCCAGGAGGAAAATGAGCAAAGGCATTTACACAAATAGCAGGATTTTGGCTCTGTCAGTCAGCAAGGCCAGACACCCGACAACACTCGCTCCTGCTTTTTCTTCACGTGATTTGCTGTATTTGGCCTTCTTCCATTCCACCCTGCCACTGCACTGAGCAAGGAGGGAAATGCATTTGCCCAGCAAGGGAAAGGCCGAGATGAATTCACTCAGTGAATAATGAAACACATTTTTTCCTCCTGCTCAGCCTCCAACTGGGTCTTGTTTCTGGTTTTCAGAGATACTCTCCCTGCCCCTACCTCTCCTCCAAATCCAAGGAAACTATTTTGTTCGGGTGGGAAACTAAATTTCAAAAGAACAATAATACTTTTGTCTGTCCAAGGAATTCGTAGGCAGAAAGGTGCCAATTAATCCATGTTACAGTGAAATTAGCCTAATATTAAAAAAAAAATAGGATGAGGACAAGCCTATAACGTCCTCATTAGCTAGTGCTGCTCCTTGCAAGCTCCCCATCACAGGAAGGTAGCTGTCTGGTTGCACTTCATTAGCACCGGGGTTAATTACAGTGAAGGAGGCAGGGAGATGGGCTGCTCCCCATCCTCACTGCTGCTCTTTGCCCATTGCTCCTGGATGGAAGTCAACGTTCCCCTTGACTCCTGCCACTCCTCCATTTGTAAAGGCAAGACAGGTGGAACAGGACCCATTTTTCAAAACGAGTAGGTGCAAGCGGTGTCTTCCCCAGAGACAGGGGCAATCTGGGTAGCACTCAGAGGCAGCAGGACAGCTCTGTGCCCTCCTATTCTCCTTGGCCTCATCTCCATTGTGTCCCACCTCTTTTTCCACTCCGAGCCAGCAGCCCCAAGCTGCCCCTCTGATGTCCTCCTCTTTTCGCTGGCCCCAGCTGCTTATTTTTATTGCTAAGTTTTGTTTTCTTAGTGTTCCTGACCCCACGGATGTCGGGTCAGACTCTCAGCACATCAGGTTGCCAGCAGATGAAGGACGGCTCGCAGTGAACAAGCAGAAAACCCAAACTAAAAAATCCCCTGAGAGAGTTGAGACCATTTCCTCGCGTCACCTCCCTCCAGGAGGCAGCAAGACCCAGACACATGGCAACAGAGGCAGGAATGACTTCCACAGGAGGGGGGTTTTAGCTATGGAGGGGTTGGGTATGTCTACACAAATTACGCACAGAAACCAGGCACATGGAGGTTACATGGAAACAGCTTTGATTTGTGCTTTTGAAAGGGCTCTCCAGCACCAGCCAGCATTCCCTCATCCTTCCAGGGCCACCTGGAGCAGGGTGGGATGGCAGCAGGCACAAGGACCTGCCCTGGTGGCTGCAAGATGCTGGCTATGCACAGACAATTCCAAACCCATCCTTTTCTCCACTCCTTCCCCTGAGCAACCCCCAGGCTGGAGACGTTCCCGGGTGAGGTGCATTTGTGGTCCTCCTCAGTCCCAGACCCCTGGGGTGAAGGAGACACAGGACAGAGAGCTGCAAATTCAGCAGGAACATGCTGGTGGAGTTTGCACTGGCTGGGGGAGGAGGTTCAGGGACCCAAAGGTTTTTGCTCTCTGGCCACCTGGAGTCCATGAGCACCTTCCAAACCCAAACAGCTCACGCACCAGCCTGCAGATGAACCCATCCACTGCCATGGCTGTGCTCCCCCAGCCCCACACCCACCAGGTGCCCCCGCTGCGGGCACCACATCCCACGTGCTCCCCTCCCTCCTTGTAATTAGCGCCTGGTTCCTCACTCCCTTTAATTACGCGGGGCGGGGGCAGGAGAGATGAAGATCAAAGAGCTCCAGTCTCATTTGGGCAGCGTCTCGGGGCTAAAGACTATTTTCCTTGCGGTTTTTCCAGGGATGGAAGGGGGGATGCCAAGGCCGGGTTCGGAGGAGCAGGACTTTCTCTCCCCTCGCATCAAGACCCGACTCGGTGAGGAATTTGGGTGTTGCCCCACTCCACGCATGGGCATTTTGGGCAGGTTTGCTGCTGCTGTGCGTCCAACCTGACAGCCCCGATACTCGCAGCCGGTTCTTGCGGGATGGGGCAGCTCTGCCAAAGCTTTAATGTAGATGGAGAGCGTGCTAATTATGGGAAAATAGATGCAAATACGGGAAAATAAACCACTCTGTGATTTAAGAAAGAGCCTTTAGGTAAAGGTAGGAGTAACTACATACAATGTCACCTTTTATGTGCAGGATTATCCACTGGGCAGTGGGTCTTTTGGAGGGGGGAGACATCCTTGGGTGCCCAAGCCCCAGAGCCATAATTCCCCTTGCTTTCTTCCCCATCCCATGCCAAAGGTCTTGCCTAAGTCTAGGCAAGACATTTCCTAAAGCTAGGAAATCAGCAGGGTGAAATGCTTCTGCAGTGGCCATCCAAAGTCTTCATCCAGCACAAAAATACAACGGGACGGGACATAGCCTTGATCCGACCTCAGCAAACTGCAGGGTACTCCACCTCGGGCCAAATCCCTGCACCCTAGGGCACACAAGGGTGCAGCAGGGCGATGCACTGTTTTTATCAAGGCTTGCCCTCTGATTAAAGATGCCTTAAAGCCTCCCTGTGTCATATTGCATTACCTATCCTTACTATGCCCGTCTACCTGTAGCACGTCCCGAATACCCTGCGTATCATTTTAATAACTTTCTGGTGGCTTTTTTTTTTTTTACTTTTTAAAAAAAAACAGGTCATAATTTCACGCCAGGAGAGAGAGCCCCAATGCTCTAACCAATACAGCATTTCCTCGAAATAAAAAAAAATTAGAGTATTACCAAAATGAGTCTTTCTGCTATGAAAAAACACCTCGTGGCCAGCCCATGTGGGATAGACAACAGCAGCTAAAATTAAAGAAAATGAACAAACTCATAATCTAAGATTAAGGTCTGCGCGACGCCGGCGTGTTGTCTTACAACTGGGTGTCAGAAGGCAGAGGGCTGTTAATTAACTTTCTATTGACGAAACAAAGCACACAGAGAAGAACCTCGCTAATCTGTTCCATGCTAATCAGGACGCATTATTAATTTGCTGGAAGAGAGCCGTCCTCTCCCCGCTGCAACGCAGGCTCCATCGGGCTGGAGCGTGGTTTCGCGTTACCCAGGCTCCGCTCTCCCGATGACATCTGTCGCAGTGCATTTCCTAGTGCATTACGAAGCCCTGGCGTAAATAATTTAAGCCAATACTCCAGTTGTTAAAATGAATGAGCCAAGCATCTTTAGTGATTAATTACCCTTCCTTCCTCCCCGTCTCTTTTAAAAGCGCAGCCACATGCGCTGCAGCCCAGCGAGGGTTGCTCCTGCAGCTGAGGATGCCCTGAAACGAGGGGAAACGTAGAGAATCCCCATGAAACTGGAGATGGGAGAGCGGCTGCCACGCATCGCTACATCCACTTCTCTTGTAGCAGTAGCTCTTAGAGAAACAGAAAGCTGCCACAACCACCACTTTGGTTTTTTCCTCTTTCTGCCCTGTGGAGCAGCCATCGGTCCACAGCGAAGCTGGAGAAGGACCAGTGACCCCAGCAGACAGGAGGAGGACGGGGGAAACGCACGGCCAGGCAGTGACAGAGTGTGCACAGGCTGGAGGGAACGCGGAAATTCCCATCAGGCAAAAGCCAACATGATGGATGGCAGCCCCATCACTGGCTTTCACCTCCAACCACCTCTCCTAGCTTATTGCTATCTCCTCCAGGGTCTGTTTGCACAAAAAGGATTTTCTCGGTTATTCTTCCAGTGGATTAAGGCTGTTGTCCTCACTTTGGGGTGCCCCAACCTGCTCCAGAAGGTCCCACTTTACACCAAGCTGGGGTGGAGCACTGCCCGTGTCTATCCCCCACAGTTCTGTCTCCAAAACCCAACCTGGAGATGCCCCAAAAACAGCCTGTGCTGGGAGTGGGGGGCTCGGGGTGGGGCCCCTGTCACCCCTCAGCTCCCAGAGGGTGACAGGTCCCCATAACCCTTGGACCTGCTGCCATCCAAGCCCAGCATGCAGCCCTCAGCTCTGCCAAGAGGAATGCTGAGCCCCACCGAGCCATTTCTCAACGCCCAAGCCGTCTTTCACGCACGTGTGAAAGAAGTGGTGACAAAAGTAGGACAACACACAGCCAAGCGATGGCTCCTTGTGTGTCCTACACGATCGCAGCACTCAGAGCAGCCACGTGGCCAAGTGGGAGCATGCCAGAGAGCTACAAAACTGGGAGGGATCAGAGAGATGGTTCAGCAGGGTTCAGAAGCTGGGGAGGAGATTGAGAGATTACGCCAGATCAAAGGATAATTATTTTGTTGTATTTCCCTATCTGCATCACTAGACCGGTTGCGCGAGAACCCAAGCGGCTGTGCTGGTTTTCTAGTTTCTGAGCATGCCTGGTGCAAAGACAACATTTCTAAAACCTGAGCAACAAATGGCAGCCTGTCAGAAGACCTGCTGGCTAAGTGTGTGTTCATGAAGCAAACCCTGTGAGACCCAGAGATTCAGTCTGAAAGATCCGAAGGTTCAGTCTGAAAATGCTCCCCCTATTATCCGCATGCTCGTGACTCCTGAGGTGCCACGGACCACCAGCACAGGGCTGGAACCTCCCCAGAATGACACAGCTCTGAGGTCTGAGACTGGCTTCTCAATTTGACATCCTTGCTACCAATTCTACTAAAGACTCAGGTTGCCTCCTGGCTTAAACTGTGTTAGGAAAAGCCTGTTATCTCACCCAAAGCGTCTCCAGCTGGCAGAGAGGTGAGTCCCAGCCCCAGCTAACTCCCTCACTCACATGTGGTCAGTCTGGCCCTGCTTCCCAAAACCCCCAACACAAGTGGGAGGCAGGATTTGCCTCTTTGCTCAGCCCACGGCAGATGGCCCCGATAGGTTTCTGGTTGCCTTTGGCTGCTGGGAGCCTGCTCACAGGCAGCTGGGGCCAAACCCAGCCCCTCGCAGCCCACACAGCTCCCTGGTGCTCTGGCATCTCCAGGGCTGCTCCTTCCCTTCCCTGCCCACGGGGAGCGAGCACCATCCCCGCACTACTTGCTGGTCCCCTTGGAAGTGCTGGCGTCAGCTAGGAAACCCCCTCCAGGAAGGTGATTTCCCAATACCCAGCACAGATCCTCCCATTCAAAGCAACGATAGGCATCAGAGCACCTTGGAGGACCTTGGCCATAGCTCCCATCTCTTTAACATCTGCGATATGTGGGCAACTCTTGGTTGAGATGAGCACCAACACGTAGGCGTGCAGAAGCTCTCCCAACACACAGCCAGCTTTCCATCCTCTGCTGGCCACCAGTGCTTCCACCATCTCCATCCCAATGCTTCAGACCTCATCCCCAGGCCGGTGACCCATCAGTTTTTGGGGCTCCCCATCCTTCTCCTCCCAACGTCAGAGCCAGCTGCCTGTTTTCAACACCGTATCAATACCACGGTTAATTTACAGGGCCATAAAAGTTAATTAATGCCACAGTTACAAAGCCATTACAATGTAATTATTGCTTAATTGGATTATAACTTATGTAATTTCCGACAAAGTGCTTATTGCTTATGTAATAAAACAGAAGATATTTACAAAGTGATTAATTGCTGCAGTGTCAAGCAGCCCGCACGGCGCAGGGACAAGGACTGTGGAGACCCCAAACCTCCCTCTCCCACTTTCTCCTTCCCTAAGAAAAGGGAAAACTTAAGGGAAATCACTCCAAACATTAAGCCAGTGGGCTGCTCATCCAGCTGCCCTTTTGTGCCTCATCAGGCATCACCCATGTGCCTTGTCTGTGCACAGAGCAAGATTTGGGAACGCAAAGGGCAACCGAGGCAGACGAGCACCAGGGGCTAAAGATGACTCCAGCACGAGGCTGGATCTGAGAATATCCAGGAGGAATTACCATGCAGATGGGAGCCAGCAGCCGTGCAGCAGAGCTGGACCTGGAAGCAAAGGGCTCCATCAGCAGCGACGCGGCCAAATTCTGCACCCAGTAAGCTCAGCGCAGCGTGCCTGCGAGCACCTGGCCGGCTCTGCAGGCTGCTTCATGCTCCTGAGGGAGGTGAATTACCTAAAAAGAAAGGGGGAAAAAAGAGGGTTTTATGATTAATATTACTGCTGGGATAATTACTGTTATTACAACTACTAATACTGTTTGGATAGGGGCTTGTAACGGTTCACTTGGGGAGGAAAAAGTCACAGCCTGCTCATGAGAAAAAGAGCAAAACGCGCTCAAGGCCGTTGGTTGCATGACTCAGGGCCCTTTTTTTATTTTATTTTTGCAGTGAATCGCTGTTAGACCATCTCCCCCTCTGCAGCATCGCTCCATCCCCACACACACAGCACCCAGAGCCTTTCTCCCCCCCACAAATCCACGCACAGCCCACGGCACCCAGGGGAGCAGGATGCTCCCAATGCTCCAACAGCAAAGGAGGCTGCTTTCAAAATGCAAAATTTCCCAGCGAGAAAACACAGCTGCTTTGAATTCCAGCAATTAAAAGTTTGTCCGGAGGGGGGAGGGAAGCATTTCAGTTTTTCTCACACTCACTTTGTTTACTTTCCTAAGTTCTTTTCCACGTTGGTAGGATGCTGCGTTGTTATCTGAATCACCCTCCTCTATAAAGCCACTTTGCCTTTTTTTTATGGGGTGTTTTCACCTCCCTGCTCCTAAAAAACTAAAAAATACAGGAAATCAGCCTGCAAACAGCCAGGATTTTTGTCACAGCGCAGCAGATGAAGACCTCGGAGGGGACATCTTCACGTGGCAGCATCTCCCCAGCTCCAGGGATCTCTTTGTGACATTTCCAGCACTTAAAGAGCAGCGGGGGGATTTGCTCTCGTTGCTTTTGTGAATGGTATTTAAAGCTTCTTTTCATAACCCTGACCCGATTTACCCTTTAACGTACAAATCAATCTTCCCTTAAATTGTTTAGCTCCTAGTCAAACACGGGAGCCTTATTGATGTCAATATTATGTTTGCTCCCCCTATAATCCGGCTGCCTTTGTCTCCCTGCTCCGGGAGCACCGCACGGGACGGGGAGAGGAAGGAAAACCCCACATCCCACCCTGCACCAGAAGAACCATCACAGGGTACCACTGCGATGCTCAGTGCCAAGCAGAGAGGGAAAGAAACTGCTCAAAACCCTCTGCTTTTGGCTCATCTCTGCCAAATAAAGCACCTGGGCTCGGTTCATATCGTCTCATGTTTCAGCAGCTCGTATTGCACTCTGCTTTGCTACGGGAGGTGGTGGGGCCACCATCCCTGGAGGTGTCCAAGAGCCATGGGATGTGGCACTGAGGGACATGGCCCAGTGGGCAGCGTTGGTGGCAGGTGGCTGGTTGGACTGGATGACCTTAGAGGTCTCTTCCAACCTTCATGATTCTATAGCTGCTCTCTGGCTCCAAAGGTGAGGTTCAGGAGAGCTTTGCTACTGAAAACAGCCTTTTTTTTTATCCTTCTTCCCCCTTTGTTTTTTCTCTCTCCACTGAGCCAGACCATCCAGTTGAGGCATGACTCCGGGAACAAAACCTTTCTCCCCCACCTTTCCAGCTCCAGTCTGCAGGCCAGCCACCAAACCCCGTCTCTGAGCAGAGAGCCGTTCCCATTATCCAAGAACACCTAATAATATTTAATCCTGCTAAGCTCCTGAACATGCTCCTACCTTCTAGCAATGAGACCTGCGGCTTAATTAACAGAGGTTAATTAATAAGCCAGGGAGTGTGAGGAGGAGGGAGGGGCAGCTTTTTGAGGGAACTTGGTTACTTCTCCAGCACTTCAGCCAGCACCCTGTGTGCGGCTGGGGCTCTATTTTGGGGCAGTTCATCGCCAAATCCTGCTCTGTCCTTGGCTCTCACATCCCAGCTCGCCTCACTGACTTTATCCACAGGGTATCCCCACCACGGGACCAAGTCCTTGGGTCCCATGGAGGCAGGAACCTGCTCAAGGCAACGTCAGGGAGCTCAGGGCTGCAGCCTCCCAGCTACGGGCTCCTTGCCAGGCAGCAGGCAGCCGGCTGGCACGTTCCCTGCCTGCAACACCACGTCTGCAGCACCAGCCCAAGCAGAAATTACACCCAAAGCCCAGAATATCTCGTTACATCACTCCATGAATATTTCCTCTTGAAAGAGGAGCAAGGAAGCCCGAACAGCAGCACAGACCCAGAAGAGGACCACACTGAAACCATCTCCTGGAGGCCCGAAGTGTTGCTGTCCAATACAAGTCAACAAGAAAGGGAAGAAAATTATTTGGCCATAAATGGATCTGGGAAAGCAGCAGGAGAGGTAGGTGGTGGGAGCACTGCAAAGGGGAAAGGGATTGAGCTGCGGAAGGTGGGGTGGGCAGGATGAGCAGTGTGGTTGCCATGCTGCATCATGGCCAGTCCTGTCCTGAAGCTATCATGATGCCATCTTCTTCCCACAGAGCCTCCCTCTCCTTAAAGTAAGAAAAGGGAGGGGAAAAAGGAGAAAAAAAAAAAAAAAAAAAGCAGACAATTCACCACCCCCTCCCAAATACTTGTTGGGGCTTTTGGCAAAGAGTAGATAAGGAGTACTGCAGTGTTTCTCTTCATTAGGTTAGAGAGACTGCCAAGATGTAATAGCATTACAGCTGAAGGCATTGTGGGTAATAGCATGCAAATTGCTACAAAGACATTGGAAAGTAAGGCCGTTGTCTGAGCAATGTGAAAAGGACACTGTCGAGTGCTCTTCTCAATGCAGTTTTTGTACTCTGCTTTTCGTGACACCATTGTAGAAGTCAGCAGATAAAGCACCTCAGTCAACCGATCTGCACCGGGCTCCACTTCCACGCAAATTCTTCCAAATTGTTTTAAAGGGCCCTGAAGTAGCATGGTCTGTGCTTCGTTCTCCTCCTGTGGCAGGTACTGGCAGCATCGACCACTTCTGCAAAGCTCTGGGGCTTCCTGCAAAACTTCGGGGCAAGCAGGGGCTGCTCTGCCATCACCTTCTCCAAGTTCACGTGTTGGTCTTTGGACTCCACTGATGGTTGGACTAAATGATCTTAGAGATCTTTTCCAACCTTGATGGTTCTATGTGCCAAATAAACCACGGACACGGCTGCTGAAAAAGGCACATCCTCACCTACCTGATATATTCTGCCTCTATAAACTTGGCTGGGGAACAAGACCTAAAGAGCTGACAAATCCCAGCCAAGAACGTGGAGGAGCAGAAGAAAGAGGGGTGGATAATGAAAGGCAACGTCATTGGAGGACTGCACATGCTCAAGAAGATGACCAAAGCATGAACTGGCTGCAAGGAGAGGCAAGACGTGGGCAGCAGCCGTGCTTCATTGGGTGACTGGAAGTGGGAGCAACAGGGGTGATTCCAGCAACTCCAAGGGCCACAGGGGCAAGCTGGGTGAAGCAGAGGGCACGTCGCCCAGCTGCAGCCAAAATGTCACGGCTGCCACCAGGCTCTGCTAGCAGCCCTGACGCACAGTCTGAACCCCATTCACCTGACTGCTGAGAGAAGAGGCCCCAGACGTTCCCCTCGTGCTCCTGACCTAGGGAAAAGACATTTATTTTGACTGCTATCCAGATGCTCGAATGACCTACGAATGCCTTTTGCTAAGTTCAAAAGTCTCATCAGGAACTGCAGTAGCAGCCAACTCTTTCCTCTGGTTGTTCAAGCAATTAAGTCCAGCTTCCTAATTGGAGCGTTGTGAGCTATTTATAGCTTTATAATGACCATTTACGGCAGGAGCACTTAAATATATTAAAAAAAATAAATTCAGCAGCCTCAGTGGTGAGCAGGCCACAGGCATCAGAGAAAGACTTGTCCAAAGAAGGGCCAGCAGTCTGGGGAGGTGAAGCAGAGAGGCAGCAAGGTGAAAAACACTGCTATTCCCTCTTGTACAGCTGAGGAGCAGTGATGAATCTCTGCACTCCAAGCTCATGATGCACTCAGATTAGAGCATTTATCTACCAAGTCCCATGCCTGAGTTTTGCAGACAAGGCCAAGTTCTGGGGCTAAGAACACACGGGGTGAATTCAGCCATGACTTCTGGGGCATGAGCAGGAACCAACAGATGTTTCCACAGATCTTCCTTTTTGTTCACTGGCTGACAAACCCTTGGATACAAAACCACATTTCTGGAACTATCCCTTTTCTTTGTCCATATGCTGTTTGTAGGATAATTGATCACAGTCTGAGCTGCGTGATCTCATCGCTTCTCTGGGTTTGGATGAGCAAAACACCGTACACATTTTTTGCAGGAGCAGATACCTCAGAGATGTTCATCAACACCATATTTCCAATAGCACCACATGATTTTTTCCAAAGACCCTTTCCAGCCACGCCTCTTGCAAAACACAGCATTACTGGAACCTTGTTCTGTTGCAAGTTTCTCCCCACTCTCCTTCTGCCTGCAACAAACGCTCCCACAGGACTGAACTAAAACTGATCTTCACGTTTGCGACCCTGATTTCCCCATTCCCAACTATGTGGGCTCAACCTCGCACAAACTGGGCTTCTGTAAAATTAACACACAATAACAAGCAAAATCTTTGTTTTTGCAGCAGATGCTGTGAGTCTGAGGTGCTGATTTATTTTTTTCTTTAAAGCAGTTAACATCAAGAGGCAACTCCTTGGCAGATGAAGACAGGCTGGTCCTAACCAACCTGACAGTGCCATTTTAATAGAATCTCCCCTGGAATCGTTAATGAGATCTCTGGAGCTTGCTTGAGTGATTGGTATGCCAGGACTGAAAGTGCTTATGGAGAGGGATGACTCTTGCGTGCTGAGAGTCCTTTACACGCTCACTTTTTGATGGGAAATTGGAGAAAATTCTCTCTTGTATTCACAGCAAGAGGAGAAACGTCGCTGGTGGGGGACAACGGGTGCAGCAGGAGAGCCCACAGTCCCCATACAGGGCAGCATCAAGCTCTGCTGTAGAGCTGCTTCATAGGGACACATATGGGACTTCACAGGGACAATCTCCTTCATAGGAAGGAGACTGTGACAGACCTGTCCGTGCTTCAACCAGAGTAGTGTACATGGACTGCTCCTCTTGCTCTTCCATTTGTTTGGTGGAAGGACACCCAGCCTGAAACCCCACTCGCCTTCTTCCCCTCCTGCTCCATGCTCCAGCTTCAAAGGCACGCCGTTAAACTCCCTGTAACAGGAGACTCATTTTTCATGCTGAACGAGATAAAATTCCCACTGTTACCTCATTTACATCTCAATACTGGTGGGTTATAGATGGCTATTATTTATCTACGTGTAAGACATCCATTTCTTATTCCGTGGGATACAGTAAGAAGAAAAATACTCATCCCTCCCGTTCACCTTTTCTGGATTGTCGTTCCTATTTTTATTTTTGTTTAATCCCTTGCTCAAGTTTGACTGTTGCTGAGAATTTGCAAATAAATAAAAGAATGAACAGCCCCATAAAAGCTGATTGTTTCCCCCTCCTGCAAAGATTGTCTTTGTGAAGAAGATTAAAAATCCCTCCGTGCTGCAGAAGACAAAGGTATCCCTGGGCGAGAATAAGACATAAAAGAGGTTACTCCATACATCTCTTGGCTGCGTGGACTGCTAATTCACACTGTTGTCATCCCTCCTTGTCCATCTTTCCTCTTTCTTTCCTTTATCATTAAAGGAAGAGTTAGCTTTGCAGTCGCTGAAGGTAACTTTGGAAGCAACAGTCGCAACGTGAGCAAAAATATTTGCTTTCCCAGCCAACAGCAGCGAGACCAGACCCATAGGGCCATGGATGAAGGAAACACACCTGCTCAGAGCTGGATGTGAGGCAGCAGAGTGGATGCTCACCCTTGTGCCACCAAACCAGGCAACTGAGTGACACAAGAGCTCACCCTTGGTCCGAAGCCCTTTGCCATGGTGAAGCTTGGGCTCATTGCTTGGGCGCTGAGAAAGTAACCAGAGGTTTGCCACAAGAACAGGGCCCACAGCCCAAAGTGACAAGATTATACCTATAAATACAATCTCATGACACCATGTGCAAGAATACTGCTAAGCCAGGCAACCCAGGACCCCACTGAGGCCGAGCTCAGAAGGGCTCTACAGCAATCCCCATGGCACGCACATACTTGGAAGACTTGCTCTGGAAGCTGAGGAGGTTCCTCCTGAACCCACGTTTGAGCATGGCCTCCCCCTCCCAGCCACCTTTTCCAGCATCAGACCCAATGCAGAACAGCAGAGCCGGCTGCTGCCATGGGGCCCAGCTGTGGGCACTAGGCCCTGGCAGCCAGCCCCCATTGCAGGGTGCCAACACCCAGCACAAGGCCTCGCTCCCAGCACCGAGGGCCACTTAAAACTCAACACCTCCGTCTGCTGCTATTTCAAGGCCTCTGAGGCCAGTGGAGGTGCCAGCTTCAGCCCCAGGTTCTTCTCAGCTCCCAGCTGGGAGGTCAGTGGGAAGCCACCAGGCCCAGCACCCCTTGCAAAGGGCACATGAGTTGGGTCAGTGCAAACTACAGAGGGCAAACAGCAGGATCTGGTGGGTTTTCCTCTCCCTCCTCTCCAAAACTGCCTGCTCAGGATTCATTAGAAGCACAGCAGGTTTTACTGGTACCTGCACTATCAGCAAAGCGTCGGCTTTTCTTCTCTGCTGACAAGCTACATTCAGTTCAGGAGACTTAAAAGACCTCTGGATTCAAAGACTTGTAATGGATTTCCTCCATTTCTTTCTTTCCCTTTCTCTCTAACAGCTTTCACTAAAGGGAAGAGGATTCTTCCCAGCACGCGGAGCAGAACAAGGAAGATTCTGTTTTTTCAATTTCTGTCTTCCACCCCTTGAGACATCTCCCTGCTGCAGGTAGACATCAGCAACTCCTTTCTTCTTCCAGCAACACCCTTCCTGCAGTAAGCTGGGGGTACCACCAAGCAACAGCCATCAGGAACGACGATGGCTACTTAAATTGATTTTGATAGGCGGTGTTTGATGGATTTCATCATGAGAAAAAAAAATACATCGATCTGTTCAGGTACAATCACATCCTCCTCCAGGTAACAGCAGCCTCTTCCCTTTCAGAGCCAAGATGAAGAGATGCTGCAGCCCAGCCCCTGGAAAACATTTATTTCTCCATTTCCAGCCAAAAGCAGTTGAAAGAGATGGACAATGTTTTGTTTCAAATTGCCAAGCTGGGTAAAATACAACTTTGAACAACTTTTTTTTATTGCTAGACTGTAGCCAAGTCCCCAGCCTAACAGAATTTACATGTTTTCTGAATAATGGCATTTCTTTACTAATTGCCAGCCAGAAAATGTGATGTTCTTGTGCATTTTTTTCAAGTGTAAGTGGAGGGGAAGGAGTGCTGGAGCTGCAGTCATCCAGAGACCTGAGTAGGACTGAGTGATTGAAATCACTCGAGTTTCCCCTATTATTAAACAGGAGAGTGCTCCTGGTTTGTCTCAGCTGCAGCAAAGAGTGTAAAGTAAAGAGACATCCAGAGCAGAAATGCCTGAGGAGGAGGGACTCACACTGATGTTCTTTCTTTTTGTCTCTCAGCTGCAACAATTTGAGAAGACACTCCCAAAAAGCCCCTCTTTGGCAAGCACCCTATCTTAATGGGGTGGGGGGCTCAGAGGTCAGCCAAGGCTGGGGGTGGTGGAGAGGAGACAGGCAGGTGTTCTGTATTTGAGGGGAAAGGGCAGACACTGTCAGGGAGGGAACACCTCAAGGAATATGGGAGCAACGAAATAAGCACAAAGAGGAACTCACTGCTTATGCCCACTAATATCTCTTTTCTGATCAATTTTGAAACGCTGGTGGACTCCGAGCCACGTCTAAACTTAGTTTCCCAGTGCAGCATCCAAGATAGCCCTGAAGATCCCCAGAATTACCCCTACCCTAGCAGTCAATATCCTGTGCCAGGAGTTTAGAACCAGCCTGAAAACAAGGATTGTGCAAGTCGTGAGATCTGGGGATTTCTCTTCCAAGACCTTTTAATTTAGTGTCTGATTCTTCTGAGAGCCAGAGGAAATGCACGCCAGCACAAGAAACACAATATGCAGGTTGTGAGCACTCCCCTGGAAGGTGAAGGATTTCACATGTTTGCTCTGCCTGATTCTCTCTGGCCCTGTGCATATTTAATTAATCCCAGCTCTCTCTCAGGCAGAGGTCTCAAACACCATCTCCCATAGCCCAGATGAATGCCCTATGAATAAGCATTTTCTGCCTGCAAAAGCTCCATAGAACGTGTCCAGCCAGTTTCCTCCCTTGCTTAGCTATAAGTCATCTTGTAACACTGGCAGTGGACTGAAACCTCAGCAGAGATGAAAGACCTACTGAAGTGCTCCTGCTGGAGCCCTGTAGGCACTCAAATACTTTCCCAAGCCGTTCCTAGCCCACTGGGCAATGCTGAGTTTTGTTATTTTTCTGGAGGCTTTACCTTGGGAAAGGTCTCATCAAGAGGCTGAACCTGTGTAGTGGTATAAACCCAGGGAGAAAAAGTTTTAGAAGTGACATTGGTTTGGAGAGAGATTTGTAACGTGACCTTTGTCAGCAGGCCTGCCAAGAGCCTACCTATCATACCTGTCCTCTTAAATTCCACCTACGTACAAAAAAAAAAAAAAAAATCTCACATCCTATCTTCATCATAAATACCAAGAAGTGCCCAGCTCTCCAAAATCAAGCCCCCGCCTCTACCCCAGCTAGGCACTCACCCAAACCATAGCAAAGCCATGATGGTATTTGCAAAAGCCAAAGAGAATACAAAGACCCTGCAGTGCATTTTGACCTTCATGACTTTATTCTCCAGCCCCCAAAAAGCTGGCATACCTTCACCTGGTCCTCACCTCCAGTAAGATCTCCCCCTCCTTGTTTTTCCTCTGCCATTTACACAAACCCATTCTTTCAACCCCCATCAACCCAGAGACATTCCCTCCACTCTCCCAACTCAGAAACCCTTCCAGAGGATTCAGCCAAGACCTGAGTCACTAAAAACAGCCTGTAGAGATCATGCAAAAACCTCACACGGGGTGACCATGATCATTAAAGCATCTCATTACGTACTTTCCCATTACTAAGCCTGATTTGGTTTAAGCAGCTCCTTGGCTGGCACTCTGGGACGTAACACCATGCTCTGAATCATCCCCATCCCATCTGCTCATCCGTGCCCTTCCCCGCCTGCACGCTCAGCTTCTTGCAGGTAGGCTAACACCACATGCCACACTAAATATTTAATGGGGGTGCTAATGTCTTCGTTAAGCGACACTGGGGGCGGGCATGTTGCCGTGGTTTAGGATGACGGAACTGGGTTTGTGCTAATGGGTGGCCCAGTCCCATGCTGGTTTTGTCCTCGTGCCATGCTCCTGGGATGTCAAGCCAAGAGCTACGGGCAGATGGTGCCAGGCTTGTGCCCAGCACTGAATCACAGTTCTATGGGACAACTGTTGTGGGCCTGTTTCCAGAGGGAGGGATCGAGTGTTCCCAACAAACCTTCCTGGGAAAAAAAAAAAAAAAAAAAAGGAAAATCTTCTTGGGATGCTGCTCAGCAAAGTCGAGACAGCTGAGTCTGCAGCAGAAACCCTGCCACAGAGGCAGCAATCAGGCTTGGAGCAGAAGCTCAGTGGAGCTGAGCCAAACCCACCCGTTTTCACCTTGCTAGGATTTTCCTGACAGTTTGCAAATCCCGCCAACGGGAGATAAGAACACCCACCAGCGTTTCGGGGCCAGATGGTAGTTTATGTTTATGAAAACTGCAGTTTGTTTTCATGGAAACTAGTAAAAGGTTTGGCAAGCAAACCTGGAAAAAAACACAGCTCACCCTTTGGGGAAGGGTATGTTTTATGGACAGCTTTTATCACCAGCGCTGATCTGCAGATGAGGGAGCATGCTCGGGAGGTGGCATGAGAGCAGCCTTAGGGTCAGCCCAATGCAAGTGAGCAACGGCGGGATGGATCCAGAGGCCAGCAGCTGGAATTCAGCAATAAGTGGAAGACTGAGATCTCAAGCAACATGCCAGCTCATTAGCAGAAGTGGTTCATCACTGACCACCATTGCATGAAAAACCTTCCTGCCAGGGCCAGAAGCGAAGGGCCTGCTCACCAGTGGTGGATGGGACTGAAGAATGCCCGAGGTCCATCCAGCGAGAGGGAAAAAAATTAAAAAATAATCACACTACTTTGTGTCTTACAGCTATGTGACCAACTGCATTCTTAGCATGTTTGCCACGTGGCAACAAGTACAAATGGACAGCAGGCCTCACTCACTGCTCCTCCCACAGGGCACCTCCACATCTGGCAGATCCTTCTCACCACGTCTCCCCAGAGGCTGCCTCCATCCTTTTTGGCTGGATTAATCTCAGCTCAGTCCTGTGGGAGCAACAGGCACCACAAATCCTGCTGGCTGCGGTGTCCCCAGGCCAGGAGTGACACTGCTTTGTAGAGAAGACTCCAACTTCATCCATTTCCGACTGCTGAGATCTCACTTTGCTTACAGGGAACCCTGAACATTTCCTCCATTGCAGCTGCTCCCATAGACACACACTGTGATGCCATAAATCTACAAAACATCATAGAATTGTGATCACAATGACATCACCAACAGACCAAGGAGAAGGGGCTCTGGGGCCAAGCACAGGAGCTTCTCTCCAGCCATTTGACCAACCCAACGCTGGCAGGAAGCACTTGGAAGGACCTGCACTTCTCAGCACAGATTTATTTTTTGTATTTACTGCTGGAGTGAGACCTGGTGAACACAGCTTGCTCAGACACATGGCTCCCAGGAGAAGCATGGGTCTCCTAACAGTGGAGTTTTGCTCCATTTTCTGGGTTTATTTTGCTCTATTTCAGAGAACTGGGGTTCTTACATTCCTCTTCATGACAGCTCAGCAGTTTTATGAGCAAACAGATTTTGGAGGAAAACAGAGCTGTGTCTAAGCAAAACCCTAGCTGATGCTGCTGTGGTGCTGCCACTTAGCCTCTTACTAAAGCTGCGGTCACTCCTTAACATCCTCCAGCCTGTAGGGCCCATCCAGGAATCAGGTGCTACCCTCAGAACAGCATTATGGAAACACAGGACAAAAGGACAGCTTCAAACAGGACCAGAAACCTTGCCTGGACCCTGCTGCAAATCACAAAACAGACCTTCAGAGCTCAGAATAAAAGGGAAAGGCTCAAAGCCTACATTCCAGCAGTGGGGTTGAAGGGAATGAGCCTAGTGGCAGCCTCACTGGATTCAGCCTTCCCAAGAACAGCAGCAAGTGCACGTAGATTCTCCCCATACCTATTTGCAAATGTTGATTTTTGCACCTGTCAATCACTGCTCTCCCGACAGGGGAAGCAAGGCTGCTTTGGGGCTGGGTAAATATTTGCTGGTGCCACTGAGTGCCATCATCTGGAAGGATGGCAGGGCAGACCTGAGAGTGGTTTAGGATGGCTCTAAGAATAGTCCTATGTGTCACACGTCCTTGAACAGCTTCCCCCATCTCGACACCTGGACAGCCCTGCAGCTACCCAGCCATTGCTGCTGCCTCACTGCAGCGGTGTTATTCAAGGGCCTGGCTCCTTGGCAGGTGATGCAGGAATCTGAGAACAACCCCAGGAGGAAACAGATCTCAGGGCAGGAATAACAAGAAGACTTGCACACCATGGCCCATGATACTTGGAGCAATACTGGCGGCTCCCCACGTTACTGGGCAGTAGGGAAGGGCAGGAAGGGGACGTAATGCTGAGAACTTGCTCCACCATCAGCTTTCATTAAAACAATCTCCTGCCACATCTGTGTAATTTTTCATTTTGGAGGCAAATTTATTAAAGGTGTACTTCAAACGGATTAAATTAAGTAACATGGTATTAGCAAATAAAGTTGTTGGTTTGTTTTTTGGGTTTTTCTTTTTTTTTTTTTTAATCTCAGCACACCACAAAAAAAAAAATGAATAGCTGTAATACAAATAGCTATTTAATACTACAACAGGACAGGGGGAAATTCCATTCTTCATAGACTCATGACACCCATTTGTTGTCTTCCCTTGGCCCCACCACCACAAATCACGCTGGAGCCTTGAAGCAAAAACAGCACAAATGTAAAGCAATATAATGTCATCTGTTTTCTGAGATATGTAATAATACATTTTGCACACAAACAAACCCCCCTAGTGCACCAGCAGGGCCCTCCCTAAGCCTTCCTGTGTGGCTCTTAACTTCTCAGGCTCATTTCAGGGCAATTTCCAGGCCAGAGATGGCTTTGAAAATGAGCCTGAAAAAGGTTTTCCAGCTTATTTTTGTTTTGATTTCCACTAGGCAGTGAGAAAGGGCAGGCACTGTGTTCTGAAACCCAGGACTTGCCTTCAGTTTGTCATTACAGGTTCCTTCCCAGCTTCTCCCAAACCTCTCTTAGCTAGTTTCAGGTGAAAAATAGCATTTGGCTGATTTCTTTCCCATTAGCACCGCTACAACATTTGGCTAATTCCAGGGCTACAAGCAAACGAGCATTATTTAAGCTATACTGGACAATCTGTGTCAAGCACAGCTCTCCCTTTCCCTTTCATCCACGTTAAACCAACCGTGCAAGCAGGATGATTGAATACAGCTGGGGTGAAGAAGGGAAGGTGGGTCCTCAGGAAGGAGAGGACTTGGATGTCTCTTTCTCAGCGCATGGGCACATCTGCTTCCCCACCCCTCTCGGGCTCACAGAGCCTCCTGGCCCTAAAGCCACCCCAGTGCTGCCATCCAAGCACCAAGCAAGGACACCAAGGTCCCCTGGTTGGCAGGAGCTGGCTTGGGGGCTGAGTGGTCTCCAAGCCTTTGCTGCCAACAGTAGGAAATGCATTTGCACAAAGCAGAGAGAAAGCTAGGGAAGAAGTTCTGGGAACTGGGAGTTCCCCATCTGTCTGCAAGTCAGCCATGATTCTTCTGCCAGCAGCTAGGGGAGAGGAAAGCAGCAGGCTCTCATCTCCAGCACCCCTCACCTACAGGGGCAAGGAAAGCCCCAGTGGGCATCTCCCACCAGGGAGCAGAATCAAAAATGGAAATAATTGGAGATGTCACACCCCCTTCAGATGTGTGCCATCCTCTTTTTCCTATGGGCCACTCATCTTTTCACAAGGTGCAAAGCCAAGCACCCACATGGCATTGCTGTTGGGGGGAACACAACCAACTACTGGGGCTGCTGCTGGGGGCTCGTGGTCTCAAGCCAAAAACCTCACCAGCTCCAACAGCACAGCCCAAGTCCCACCTTCCCTATCCATTTCCAATGGCAACGGAGAATTGAGGAAGCTACAACACCTAGGGAAGCAGCGAACTTTGCTTTGAAAGGTAAAGGTGTCCCCACGCTCTTTACGCGTTTTAACCCGACACCGAAAGCTGAACATGCTTTCAAACAACGCTAATGATCAGTCATCAGCTCTCTGGAAGCTTTCCATAGCAGCATTTGACTACTGGATAGTGCTCAAGCTGCGGAAGGCTTGCCAAGTTCTGGGCACTTGGCTAGCATAAGAAATGCTCAGTGCTTCAGGGAAGGCTCAGCACAGCTTTTGATCCTCTCTAGTCCCGCAATATTTAAACACAAATAACCCTTTTCTCCCTCTGCCCCCCAACCACTATTTCCCTAGGTTAGCAGAGAACCATACGTGTGGTTTTGGCACGTTTCAGCAACACTGCTTTTAGGGCTGTTGGCCCCCAAATATCACAGCATTGGTCCCACAGCTGCCTTGAATTTGGGGGATATTCACTAAATCTCACCAGTTCTCTCCTCCTGTAACTCTCATTTTATTGGATACTCTTCCTGAAAGATTCACCAGCCCCTAACAGTTTTGGGGCCGCTTCCTTATGCTCCCTTAACCCTTCCCCAAGGCCCCATTTGCTCCCACCGTTGGCTCTCCCCAAGGTGCACATTCCCCTTTCCCACTGGTTCTCCTCCACACTGGTGACTTGGGACACGGCCGCCTGATGCACTCCCCGACGGATGCAATGTGACACGGCCAAGCACCAAGTGTCACAGGAATGATGCTGCACCTGCCAAGACGCATTGCCCTCCATCTAGCAATGATCTGATGCTGTCTGGTCCGATCAAGGCCACCCGGAGACAGATGACCCATGCCATTTACATATGACAAGGGCTCTGGTCTCACCTTGGGGGGACGAGCAGCTTCACTACACTCCAGAGTCTCATTTCTTCTGCCTCATCCCTTGCTCCTGAAGGACACACTGCCAGAGCCCTGGTGAGTTTTATGATTGAAGCCACAGATTGCTCAGCTCTCTGAAATTATATGCTTTGCCAAAACTCATCAGATTTGCCAAAATCTCTGATGAAAGACTGTCAGACATGCCCGACTTGAGTTTTCCTCTTTCCCCTGCTTTGTTTCCACTTGTGGATGCACAGCCCCTCACCCCTCCTCACCCTGAAGACCCTATGCAGGCTCCCTCCCTCTTCCCATCCTACAAGCCTTGCTGGGAGCACATGGAGGAGGGAAAACTGGGACTGCATCGACTGACTGTGGGTGCCCCATCCTTGGAGGTGCCCAAGGCCAGGTTGGATGGGCCCTGGGCAGCCTGAGCTGGTGGGGGGCACCCAGCCCACAGCAGGGGTTGGAACTGGATGGGCTTTAGGGTCCCTTCCATCCAACCATTTTGTGATTCTGTGATGCCTGACTCTCCATCTGGAAGGCACCAGAGGGACCAGCAGCAGTGGAAGCATAAGTGCCTCTAAAGGATCAGGAGAAAGAAGGAAATAACGAACAAACCTCCACAAACTTGGCAGTAGTAGGGAAGAGCTTCAGAAAGGGAGAAAAACACTGTCAGGGTCAGTCTCAGAGCAGGTGAAGGAAGATGGACTTCTCAGAGTAGGAAGTGATCCTAACGAGCATCTCTTTCTAACGAGGGACCAAGACACTGCCTGGATGACCAAAGGCAGGTGAGACAGCTCACCACTGTGGTCCTCTCAATAACAACATTCACCTCCTGCACAGGAATGTCCCCATGGGCACAGCTGTGAGCTGTGGGATGTTTTTGTTTTGAGGATTCACTCCATCTGCTGATGACTGGCTCTTGTTCAGCGTCCACTGCTGCCCTACAAATGGGCACACCCTAAGCCAAAAACTTTGCGTAGAAAATACAAGTTTTCCTTGCACATCCAGTGCTAAAATTAAAAAAAAAAAAAATGAGAAAAATAAACAGTACCCAGATGGCTTTCTTCCCCTTAAGAAAAGGATTTGAACAAATCCAAGAAAGAAGTCAGCACTACTGCTGCGCTTGGGAAGATGGAGCCCTGACAACTCTCACACTTCTCCCCTGCACCAGAAAACCCAGCATCCTTCCAGCTCCTGGAGCAAGGCTCCAGCAATGCCCCTTCCCGAGGGGCTGGGCTGCAGGCAGGGCACAAACACCACATGGCTGCGGGCAGCCTCAGCTGCGAGCGCATCCCTTGGGCACGTTTCCTGCCTTGCTCATTCCCCCAATGGAAAAAAAACGAAACAACTTTTCTGAGCGGTACAAAACTGATTACAGGGAGACAGGAGAAAGAGCGATGGAAAGTGGTGGACAATAAAAGCAGGAAGAAAGCAACAGCTCCTGGGGAAAAAAAAATAATAAAAAGCTGATGCTTTCAAGATTAATCACTAATGACAAATAATTGTGGCTGTGGAACACCAACAAAAAGGCAGAATGGAAACAAGAAACGGACAGAAAAACCAGGCATTAGGTCTGATGGCGAATTTAAGGCCATCAGCTCATAATTGCAGCCATCACAGCCAGTATTTTCAAGTGAGCCCGGCAATAGTAAGAGCTGCTGGATGCGGTGTCGTTATGAGAAATTTGGCTGTTATTTAGGGCCCTGAGAACTCAGCCCTTTGGAGTCAGAGCCCATCCTGCTCTGCATCACAGATTGGTGGCAGAATCACCAGCTTTGGCAGCGAGAGATGATGGAAGCAGGCGGCACACAGCTGAACCTCGAGCAGGGCACGTTCATCCCACATCGAGTTCACAGCACACGGAGGGACTGAAACCAGGCAGACGAGGCATCCTCTTCCAGGCGACCTGGCAAACCTTCGCTCCTCACTGAGATAAATGAAAGCGAGAAGACACACAACAGGGAAGCACAGGAGCAGTTGTCTTCTTTCTCCTGGTAGGAAATCTCTTAGCTTCTACACAGCACAACATCACACTGGTCTGGGATGGGGAGGATCCTTGCCAAGCGTACACCCCACGTGCATCAGCCACCTTGCATCAACAAGCATCATGGTGTGGCAGTTGTCCCTTTCTTGGCCACTTACCAGCTGAATGGCCAAAGGCCAAGACTTGCTGTTTGCTTCTCCTCTCTGACCCTTTTTCCCCCCTTCCCTTCTTCTTCCCCATTATAAGTGGGAATGCACCTCGTTGTTTCCCCAGTGCTTGGAGCGTACTACAACACCCAGCTTCTAAAACACTTATTTGATGCCCAGATTAAAATATTTCAACTCACAACCTGTGACTGTCTGACACCATGGAGAGGGCAGGGTGGCAGGACGTTGCTTCCACCATCACTTTCTTCCCATCACAATCCTATTTGGACACGTGTCTACCAGATGTTATCCCTATCACACTCAGCACAACCAGATGGCCGCTTCCCCATCATGTGTCACTGAGCCCCGATAATCTTTCCTTGCTGCTGCTATGTAATAGTCCCCACGGAGCAGAACAAGGTGCCCATGGTAATTGCTGGCATGTACCAAGGCATCTGCCCACTGAGCATCCCCAGTGCAAAACCCAGAGCTCACAGCTCATTGGAGAAGACCTCCTTCTCCAGTAGCCCATCCAACGTCGCTGAACACCTCGTAGTTACTACAGAGGATGACCATGTGCCACTGCAACTCAACAACCGCTGCCCACATCTCCACACCAAGAGTTTGGTTTGGCTCTACACAGGCTGGTCTTCCACGTGCTTCCTGGAACGTGGCCTGATCCTGCCGCAGGGTAAGGGTGGGGTGGATGGACAGCCAACTGCTTCCTGCCCTGGGGAGAGAGAGCTGAGACAGCTTTTGCTGAAATCTGGGAGTGACTGCATAGAAGATCACGTATCTACTGAGCCTCTGGAGCCCTGTGGTACCACCAGCCTGGAAGATTCCCTGGTGCCCCATTTCTGTCCCTGACATCTAAGCCCTATGCCAACCACCCACCCCCTGGCACCAACCTGAAGCCCTATTCCAATGAATTGCGCAGGGCTGGCCCAGGAGGGCACAGAGCTGTGGTTCAAGCAGAGGTCAGGGATGTGGCTGTGCCTTGGAGGGGACAAGCCTGCCAGCACCACCAGGATCTGGGACAACTGGGTCCCACCAACAGCCACCAGTCCCCAGTACAAGGCTCAGAGCTTGGCCCATGGTGACGGGAACAGCTGCGGGGTGGGCAAAAGGGCACAGAGTGTCCATTGAGATAATGGACTGCTCAACTAATTAAAATTCCTGCCCTTTTGCAAAGGCTGCTAATTGGGGCTGGGACCTGCTCAGAGAGACGGAGCCTGCACGGAGCAGGCAGGATAAAAGTTTGAAGGGAGCTGGGCCCCCCATAGGGGCCGGCGAGCTGAGAGCTGTTTTGTCCGGCTGATAACGAGCCACCAAATTACTTTTGACAAGTGAAGGGGATTGGAAATAATGGGGGTCTGTGAAAAGCCCCGAGTGCAGACGAGGGGATGCATGAGATAATGAGGAGGCAAAGCCCTCGCATGGCCCAAACTTCCCACCGAGGTGGCAGGGACCAGGGGACACCAGGGCTGGGGCACGACTGGGCAGGGAAACACTCTGCCCATGGGAAAACAACATCCAAAGTGCCTTCCACAAGGATGCAACATCCAGAGCTGGAGTGCAGATGAACATACACCCACACCATTTTCCTACTCAGGAAACAGCCCACTTCTCTCACGTTGATGTCCTCCACACAGTGCATCATTGGTACCCACTGCTCCATGCCAGCACGCAGCTGACACTGAGTTTCTCACTCTTTGATGAGATTTCACATCTGCTTGGCAAAAAAGAGAAAAAAAAAAAGACACTCATGCATTGCTTCATAACTCAGCAATAGCATTTTTGTGTCCGTTCTTTCAGATGGAAAGAAAATATTCATGGTGCAAGGGTTTGGTCTTCCTTGTGCACAAGGACATAGTGGGGGGCTGCTCTCCTAAGCGACCTCCCCAGTGATTCCTGCCTGCATTTTTGCTCTAGGAACGCTGCTTCTCCCCTGGGATGGGATTTCCCTGGAGGGCAGCCACAGGCTCTGCTCACACAAGCATCACACACTGCTGCTTTCCAGGGCACCTCGCTCCCCGTCCCCATCCCCAGAGGCTTCTGCTCTGCCACGGTCCAAAGGGGATGGGCTCCAGTTCCAAACAGGAGCAGCATTTCAGTGAGTTTTTGAACACAGCAAAGAGAAAAACATCATTTTAACCCCTTCCTTTCTGTAGGGCCATCAGATCACAGAATCATACAATGGCTCGGGTTGGAAGGGACCCCAAGGATCATCAGGTTCCAACCCCCCTGCCACAGGCAGGGCCACCAACCTCCAGATCTGGTACTAGATGCACCAGACCTGTATGGCTTACAGCCTCCTCCCCTTTGCTCCCAACCAGCTGCATTGAAACAGGCATCAGGGACCTCAGGAGGTGCTGACATAGAGGTTTGTTTTT
>WBMW01006495.1:782174-842970 GCA_013396635.1 Penelope pileata | reverse complement strand
TTTTTTTTTTTTAAATATCAAGTAATGCAAGATATAAAACTCTTGTTTTAGTGTTCTCCCCCTCCACGCTTTTCTAAAACTGGATCATCTTCCCTCCAGCTGAGCTCTCTAACGGGTACTGTGCAAGTTACAAAAGGTTTGAAAGTGTTGCAGCAAACCTACAGAGCAGGTTGAGCTTCTTTTTTCCTCCTCTTTTCTCCTTTTAAAGACAGATTCCTAAAGCTACCTGGAAAACAGAAACCTGACTCCCTTTGGTTTCAGTCCTCCTCTCCCCTGAAGGCAATGGGGATGTGTCTAAAGGCACAACTTGCTGCACCTCACCAACAAACCACCTCCGATTCCTGACACAGGAGCCTCTGATTTCTCTTTTTCCTGCAGAACCGTCTCTGCATTTTTCCTTCACAGTTTGGGGTCAAGCCTGATCCCGGCAGGGTCAGCTCTTTTACACTCCAACACGCTGAAGCCAAAGGAGACCATCCCCTCACCACAGGAGGGGACACAGGCAGCCCTCGAGGAATGAAAGGGTCAAGCATCCCACCCCAAAATTCCACAGGGAGATGCAGAGAACGGAAAGCTGCTGGCTGCCCGTCTCACATGGACAGAGCAGGATGCTGCGTGCAGCAGAAGAGAAATGAGATAAAATAGGAAGATGTCAAGCTTGTTTCCCCCTCCCGTCAAAATGTAAGGTCCATTACACAAGGCAAAAGGTGCGTATTCACTGTAATAAAAGAAGAAGCTTTTATAGAGATGAATTCTTCTGCCCCCTCCTCGCCAAAGCAGAGGTTGTAAATTGTGACTGATGGCGTGTGCTTTGGGAAGCGAAGGCAGCGCACGAGTTTCTGGGAAAAGCAAGATGGGGAGATAGATCAGAGAGCTCCCCAGGCAGAAGATCTGGGAGACAAACGCACATGGTGCTCCTCCCAGTGCCACCCCAACCACCATCCATGGCAGCTCAAAGCCTCCTCTTCCTCCCGTACTTCTACAGCTCCCTGAAACCATGGGCTCCACACATAGGCACACAGTGAGGACGAGCACAAAACTTCTTGTTTGTGACTGTCACACCTGGGCAAGCAATGGAAACACAACACTACAGCAGCTACATTTGCTTCCATGCCTTGGCCTTGCCATGAACGTTTCACCGTGCCAATTCTTCTGGCAAAGCCATTCAAGACTAGTGGATCTCAGAGCAGCGAGTTTGAACAAAGAGGATTGTTTTTATCTTGCCTCTTTCAAGTTCCTCCAACAAAAACCTGTTCCTCCCTGGTCAAGAAACCAACCCTCCCACCAGCGCCAAGCTTCAAATACTTGACTGACCTCGCTGAGTAAAATAGGTGCCATTAAACTGCTCTAAGAATAATTCACGGAAATCATGAGTCACTGTCTGATTTAGGCAGAAAGGACTAAAATGATTAAATTATTCACTATGAATTATTCACCGAGGTCTGATAATTACGCTCTAGTTAGTGATCGTTGCGTAGATGGCTCATTACGAGGAAGCCACTTTCGTGCAGTTAATATTTCACCAAACTTTTGTTATCGCACATCACGTATAACAAAGCAGAACCACCAGCAACCGTCAGAGTGGCATTAAGCATGGAGGGAACGTGCTGCTGTTCCTCACCACCTCTGAAGCAGCCTTTTGGGGTGAAGCACTGCTCCTAGCATCACCTCCAGGTGCAGAGCAGACCAAGATGGTGCCCTCCATGAGCACACTCCAAACCCATGCCAGCTCACGGTGCATCCCATCGGCTCCCCAAGCAGCACATCCATGCCTCAGAGATCCCAGGCTCCTCCTAGGGAACCCCCAAAGCCCAGACAGAGCAAGCTGGCAACATGACAGATGTCAACTCTGCATCTTGTGGTTGATGCCCATGATGCAAGCAGGCAGGACAGAGAGGAATCAGCATGCAAAGAGATGCACCAGTGTCATTACCGTGTCTCCATAGGATTCCATCGCACAGGACAGGGCTGCAGGACTGCCGGGGTTGTTTTATTGCTAATAACCGGTCATCCCATCCTCTGTTTCAGTCGCTGCGTTTCGTGGACATGGGCTATAGATTTAATGCCAAAACGTTTCAGCTGGCCATCTGTCATAAGAAGCAGGCACGGTTCAGGGCAGAAAACATCAACGCAAGCGCAACCTGGGAGCTGGGCTGGCAAAAAATGTGATGAAGAAAGCTTTGGCAGCAAAATAAAAAAAGAAGCTTTATCAGAGGGAGGCTGAGAACTGGAGACAAAACAAAGGAATACGGCAACAGAGTCTCTAAGAAGAGTGAAAACGTTTGTTCTGCTTTTCAAGGGTTCATGCAAACTTGCTGTTTGTGCCAGTGGAAAAAAAAAAAAAAAAATTGAGCTTCTTTTGGAGTTGGGACCCCATCCTGAAACAAACAGCCGTGTTGCAAGGCCATGCTGTTCACAGGCGTCACCTACAGCTTTGATGGGTTTGTTGCAAAACAGGAAAGCAGACTTGTGCTTGATTCCTGAGCTTGCACTGAAGCCAGGTGTGCTGGGGGTGCCAGGGCTTCCACACTCAATCCCTATCTGCAGGCCTGATGAAAGCCAACACCTGGCTGCACAGAAACGTTTCCTTCCTCATTGCAGAGCAGAGGGTTAAGCACTCAGCACTTCCAAAGGGCACCAGGGCACACATCCCCTGCCACAAGGATGCCAGCAGCAGCGTGCTAATGGAACAAAACACACCGCTGCTTAAACCACACTGCACTCACGCCGTTATCTTCTTTGGGCGCTCGCAGTGAGGTCATAATGCCGCGATGGTGACAGCCCCCCCATTGCCATGGTGACAGACAGTGACGTCAGCCAAACAACCGAACACTTTGGCTGGGTCCAGGCTGCCAAAGGGGCAGAAAAGTTCTGTGAGCACTAGGTGTAACTTCCTTCATTGGTGCTTGGGGACTGTCACACAGCAGGGCCCTATTGCCTCAGTCATGGCGCAGGCCTTGGTCACGGCGCAGGCCCCAACCCAGTGATGCCAGCTGGCGAGGCACAGTGTGGGGACACCAGCACACAGCAGGGTCACAGCACACAGCAGGGCCACCCAGTTGCCTTTTGGACAAAGATGGAAGCCCAGCATCCACACAGCCTCACAACTTCACTACTTGTTGGGTGGAAAGAGCCAATTCGGCAATGGCAGGCCAGGAGCGCCTGCAGTGCTCCGGACACAGATACCCCTTCTGTCACGGCATAATGCTGTTTTCTGTTTTTCCCTCTGCTTTCCTGGTAATTCCTATCATTTTGTTCACTTCCTCTGACTGCCACTGAGAACTGAGTTGATATTTTCATCCCGCTAGCTATTATAACCACAAGACCCCACTGGCAAGCAGTAATAGTCAGCACAGAGCCTATTACCACCTATATAGAATTAGGATTGTTTTCTCTCAGGTGAAAGCAGCTCAGGGAAATGGAGGGACTTGCACAGTTGTCCCCTGTCCTTGGGCTATCCCAGCTCTGCCATCTGGGGGGCACTGGGTTTCCATGCTCTTCTCAAGGGTGACACCACTGCCTGTGTCTGCCCCAAACCCCTTTCCACAGACATCTCTGGCTCTCAAGGATGGAGCCACGTACAGGGTTACCTCAGCACTGGGTTTTAAGACATTTCTTCAGCATTTACACTTGCCCTCCCCCTTTTAAAGCCAGCATTGATTACAGCGGGTAATTGTTTTCTAATTGGCCTGCAGCTGCTTATCTATCTTAGATAATTAAAGTGAAGAAGAAGAAATAAGAAAGGAAAACGGAACTTTATTCTTAAGTAGCTGCCTATTGACTGCCTCGATCAATAGGGAGGTCACTTTGGGCAGAGACGCAAGCAGGAAGCATCCCTGGCTGAAGCACTCTGACAGACCCAGCGAGACACTGCCCAGCCTCTCACACCCACTTCTTCCAACCCCGTTTATTTTCACTAAGCCATAGATTCAACAAACTTGGTCCTGCAACGCCAGACTCCACTTCGTGGTTCAGAACAACACCCAAGCACCAGCCTTTGGCTGTTGGGCAGCAGCAGAGGCTCACGGCTTCATGGCAGAGGGTGCTGCAGACTGATTTATCTCCTCTGGCAGCATGCACAAACTTGGTATCTCCAGGATCTCTGCTTGCCTGTCAGGCTGGATTGAAAGCAGACAACAGAAGTATTGACTGCTCAACCATGGGTCTAGGAAATCATTAGCAAGGGTGGAGCCCGATCACAGCACGACCGCATGAGCTGCTCTCTTGCTACTGAAGGGGTCCCACAGCCTCCAGCATGATGGATTGCACCTTCAGTCAAGCCCACCCAGATGTATTTAAGAGCAAGTGAACCAAGGCAGCTTCTTTGCCTTCTCACAGATGCTGACAGCAACTGTAATTCAGACGTGATTCTGGAAAGTGCCTGGTGCCCAAAGAAACCAAGAGATTCTCAACAAAGCTTGGAGTTCAGCACCTGGCTGTGCTTCACAGAGCAGGCTGGAGTCAAAACCCAGCCCGTCTGCTCAGCGAGAAGGGGTCATGCAGAGCCCTGAAAGAAAACCCAAAGCAGCTGGACCGAGCTGACAGAAGGGCTTTGACCAGACCCAGCCTGCTGGACATCCCACCTGAGCAGCCAGCATACACTTACATGCCTTGGAGGGACCACCAAAAGCCAGACACAAGGCAAACATGCCCCCCACCAACTCTGAGAACCTCTGGAAATATAGCAGGCCACTCATTATCAGAAACAACAAGGGGAGTGAATGAGGGTCTGTAAACCAATCTGTGGATGCAACTTTGCTTCCTCACTTGGGCAATAAATTTAAACATGTTGCTCCCAAGAGCAGAAGTCCTGACCACCGTTTAACATTCATCCAGCACAGCTTGCAACGGGTGCTAGGGTTGAGAGCTGGCTCTGTGTTTTACAGAGGCCAGCACCCAGGTTTCAAGCAAACATGAGAAATCAGGGGTGGAAACCACCTACTGCAGAAACTGTGGTGGAGATGCCTTTATCCCACCATAGATGCTCAGGATGTCACCTTTTCCATAAAGCAGAACAGGATCCTTCCATAAAAAATGGAGGGACAACGTGCTCTTCTGGATATAAGCTGCCCTTCTCTTAAGATACACATCAAAAAGAGACCAGAAAAAACTCACCCCAGATGCACCCACTCCTGATGTCTGTCTTCGGAGGGATCTCAGACAGCAATGACAACACGGCACACCCAGCAGTTAAGAGGTGGCTTTCCATGTGCCCCTTTAAAGTTCACCTGGCAGACTAAGGGGTTCCATCCAACCAGCCCCCCACAGCCCCTAAATTACATTCTCTAAGCACGTCACAACAACATTCACAAGTTTACCAAAGCACTTTTCAAACAAACCGTATTCCTCCCCTCCCTGCAAATCACACTGGAAATGCCCCAAGCAGGAACCTTCCATTTCCGTGCAAGCGCAGCTTCTGAAGACATGCTAATTCAGTTTAATTACAGATTTACTTCACTGGCCACGCCGTTAATGCCAGTGATGGACAATATTCACAGCTGAGGGAGCGAGGGAAAGCAAACGGAGGCTCTCTGTGTTCTCACCCCCCTCGAATCGTGTCTCCGTGTCCCCATCCATTCAGAACTCTGCGTGCAGGAACATGGTGAAGATAACCCACTCTCTATTTGTACAATTTATTAGATAATCTCTTTCTAATCGAGAACTAATTAAAGGAAGTGAATGCTTGGTTGGAAACGGGGATTAAAACGTGGATGATTATCATAAAGGCCGCATTTGTTGTTCCAGGTTGGCCTCTCCCCTCCCCTCCCCGCTCCCGTCCCCTCCCAGGCTGCTCCTGATAATGCTCAGACTGTCTCAGAGGGGGTTTGCACTCACAATCAATTATTTTCTTTTTGTCTCTCCAGCTAATGTTTCATTTGGGAGGCTCTATTAGCAAGAACTAGCAAGAACTATTTTCTTTTCCTTGTAAATTCATTCCGACGACAATGACAGAAGGTGGGGAGGTGGCAGCTGCACAAAAAAAAAAAAAAAAAAAAAAAAAAAAAGCAAGAACATTAAACCAAAGCTTATAAATTATTTCATCTTCTCCAGACAATCCAGATCTGTCACTGCTCTGTGTGTGAGGGGATTTTTTTTTTTCCTGGCCAGGAGCTCCTCATAGACACATGACGTTGATGTATGTGGGAGCATGGTGGGAGAGCTCTGGTTGCTCGGTGAGCACCATGCTCATGGGGCTCTGTGGGCACAGTATCTAGGCCACGGACCACAAGGAAAGACTTGATTTAGTCCTATTTGGATAAAGCACAGGTGGCCAGAGCTGGGCCAGGACCACTCCTAGACCAGAAAGGTTCAACATGAGCCACCTCGCTTCCCCAAGGAACTCTTTTGGCAGTGGGTTTTCACAGAACGCCTTGAACAGTTTGGCATTCGTCTGGATATTTTTCAGGATAGGCAGTCAACAAAGTGATAAACGCCCAGAAGTTAAAAACAGATTATTTTCTTTCCTTCTAAAGAGGGTGGAGGCGTTTTCCTGCCTAACCTGTATCTGTCACTCTGCAGTCCCACTGCTGGGATGTCACAAGCCATCCCTCAGCCTCAGAGCAAGCTTTCAGCGTGAGGGATGCCTGCGGCAATGACACAGCCCCTAGCTGGGAAAACACAGTCCTCTGAAACACCACCACTCTGTTTAACCAAGCAGCCTTGGTTTGGTGGTCCTCTACCCCACCGAGAAGCCATGCCCCGAAGGACCTCCCAATGGCCGTCCACCTGGGAGAGAAGTGCTCCATGCAAACGCGCACGGTGGTAGCACGCAGTTATTTCTGAAAAATTTAAACTATTATATTTCAAAGGGATGCGTAATGCATAAACGTCTGGGCTCATATATCTTTCTCCCCATCCCTTCTGCCTTGAAGTAAGGTCTCGCTCTCTAAGAATCCAGACAAGAATAACCCTCAGATGAAATGAAAAGCAACCTGGCTGGTGATATATATAAAAGATGACATCTCCAGAAATCCCAAACTTCAAAGGGGCAGCTTTCAGCTCATGACTATCCACTTCCTCCAGCCCTCAAGGCTAGTGTCATAATTTTAAAGCCACAGGAATCATTTGATCTCTCCAAATGGCAGCTCAGTGGTCTAGCACACTTCTGGATGTCAAAAAAGTATGCGCTGCCACCAGCGATATTCCACGGGGGTTAGGCTTTGAAAGGACAGATTGAGGTGAAACAATCCAAGATTCAGAGGTAGGAGGAGGAGGGGAGGATGAGGGGGAAAAAAAAAAAAAAAGAAAAAAAGGATGTTTAAAAGGACAAATGCATGCTGGGGGGACTCAGAGGTCCAGCTTCACACTGAGCATGGGGCTGGCAGCACGGCATGGCTCCAAGGGTGATGGTTCTTCAGCTTCCAAAGACTGTGCCCTATCCCTTACACTGGGAAAAGCCTGTCCCCAGGGTCAGGGCAAGCATGGGTCCCCCATGCCACTCCAGCAGCATGGGGATGCCATCCTCATCCTCCACCCAGGAGGAGAGGAGGGGACAGGAGAGGCTGCAAAGATACATAACTGGCTGCCCACTGGTGAGAACTCTTAGAAGATTTTCAGCAGCTAAACATTTATAGGGAGTTAATGTATTTACTTTGATGCACTCACACTGCAATAAAAGAGCACCTTCCCATGCTCCAACAATTACAGAGCTGGGACAGCAGAGCACATCAAGTGATGACGACACTGGAGTAGGGTGGATGATGATGCTGCCGGGGTAGGGTGGGTTCAAATTTTACCCAACCCAGCCCAGAAACCAACCAACCCAGCATGGTTTTCCTATCGCAAAGTGGGAGAAATGCCCCTTTGGAAGCAGGGCCCTGAACTGTGCACCGGTGGCAGCTTCTGAACAGATGGAGGACGCTACGTCGCTCCCATTTATGAGAGTATTTATTCCTATGTGGGAGAAACACTCCATTATCTGCTTTATTAATTGTTGGTTAAGTAATGGGAAGGTGCCTAGAGCGGGAGACGAGCCCTCATCAGTTGTTATTAGCTCAGAAACCAGCAGAAATGAAATAACTGGAGATAAATGATCACAAGTGCAGCCCCGCATCGCGCAGACTGACAGATCCGCTCCGAGGGGAATTCAGCGCGTGCTGGGGGGAGCAGAGGAGAGATGGCAACAGTCAGTCCAATTTCTTTTTCTTTAATGAAAAGATTTCATCATCTTTGATTCTGAGCATCACTTTTCATGGCTGGGATCACATGGATATTCATGGCTGAGAGGGTACCCCTGCAACTGCAGGAGAACTCAATTTATTAGTCTATCACTGGGAACGCAAGGCAGGCTTGGCATTGGCAGCACAATGCCACAAGAAATAGAGGGTTTAAAAAATAATAACACAACCACATGCAGCCACAGACAGCCTGACCCACTCCCTGCAGGGCTGTGATAACCTGAAAAATACACGCAGCCCTGTTATCGGCTGGGAGCCTGGAGCAGGGATGGAGTTCCTATCAGATGAGCTTAACGAGGACCTTGGTCAAGACCAAGCAAAAGGACACAGGGTCCACCTTGAATCTCAGAGAGGCAGAAACACCTGAGCAGCCCAAACATTGCTACGCCTTCCAGCTCTCAACAAGTCAAATCCAGCTCCTTGCTCAGCTCCCATGGCCATTTCCCCAAAACACATCTTCCAGAAGCAGCCGTATATTCCCAGTCTGCTGGCTCCCACTGTCTAGACACAGTTTTGAGCAGGCTGCCAAGCCAGGCAGAGCACTCCTGCCCATGCAAGGCTCAATGTCAGGGAATCATTCTTTCCTCCTGACCGTGGAGGAAAGTCCTGGGGGCACATCAGAAGCACCATGCATGGTGCCCTACCCAGCAGAACCTTTGGTATTTGGTTTCTTGCAACCTGTGGCTAACGTAATACAACACAACGCTTGCTTTAAAATAATAATATTTAAAAAAAAAAAAAATCACTGATCTTGGTAACCATAAATAAAAGTCTCTGCTTCAACCCCTGAGTGCAAAACAGTCTGACCAAGTCGAGCCTTGCTTGCTGCATTGACCAACATTTCCACCCTCGTGTGCCGTTACGCTGAGGATGTTGAACCAGGCTAATGCATTTTGGGGTGTAAATCAGAATCATAGAATCGAGCCTAACAAAAAAGGAAGCCATTGGCACAGAATTTGGAACCAAGCGGTGCTTTTGCAGAGCATCACTACCTGCAGTGCTGCAGTGAAAGGTGGCAAGAGGGGAAAGGAAGGGACCAGAGATGGAGCCAGTTAGAAAGCAGCCACAGGTAAAACTGAGAATCGTAGAAACTTTGGCCTAACCTTGTACTTCAGAGCTGAAACTAAAGCAGAGCTGTTGCCTGATGGAGCAGAACACAGCAGCCCTGAGGCCATGCTCCACTCATGCAAACTATTGGACGAGTCTGCAGGTGAGAGGGGCCCTGCCCTGAAACAACAAGGGTTATTCACGTGCTAAGGAGCCCTGCAAGCTCTTTTACAGAGATTTTACAAGAGTTGTGCCACTTGCCAAGCCTCAGCTCCTCAGGTGAGCGCATCTCACTCAACACTTCGTCATCCCACCCCTCCTGGAGATGCAGCAACAAACAACGTTTCATCCATGTCCCACAACAAAACACCCCGGATCCCAGCTCGCTCCCAGAGGTATTTGTTTGTGAGAAAAAAGACAGCCAAGCCCTAAGGGGCTCCAAAAACACCGCATCCCGCTCAGCCTCTGCATCTCACGTCAAAACAAAGGAGGAGATGAGAAACTTCCTAACGGAGCAGCAGCCCTCTGAGAAACTAATTAGCTCCAAGCCGCTCCCCAGTCACTGAACGCTTCTTACCTGGTATCCCCAGCTCTCAACTTTCTTCCAAGTTCAGCTTCCAGAAAGAAACAAGAAAACTTCACACCAAAGGGCTCACAGAGAGGAGCAGCTCACTCCTGCTTTTGTAAGCTCCTGCAGCAGCAGCACACAGGTGGGCTAACTGCTGCCACCCAATTAGGCCTCCCTAACGAAGCCCTTTCATTGAAGTGGATCCAGGTGTGCTCCTTAAGGTGCCTCCTTCAGCAGAGGGCATTCTGCTGCTAAAATGCTCATCAGCTGAAGAATGCTTCACGAGCACTGCACCTATGCAACAACTTTGAGGCCGTGCAACTCACGTGAAAGCGCCAGCACGTGGCAAGGAGCCCTCTGCTCCCGAGCTCCAACCTCCTCCAGCCTTCCTCCTCCCACCCAGAGGAAGGGGAGCTGCACTCCCAGAGCCACCAACCCTCAAACCAGGCTGGTGCTCTGGGTGGCTGCTCTGTGAACTTCTCCACCACCAGCTCCTGAGTGAGGATGGTTGGACAGAATCACAGAATTCAATGAAGGAGAAAAGGTGATGTCCCTCCAGGATGCACCTCCAGCCCCCTCTTCCCCTACCGCTTCTTACTGCAATGCATCGTTTTTACTGTGGCCACATCCCTGCAGCAGGACAGCAAAGGGACGTGCAGCCAGGGCCATCAACAAAACGATCAGAGCGTGCCCCGTGCTTGTCTGGGGCACTCAGAAAGGATGTAAATAAAATATTCTGTGGCCACAGGACTTGAACGGAAGGGAAGAGGGGGGGAAATCAATAGAAATCTGACTGCTAATGACCCAGACTGCTCTCCTCTCATCCTAAAAAAGGACCAGACTCTAAAAATTGGATGGAAACAATCAGCAGTAAACATCTGAAAGTCCAGGTTTTGAACTCGGGTTTATCTTCACTTCTCAATTCCTACATCAGAGAAAGCAATAAAGCTTTTGAATGCTCTATATACTAACACTTTATTTTTTGGCTTGACTCCTACATCAATCCCTCCAGATACTGTCACCGAAGCCACTGCCAAGGTTATCTCGTGACTTACGGGCGGTGGGCGAAATGACAAGAAAACATTTCGTACTCGTGGGTGCAGGAGCTCGAGGGAAGGCTGGGGGACATGGTGGGTTTGGTGGCATGGGGGGCAGTCACTAGACACTGTGCTCACGTTTTTCCCAGTAAGAGTTCGTAGAATAGAATCATTAAGGTTGGAAAAGACCTCGAAGATCAGCTAGCCCAACCAGCCACCTACCACCAGTGCAGCCCACTGAGCCGTGTCCCTCAGTGCCACATCTCCACGGCTCTTGGGCACCCCTCCAGGGATGGTGACTCCACCACCTCCTGGGCAGCCTGTCAGAAATTGTTTTTCCTAACATCCAGCCTGACCCTCCCCTGGCACAACGTGAGGCCATCGCCTCTCATCCCATTGCTGTCACCCAGGAGAGCAGAGGCCAACCCCCACAACACCACAACTCCTTTCAGGGGCTGTAGGGAGCAATGAGGTCGCCCCTGAGTCTCCTCTGCTCCAGAGTGACCCATCCAAGCTCAAAGGCTTTGCCAAAGCCCAGGCAGACTACATCCACAGCCCCTTCCTTCCTCACCCACCAGTCTGGTCACCCAGTCATAGAAGGAGATGAGGTTGGCCAAGCAGGAGCTGCCTTTCATGAACCCATGCTGGCTGGGCCTGATCTCACTCTCTGTGTGATCTCACTCAAGATGATCTGCTCCATAATGTTCCCTGGCACGGAGGTCAGGCTGACAGCTCATCGCTGCATGCCCAGGACATCAGGTTTGCTTCCCATCTTCTTCCCCCTCCTGAGTCCTCCTCGTGTCACACCAACACTTCTCCAGTGCGTGCAGGATGAGCTGTCGCCTGTGATCTGCTCAGGAAAAAAAAAACAACTTCAAAGCTTCCCTACAGTGCCTCAGACACCGGTGCTGGAAATCAGGCAGCACTCCTGCACCCGGTGCAAGCACCACCAGCCCTGCAGCGCTGGCCATCGCGGCGCAGCATCCCACCAGGAAACACTTCAGTCACAAATACCTCAGCCCCGTGGGCCAGCTGGGAAAACAGAACAGGGAACACATCACCATGGGGACAGAGGTCCTGTCCCAGCCCAGACCCAATGCCTCAAAGAGGAGGCAGCAGCACATCAGGAAGGTCAGAGGGGCAGGAAGGGAGGAAGGCTTAAATCACAGCTGCTGCTCTCCCGTTCCTGCTCGGAAACCAGAGATTTACCAGAACAAAGCAGAAGTGGGAAAAAAAAAAAAAATTCTTCAGCTACAAGTATTTATTTGCAGGTGCTAAGTGATTTCTTGATTAATTCTGCAACCTGCTGCTAACTCGTCGCCAGCCCTTGCTGCTCGGCGTTTAGCAGGGAGCGTTTTAGCTCGACAAAGAGAACTTCCAGGCTGAAATCTGCCTGATGTGGGCAGCAGAGCGGTAATTGGTTTGAAAAACAAAACACCGAGAAGGAAGGTGAAGCTCGTCTGAAAGCCTTTCAGCTAGAAAAAGGCTTTGGTTTACCGTTGACACGTCGAAACTTCTCCAGACCTAATAGAGAAGCATCATCGGTGCAGAAGATGTTAAGTGCCAGCATGACTTCAAGAGAAAAAGAAGAGGAAAGAAAAAAAAGAAATAACCTGTATATAAATATAGGCACAGATAGATAGGTACGACTGCAGGCTCTCAAATTGCAGGCTTTCAAATCCCTCTATTTTACAGTGAGATATCATCAAAATTAACATGACAATGTATCATTACAGGAAAGGATGGCTATCACATCCTTACACCAGCAGCCCGAGTGTCCAAACAGAATTTTAATACAGTATCCTTCAGCAAATTGTCTTCAGCGTTGCCGTTTACTCCAAGGAACGCACCAAGAAATATGTGGCAGATCCAACATTTTTGGAGGCATTGATAACATCACCGGCGTCAAGCGATGAATCAGAGCCTTGCCTAGCAGAGAGAGGCCCAGGAGCTGGGTACAGAGCACAGCAATGTACAGGAATCCCGAGTGTTCCAAGGGAGGGAAAGCAGGTGGGGGCACTTCTTAGTTTAATTGTGAGTTATTGCATGGTAGGGGAATCTCCTTTTCAGCCCGAGACAAACTTTATTCAGAAAAAGAGTCCTGTGCTCTGTATGACCTCATCTTTTCTAAGCAGAGCAGTAAGAAATAATCAGATCGGTGACAACTTAATTATCACCTCCTAATGTGGCTGCCCCACCGCAACCCTATGTGGGAGCCCAGGGTGAGCCAGGATCCCACAGCTTGGCCAAGGATGCAGGGAAACATCCTCCCGCCATACATCACCTTCCAAAAAGAAAAAGCAGCCAAAAACCAGAAGACTGAACCTCGGGCCAGGAATTTGAGTAACTCTGCACTGAGGGTTATAAGGACCTGAGGAATCCCTTTTTTCTTGCATGAGGGATGCCAGAGCCCCTGGAGGTGCAGCTTGTCTTTATTTACTGGTGAGGGGGGCACGAGGAATCCTCCAGCAGCATCAGTCAGTTTCAATGGTGCTGCCTTACAGGTCCCTTCGTTTAAATTGATTAATAATGACACATTTAAATGGATAACATAAATTAATTTCTGAATTGCACCATTAGTAAGTAATTAATTTCTTTGCTCTGTGAAACTAAGATATCACTGTTATCTAAATCTATAAAGAGAAGAAATGCTGAATGAGGACTCCATTAATGTAAAAATTGATTTTTCCATTTACCCTCTTCCGAGGTTTTTTTTTTTACCCCCTCCCTCCAACGCATTTATTTTTCAAGTGGCTGGGGGTGGGGAGAGTAACCTAATTTATACTTCCAGTGGTAATCAAAAGATCATGCATGCTCATTTCTACCAAATGATGTCATTACGAAGGCTGTTAAAGCCAGGGTTGCCTTGGAAACGCAAAATACTGATGGTTGAGCTTGGACATCCAGTTCTCCGTAGGCACGGTAACGAGGAAATGGCGTGGCCCTGGTGAACGAGGCCTGACCGGTCACACTGGGGACATCACCCCAAGTTGTTCGGTTGGTCTCTTCAGCACTGGAGATGCTTCAGCACCCGTGATGCAAAGAGCCACGTCTGCCTCCTTCCACTGGGAAGCCCCATCCCTCCCACTGGGGTCTTCCAGCAGCTCTGAATTTCACAGCTCCTTTTCAGCTCTATTCTATATCCAGTCCCATGGACAACGTGACGTCAACACCATCCCTGGAAGCGTTGAACAGCCGTGGAGATGTGGTACTTAGGGGCAGGGTTTAGTGGGGAATATTGGTGGTAGGTGGATGGCTGGACTGGATGGTCCTAGAGGTCTTTTCCAACCTTAATGATTCTATGACCCCATTATACCGAGCTGGCCACCAGCTCTAAGGTACACCTTGAAGAGAAACGTCTTCAATCCAACATGCTTCAGGAAAGCACAGAACAAGGTGAATCACAGCAAGAATGCTGGCTGCACCTTTTTTTTCTCCTCTTCCCCTTGTTAAAGAGCACAAAACGCACGCACACAAGTCAACGGGAGAAGCATTTACTCCCTGCACAAAGAGTGCGAAATGAACTCATTTCAGCTTCTCAGTTCATGTCTAGATGTCCACAATCACTGTCAGGTTTTGCACTTGGGTGAGCAGGCAACCACATGAGCCTCCTGTTCCCCCATTGAGTCACCATCCAAGCTGGAGTTTCTTCAAAGGTTCCTCAACCAAAATTGTCTGAACGCGCCGAGAAAATAAGAAAAAGAACATTTCATAACACGGGCAGGAGCATCTTAGGCACAAGCACTTTGAATATTTATTCGCCCTTTGTGTGAGCAGCCTCAGCAAGAAAAAGTCGGCGCGAATAAAAGGAATTGCAAATACCAGCAAAGTAGCTCAGTAGTTTTCATTCATGAGAATATTTGCACAGGCTCCTGGGAGAATTATCAGGCGCGGCAATGCAAAATCCCTTGGAGCTCAAGGCTTTGGGCACTCTGCAATTTTGTCTGAGGAAAAAATATATTTTCCCAAGAGCTGAGAGTCTTTGCTGTTGTTTTCTGACTTGGGGAGCTTGGAGAAGGATGGGGAAAGCTTGGAGAATCCCTCACTGCTGGCAGGGTTGGTCACGTTTGTGCTGTTTCTGTCTCACAGTGCCTCTCCTCCCCAGCCACCATCTCTCCCTTGAGCTAAAATGGGGAGAAGAAGCTCAGTTTCCTTCCCAAGTCAAAAAAAAAAAGGGGGTGAAAAGAGAAATGGCCAAGCAACCAACACTACCAGAGATGCACACAGGAGAGAGAATGCAGGATAAAAGTAGCTGCTGAGTTTTGGGGGCTCAGCAATAAAAGCACCAGGACCAATTTACTCGTAATCAGCCTTTATAGGCAAAAAAAAAAAAATCCTGGAGAATTTCATTCTTGCCCTAGAATTTTATGGGGTGGTTCAGAAACTTACAGAAGGATATTGTTTTCCATTATCTTGCACAGGTTTTAGAGCATTTCTCTAGAACCCTGTTGGTTTCAGCCCTGTTAAATTCAATAACTTCCCTAAGGGAGCGCTTTAAGTGTCAGGCTTGATTCAGTTATATAAAGGGATAAGGGAATAATCGTTAGACGGTGCAGGAGGATGGGAGAAGTGGTTTTGCGCGGCACCAGTCTTATTTAAGAACAGCCTGAATTTATAGATGAAGCTGATGAGAAAGTTGGAAGCAACTAACGTAAGTGAAGAGACAAAGCCCAGGCGGTGCTTTTACAGGGGGCTGTGATTACTGGGGATGCCACAGAGACAGGAGGATGGCTTCTCAGAGGAGCGTTCTAAGTGTTTTTAGATGTTTGCCTTGGTTTCATCAGGATGACTTCCCACGTACTCCTCTTCCTATTCATAATGTAAACTACGCGCCTCGGTGCTTATACAAGGGGCCATAGTGCTTGCTTTGCAATTAACACATCCTGCAATTAGTTAATCCAAAACACCGCAGTCTCTAATATTTCTTCTTACTGCTAACACAGAACATTCTGCACGTGCTTTTCTTCTATTACACTGTTGTCCTTGCACCTTAATTTATTATGACAGCGCGAACCGTGACTAATCCTCCCTCCCGGGTGCTGAGCACAGCCCAAACACCCCAATCAGCTCGCTCCTCCCAGCCACCCACCTGCCATCCTCTCTCGAAAGGTGGGAGGTAGCCAAGCACAGCCCTCAGGAGATGACATATGTGAAGCAGGGTGGATTTCTCCACCCAAGACCTGCAGCTTGAGGAGGGGACAGGGAGCAGGGCTGGTTTCCCATGGTATTGCAGCAGGGAAGAGGCAGTTCCCAAAGCCAGGATGCTGGGAGCACACGGGAACTCTAAGATGCCCTGACAGACCCCTCCCCCAGCTCCATCTCCCCCGCTCCATCCTTACAAACCCTTCTCACAGCTTCTCCATGTTCATCCCTGGCCTGAGCGCGAGACGCTCCATTTGTTTTGGCAAGAACGTCCCTGAGATTTATACCTCTAATTACATGGGTAACCTTTCCGACAGGGAATTTTAAAATGATCAACCTGCACATTAAACGTGATTAATAAGACGCCAAATGGCCGTGTGTCTGCACCTCCCTGCTTGTTAAGCGTGTCAGCCCACGTGGCCTCGGCTGATGCCACCACTGGGAGCCATCGTGGGACACGTGAAAGCAGCGTGGGGTGGCTGTGCCATCCCATGGGACATCCCATGGAACAAGTGTCCTTGCGCCACGGGGCAATGCCCATGGGAGGGCTGGAGTATGCACAAATGTAGAGGGTGACATCCACCTCTGAGGTCTCATTTCTGAGGATGGGAGCTTCTCCTGGACCCTGCCAACAGCTTCTCCTTCTCTCTCCTTCTGTCTCCTGCCCAGGGGGAGACAGTATTGAAGAGGTGACGATGGGACTCAAGTGACAGAGGTGGATGAGCACAAGCCAGGCGAGGAGGCAAGTTGAGCAAGGGCTTTGCTTGCTATCAAAGCCCACATTGGCCCCGTTATTGGGGAAAACAGCCTCATACAGACACGGGGTCCTCTCCTCCCACCAACACGAGCACCAGATGAAGCGTTACCACGCAGTGCCACCAAGGAAGCCAGCGTCACTTGTGCTTGGCACCATCCATTACGGCCCCGAGCAGTGGAGGTTTTACAAAGCTTGCACTTTGCTGATGGGTTGGCCCAAAGACAGTAAAGATCAGTCACAGTCAAGCTTGCATTGACATTCAGTCGGCAGCTGCAGCACGCAAAAATTGCAGGAGGAGCTCTGATGGCTGCCTCCTCATTCTCTCGACAAAGTTATCACGTATAAATTGTGCATCGATTAGATGCAGGAAACGTCACTGAGCCTCTGTGGGAAAAGTGGAGGGTAGGAAGGAACACAGGGACTGGTGAAAGGGTGACTTCAACCAGGAAGGAAGACAAAGTACTAGGGGACAAAACCAAACACAACCTCTCCTGAAGGGCTGCCCACCCCCAGATCTAGAAACTTGATCAGGAATCATCTTTCTGAAGAAAGTTGGGCTTGGGGCTCCAGACACCAAACAGGGAGGCTGGGGAGAAGAGCAGCTCCTCCTGCAAAGCTCTGGGCTTTGTGTGCTGCGAGGGGGAACTGACAGATCACCTAACGAGTGTGCAATGGCCGTGCTTGCTGCTGCATCCAGCTCCAAGCGCTCGCGGGGTAATTACGCGTTTTGGACTTATTAGCTGTAATTACCAGGTTCTGTAACCTAAAGAATGTGTCGTTAAACAACGGGCAACCTCACGTGGTCTAAACACACTCAGAAAAGTTTCTTGTTGATCTCCAGCTTCAGCCTTCAATAGCTGCTGGGGGCTGCGGTTTGCTGATTTGGGGTAGCCCAGGCCAGGGCAAAGGCAGCTTCCTGGGCTCAGCTCAGAGCCCATCAAACAGAAATAACCCTTTTAGAGCTCTCCCACATTCCCAGGTGGCGGAGCCCAGGTCTCACCCCAGCCACCAGTTCCACCCTACAGCTGCTTGCAGCCAAGACCCTGCCTTCATCCCCAAAATCACACCCAACCTCTCCATTGCAGCAGGCTGAGCTGGCAGCGTGGCCAGGACGGGAACGGCAGAGTCCGTGGGAAAACCTGGCTGTACCACACCTCGGACAATTAACTTCTCCACCTAACATTTCCCAGGACAGCTTAGCTTTGCTAGGGCAGCTTTTTTTCCAAAATCCCTTTAATTTCACACCGCTGTGTGAATCAGAAAAGCCGGTCTGTCCCGCTCTGTCCCTGCAGGGATGCCCAAGGACAAAGCTAGTGCTGGCCTCAGATGTAATGCCCCCAGACCAGCTGCCCAGCCATCGCCCCAAAGCAGACAGTGCTACAGAGTGGAGCTTGACCTAAATAAACTGCAGGAGCTGCACCTGCTTGAAGGGGAAAAAATAAAGGAAAACAGAAAAAAAAAAAAAGCCATGGAGGTGGGAGGAGAGGGAAAGGAGGCACTCAGCAGGGACAGGGACCGCCTGGCAGAGCTGCAGCCATCTCTCCACCCCCACTAACAGAGTTAATGCATCTCCCCAGGACAACAAAATGCAAGATAGCACAACATTAACTGACTTAAGGAAAAATTACCGTGAGGATGCTCTATGTCACTGCTTTTATGAGCGCCTGATATCCCTTGAAAGCAGTACTCACCCATGGGAGCCTGGGGGTCACCTCACGCTGGGCTGAACAGGAGAGCGATGGCATGTAAAACCAGAATGTCACCCTTGTCACCACCTAGAGAGAGAAAAATAAAGTGGTGACCACCATCTGTTCCCTTGGGAAGCAGGACTCCAACCACGATGGTTGAGGTGTTGGCTCCCAATGGTGCAAACAGACAAGCTCTGGTTTCTCTTCCCTCTGAGGAAGTCTGCAAGGAGCCCCACTGAGGTCATAGAATCATAGAACGGTTGGGTTGGGAGGAACCTCAAGGATCATCCAGCTCCAACCCCCTGCCATGGGCAGGGTTGCCAACTGCTAGATCAAGTACTAGATCAGGTTGCCCAGGGCCTCATCCAGCTTGGCCTTGAGCTCCAGGGACAGGGCAGTAGGGCTCATTTAGTTTTACGCAAACCTAAGGGGGAGGAATATGGACTGCAAGCTTTGAAAGCAATGCCACAAGTACCTGCTGCTGGCTCCTGGTTTTTGGCCACCAACCAGCAGGTGAGATGGCCAGATTGTCCAAAAGTTTTGTTGATTTTTTTGTATGCTTAAAAATTCCCACCTTGTTTCTCTGCAGCAAAAAGCACTGTCCAGTGCTTAGAGAGTGGAGTAACGCCAGCCATCAGAGTAGCAATTACTTATCTCACAAGAGCTCTGAGAGGCTTAATTAGTTAATATTTGTAAACCGTGATGAGCTTAGGAGATGAAGGATGCAAAACATCCGTGAGAAGAGATGCTCACAAGAAAGCCCAAGGCATCTCTGCTCGGCCCGAGAGCCCGGCCACTCCTCGCCGGCAGCACCGTGGATAGGAAGCTGAAAGGCACCTAAGGGAGCACTCCCTGCCGCGTGCCAGCTCTCTGAAACCCAGCATGAATATGACACTAATGACATCTTTCAGAAATGTAATTAGCCTTCATTCATGGCGAGGTACATTAGGGAGAATTCAGAGGCTCGGCGAAGTGGGCTCCGGTGGGTGAGAACTGAGGCTTGTGCTTTGAAAGCTGCATTAGGGAAGGGGAAAAAAAAATAGAAAAGAAAATGTTCTAATATTACTTAATTACCCCAAGACATCCTCAGATGTAATCGAGCTCGGAGGGCTAAATGAAGGCAGCACGCGTGAGACCGGCAGAGGCTGATGCATTCATAATGAGAGCACTTTGCCAGGCAAACTACGTCCCGTCGGGGGAAGGAGAAGGACAACAGCGGGCAGGAGGTGCCACCAACACCTGGAAGCCAGCCCCTCGCAAGCAACTTTCCATGAAGTCCTGCTACAGCCACCTTGACAAGACCAGGAATTACCTCCCTCATGGCCTGGATGCTAAAATCCCCTAAAAAAGCCCTCAATAGTCTGTAAAATGGGATAGAGGTGCTGCCTTGCATCAATGGTTCAGTGGGCAAACCACAATGGTTCAGTGGGCAATATTGGTGGCAGGTGGACAGTTGGACTAGGTGATCTTAGAGGTCTTCTCCAACCTTAATGATTCCATGATGGTGAGACATTCCTCCATTTGGATGTCTAGACGATGCTCCCAGAGGACCCACACGCTCTGCTGCTGAGTGCAACGCAGCACTGGGCACCTCCTGGAGACAGCAGTGCACCTGGAAGCCAGTTGGCTTTGGTCACACCCCAAGCTAACCCCAACAGGACAAAGCCCCTGTGCCAGCTCCTGTCCCCACCTCAGTGGCCATGCCCCCGACACCTTTCCCCACACTTGGGGAAAGAGAAATCCCATGAGAGCTGCTTGTTTTCCAAAAATGGGACATGGGAGAAGGTCTGGCCCCTTGAAGGTGTCCCAAAAATGGGACATGGGAGAAGGCTGCACCCATGAAAATATTAATGGAAATCACGTGGCTAAATCCCAGCGCTAAAAATCAGTCCTCTCACCAGCACCACCAGAGCACACTCACAAGCTCATTCCAGCCCTGATTTACATACTGTACAGAAGGAGACATTAAAATCCGAATGGTTTATGGTAATTAATGCTCATTTAAATATTATACTGGTAACTATCACTTCCAATTCTACTCAGCCTTGAAGGGGCTCTGTGTGCATGGATATATGTACAGGGAGACTTTAGAGGGATGCTCTGTCTTCTCTGCTGATCGCTGCTTTCCCAGAAAAATGATGTTTAACGTTTGCTAATTGTTTCACTTCTGGAAATTGCTGTGAAAAGTCACCACAGGAAAGCAGATTTAAAAAAAAAAAAAAATTAAAGAAAGTAATAATGGGAAGCCCTGCCCGTGGCAGGGATGTATTAGCTAAATACAGGCTGTTTAAGCTCTGCAATGGTGACAAATAGCTATTAACACCGGGCTCCCTGTCACTGGAGGAATGAAGACTATGGAGATCAAACAACCTTCAGGTGGAAACAAAATGCATTATTTATCACCAATTAATCTTTCCTCTCCTTGTTCAGCAGGGAGCCCAAGCAGTTAGATCGGGGCAGAGGGAGCATCGCCTTGCTGAAGACCGAGGGGACCACTGAGCACTTTGGTGAACCTCGCACTGATCCACCCCTTTGGGATATCAAGGAGAAATAAACAGGTTGCACAGGTGCACGTGGTGCAAAATAAAAGCAAAAGAGGCTACGAGTGTCCCAGTCCCGGTCCGAAGGCTCACAGCAGGGGATGGGGAAGGAGCGAAGATGCCCATTGCCACATCCCAAGGGCTCTCACCCCTACAGAGTTTCCTCCTGGGAAGATGCAGAACGTGGAAATCTGCCACCCACTTAAGTAGCACCCAACAATGCCCACACCAGCATCTATCAGAGGATGGATACAGCTCTCCCTGGGAATCTCCTGGCACAGGATGAGGGAAATTGGCCAGCATGGTTTCTCCACCTCCTATTCACCTTCTCTTAGCACTGCCCAAACCGTGCCAGGTGTGGATCCTCACTGCAGACCAGCAGCAGAACGACCCTCGTCCCCATGTGCCCCATGTGGACCCATTCCCTTGGGCCACAGCTCCCCTTAGAAGCACCCAGGGCTTTCGCAGGGGACCACGGAGCAATATCAAGCCATAAGCAAATGTCCATATCCATTCCCATTGCCCGACAAGGTCTTGCAAGATCCATGTTTGCATTAAAAAGAAATTAAAAGGTTTTCCACTCCACTAGCTTGCCCAAAGCCTGCATACTAAACAGTAAACGCTACCTATGAGCTTGAATAAAATCTTCATAAAAAAAAGCTAGCAGCCACTGAATACATCATGAACAATGACATTGGGGAGGCATTGTTCTTCATCTGCCTGATGGACCATGCTGAAACACCTGTTTCTTATCACAGAAACGTTAATAACTGTCACCACCGAAATCAGCACTCAGAACATGTCATTAAGTCATCCCCACCACCACCTAATTGAGAGAAAACAGCAAGGAGGAAGGAGGCAAAGCGAGATCTGAGATCAATCCAGATATATGTTAAAAGCACGCTCGTGTCCACCGAAAGCCACTTGCCACAGGGCAGGAAAAAGCCACCAGAGAAGCTCAGTCTACGTGTTAGATGGCTCCTGCCTTGCAGACATCTTCTCGCTGGCATGAGATACACAGCTGGACAACTATCGGCCATTTCTGATTAATGACAGACATTGACCCCTCCAATTAATTTACAGGGGATTTGCTTCGTTCCCACCGCCTCCTAAAGCTGCAGCCTCCCCATAGAAAAGCAATTGCTGGTCCCGTACCAACTGCCCAGGGGTAACAGGGCTGCTTCCTCTGGGCTGTTTGTGGCAGCCCTACAGACAGGAAGGATGTCTGGCACTTCTGAGGGTGGATATTTGCAGAACGCAACCCATGGGGGCCGCAAGGTCTTTATCTTCTCCAAGCAATCTAGGGCAAAAACCCAATCCAAGTCCTCTCATGCTGCGTGGTGCAGACATGGAGACGGATCTGAGCTTTGGGGTACAGGACCATCCTTTGTCACAAAGCCTCCTGCTGATGTTTGCCTCTGGCTCCATCCACCTTTTTGGCACAAGGCCACGTGGACCTTTTAGCGAAGCCCAGATTTCAAGGTGGGCAGCACAGGAGGTGAAGCTGCAGGAACCGCTCGCTGGAAGGGTCAAATCTTTTAGGAAGCAGACGGATGGCCTCCTTCATCTTCCTCTGCCAACTCAATGCCAGCCCCAAAACCAATGCCTCAGAGGAGCAAAACAAAACGCTCACCTATGTGACATAATCCCCCAAAGGCAACTCCCGTTAGCGCGGACAACCGGGAGCGATAATTGTAACCGGTTTCCAACCTTTACTGTGGTGGAAATAATCACTTCAGCAGCTCTGCCTTGCTTCCCCGAGACTTCTTTCTCTGCAGATTATTTTCAGCTAATCTAAGCAGGGGGAGCAGGAAGGACGGAGGATAGGGCGTTGGGATTAAAGAGAACGTTTAGGATGGAGCTGGGGGCGGCCCCGGGTCGCTCGGGCTGATCCTAATGGTGCGCCGGCCTCAGCACCAACTCAGAGGCAAACATTCAGAAAACAGATAAAAAGCAAAATGGATTTCACACAGATGGATTCTGCCAGGCGAGCCTGGTAAATATATTTTTTCCGGGAGATAAAGGCTTTTTTTAAACAAAAGCCAATCTTTATCTTTTGTGGGAGAGCTTGACCATCTGGACTTGAGAAAAACATTTGATATCGTGCCACATGGGCAAGCGATTTGTTAAACTGTGGGAGGGGAACGTTACAATAAGAATTATGAATCAAAGAAAAGCTCTGCGTCAAGAAAATAAGATTACAACAGATAATGCCAAAAAAGGAGGCAGTTGGAGGGCTTTGGCTGAGCAGGCTCCAGGCATTCAGCACTTCCTCAACGACCAGGAGCCAACACGCATCAACCCCACTGGTTAGGGGGCAAACCAACCCAATGCATCGTGGTCCTTGGGAAGGAAGCAATGGGAAGCAGTCTGAATGGGACAAAACCCAAAGGCAGGCTCAGAAATGAAAGCGAGGGCTCCCAGTGCTGGATGGGAATTTGCTGAAGATGGAGAGCCACCTGCGTGGTTCAGCTGTCCCACATCAGATCATGGGGCACTGACACAACACGGCTACAAAAACACATCTGCAGCTCAAAGTATTTCTAAAACTGTCAACTGCTAACAAGGAAAATCTCAGAGATCACATCCTGAATACCATAGACAGGTCGGAGATAGCCGACACAAACTGCCCAGCAGCACATTTGGGTTGGCTATTAACTCCTCTCCAACGCACAGCAAGGGCATGGGACAGCCTTTGAGAGAAAAGGAGGAGAAAAAAAATCCACCCACCCCTGAGATCCCATGAAGTCCATAAAATGGAGAGTGGTTCACTTTCCACCAATGCCTTTTCAGGGCTTCTGGGATTTGGATTTTAGAGACGCTCAGAAATGACTGCCCTGGGCTTTTCCCAGGTCCAAACCAGAATAATTCAAGCCTTGCTCTTTTGGGGACAGTTCGTCCTTATTGGCCAGCCAGCAATTAAATACCTCTTGCTCATTCTAGGAAGACTTTACATGAATATAGATTTTGAAAGCTCAAAAACCAAACTGCCAAGCAAGGTCTTGCGTCCTTGCCTACATGGGAGGTGATGCAACACAGCAGCTCCCAACTTTGCCAGCCCTCTCCCAACGCAACAATTGGCTTTGAAAGAACTCAAATCTGCGATCTCTCCTTCCCCAGGCAGGTCTATGTGCAAGGTCTTTGGAAAGCAGCAGGAACGAAGCTAAGGGATTCCAGCAGAAATTAAACAGAATTTACCCTAGCGAATTTTCAAGACAAGATACTTTAGGTAAACATTATTAAGCTTCCCTAAGGAATGTAATTATAAGTTCTACCCCTTTTATCTAAAATTTGCACACAAAAAAATCCATCACTGCACTAAGTGATAAAAATGACTTTCCCTTGTGTTTTTTTTTTTCCCCTTCTTAATAAAGGGTTTTTGTAAAAAAACTCTTCCTTAAGCAGGTGAACATTTCGTTGGGAATCCTGGGCTTGTTCTAACTAAATTTGGACCCCTCCCGAGTAAATCAGGAGACAGGTTCAGGTTTTACTTCAAAATACATAAAATCATAGAATGGTTCAGGTTGGAAGGGACCTTAGAGATCATCTTGTTCCAACCCCATTGCTATGGGCAAGGACACCTCCCACCAGACCAGGCTGCCCAAAGCCCCATCCAGGCATCGAAATTCAGAGGGTTGTTCGAGGGGTGAGAAGACAGTTCTGTAAGAGGAGAATTACTCAGGTTTGCCCAGCAAGTTCTGTGTTGATGGACAAAACCCACTCGCTGTGAGTAGGGAGTGCCAGAAATCGAGACGAAATGGGTTTTAGTCAGACAATGCCAACTTGCCAAACCCAAGATTTTGCAGGGAGGAGGAAGAAAAGCCATTTTAAATGGCAAGCTTGTTTACTCAGGCCACACGTTATTCAGACTCAGTGGTTAACAAAAAATAAAAAAAAAAAAAAAAAATTAAAAAGGAGGAAAGAAGAACAAAATAAAGAGGAGCTTCACACAGCACAAATACCCTGGTATGTTGGGCACCGGCCAGAGGTGCAGATGGCTCAGATTCAAGCCCTTCAAAGCAGGGATTTGTACCTCTCTGCCTCCAACATTCCCAGCGAGGCCCCAGCCATAATCCAGCCCTGGAGTTTCGCTCTCTTCTTCTGGTTTAATAATAACAATAATAATGAAAAAGAAAGTCTTGTTTTTATCTTGATGTAGAAAATGAACTTCTTTCGAAATCTCAGGAAGGGTTGCAGGATGAGAACGAAGCAGGTCCTTTCCCTCCCTGTTTCTGATTACAGCTAATTACCATCATTGTTTCATTTAAGATTTCCCATAAAAATTCCATTCCCAGCAAACACCCCAACCAAAAGAGCAAGCAGTCGCTAATAGGAGCTGTCTCTCATTAAGAGCAGCTTGCTGAGGAACAGGAGCTCCCACGGGCGTGCACACACGTCCATCTCAGTTAAGCCACCACGGAACAGCTTTCCTCCAGTTTTGACACGGGGTAGAAATCTCCTGCAAGCTTAATGAAAACAAATGGCCGGACAAGCGTCAGCCCTACAAAGGGCGGCCAGCCCAACCTCGCTACCAGACATCAGAGAACCCACACTGGGAAAAGTCGCAGGAGATCCAGCTCCGCGAGCAGAAGCATTTGACTTTGGAGAAAAATACATAAATCACTGTCAGAATAATCTGCGCTGCTAAGGGTGGGGGGAAAAGAGAGGGTTTTCTGCCCAGTGCACCCTTAGCAGAGCGCTGCTCCCCGACATCCACCCCGCAGCTGCCAGAGGTGGTCCTGGGTCGAGCAGATGGTGTGGGCACGCCTGAGCTGGGGAAATCTTCCGTAACAAAACGCCTCTCCCAGAAATTAACTTCAATTAAGGCATGAGCACTTAATATCTGTATCAGCGAGGCCGCCGGCAGCCTTGTGCCTTCTCCATCCCTTCCCACGTGCTGCACCCAAATGATGGGAGAGCATCCCGTGACCTCAACAAGGACAAACATCACAGGTCTGCTTCTCCTTGCTTCAAGATTACGAGGGAGGAGAGGAGCTGCCCGCCCATCGTCTCCTCCTGCCCGGGTACCAGCGGCACGGCTGCTGCTCATCTGCAAGGAAACGTGCAGGAACGCCCGTCCCAGAGCTCTCCATCCCTCGCGGTACGCTGACAGGGGGTTCAAAACTCGTTAAGAGGAGGATGGTGGGAGGAAAAGCACTGACAGACAGTACAATCGTGTAAGCCTCTTTTCCTCAGGAAACCAGACTAAAAATAATACCCTGCAATTTGACAGCCTCAGCCCGGGAGGGCCGCGGGCGGGCGAGGATGGCAGAGCAGAGCGCGAGCTCCAGCAATGCCAACACAGAAGGACAGCACGGGGATGGCACCCACGGGACACGATGGGGCTTTGCAGAGGAAAAAATAAAAATAAATTTAAAAAGCAGCGTTAATGTCCAGAAACGTGCTCCCAATGCAAGAGGGAAACGCTGCTGTCGCAGGCACAATTTGCTCTCCAAATCCCGCTCCGGTGCTGGAGGAGGAAAAGCCCTTTGGTAGCAATTGCTGTGCAAGGCAGGAGAGACCCTGATAGCTTTTATATCTGGGTACCCAGACGGAGAGCGAGCGCCTGCGATATTTATTCGTGTCATCACTTATCATAAGCAGCCTGATGTGCCAAATGGAGACAGACTCAACGGTGTCAATGAGGGAGAATAAGGAGGGAGCAGCGCCCGGTGGTTACCAGCACTGCTGCTGCCACCTCCCAAATGGGAGAACCAAACCTGGGGTCGGTCCCTTCCACTGGGGTGGCCGTGGCTGCCTGGAGAGCATGGGGAGAGGGAAGGTTTCCTTTGACTGCCCTCTAATGCCAGGCGGAGGAAAAAGGGATGGGTGTTGGAGGAGCTGTGGGCATATATAGCAGGGCAATGGGGGAAACCCCACAGGGAGGTGGGATGCTGCCCTGTGGAGCCCAAGAACAGAGTGAGAACTGGGGAAACCAGCACCGCTGAACCGTGGGGTGCTTGGGTACTTACTGGCAGGCTTCCCCTTCTTTCTCAGCAATGAGAAAAGCGATGGGCAAGAGTCCTATTAGAGGCTGGGGTGCAGGCATTCATCCATCCCTCCATCACCTTGGCTCCCCTTGGCCAAGAAAAGCCTCCTCTGCGTGGCCAATGCCTGCCAGCAACCAAAAGATCAATGCTGAAGTGCATAAGAGCTCGTTTAAAAATCTGCAAGCCACAGCATCTCCCCAGAAATCCAGTGGCAACCCCAAAACCTCCCTCCCATCACTGGTGGCATCCTGCAGGAGAAAGTCCCCAAGGAAGGACAGTCCCATTATGGATAGCACAGCTCTGGGGGATGGGCACCCGCACTTCAGGCAGACTTAGGGCCAAGCCCCCCAGATGTTGGCACCCCTGGATTTTGGCAGCCAGGAGCTGCTTCTTCCCCTCACCCAGCAATAGGTGGCAGCAATGAACTGAGTTGGTCGTGCTCTGCAGCACCCATCCTATCCCAAACCACATCCCTTTTTTCTGGGCAGGTAGAAGCAACCTCTGCATCTCTGGTGGTGGCCAAGGGCTGGGACCACACGGGGACATGGGGACCAAGGTCCTGCACCAACCGTTATAGGAGCAGCACCATAGCCCACAGGGATGAAGGATGGAGAGATGGAAAGAGAGGAGACCTCCTGGGAGTCCCATCCTCTTGCCTGACACAAGAAGTCCCACTGTTGCCAGAACACGGCCTCAGAGCCCCAGGAAGCCACGTGGCATCTCAGACAGAACCTGCACGAATGTCACCCACAGCAAAGTCACCATGCGGAGCCCTGCAGGGCTCCCAGGCAAAGCCAGGGGAGATGCTGACATTGGGATTCATCTTGCTTAACTTAATAACTGCAGACACCTACATCTCAGCTACTCATTCTGCACGCCTGTCTTTCTGTAATGAAGAGAAATAGGCACTTTTAGGATACAAATCGATTGGAGGCATCTGCCTCAGCGGGCAAAACCTGAGCTGAAAGCACTTGTGCTGGGGAAGTCGTCGAGGTCCAAGCCATCCGTGTCCACATCTGCAGGCTCTGGGGGCAACCCCTTCCAGCACGCGTGGGGGCTGCAGAAGGGCTGGTGTTTGTGGGGAGAGAACTGATGCTTGGAGACAGCCATTGCTGCAGGGAGCAGGGCTGTCCCCTCCTCGGTGGGAGAGGAGCAGCCAGCTTCCACCCCGGGGATGACAGGCACATTAGCACCTCCTTCACGTTGACAGTTTGTTTTCGTCCAGCTCTCTGCTAATTATTTCCTTTTGATTTGGAGACTTCAGAAGAAGAGATGCCGCAGTGGCTGCCAGATGCCCGACTTGGGGCTGAAGCGAGAGGAGAAAAAAGCCCTTAAGTGACAGAGGGGATGGGGAGGTCCTTTTGTCTTTGCATCAAGAGGACAGGAGCTTCTCCTTAGAGGCATTTGGTGCATACAGGAACCAGAGGGCTCCAGCACTTACTGAGATTTGGAGCTGACTGGGGGAGAACTCCTGAAACATGGTACCCAAGCCAGACCAATACCTGAAAGCACTCAGAAACCCACATGAGGATGCAGAGGGACACCTAAGGGGTCTGTTTTCAGAGCTGGTGGACCACTGCACCCCTCCAGCCCCACATCAGCCCTGAGGCATAAATCCCTGCAATGCCTTTACAGATTATTAATCCGTGGGAAGAGGCTGGCTAAGCAGCAGCAGGTCAGCGAGGGCGATGCAGACCAGTGGGTTGGAGAATTCTCGTTTTGCCCAGCGACTGGAGATCAGAAAGGAAAGGGCACGCTCAGGTGGAGGGGAAGGACTCGAAGGGGAACGGGCATAGCCTGCACAGACACAAACATTTGCTTTGCCCGCACCATCACTGCTCTCAGAGCATCCCTCACCTTGCTCCTGCTGCCTCCCAGCTCATACACGGGGCACGGGCTGCTGCTAGCAAGGAGACACAACATCCCCACAGACCCCCACACCATCCCAGCGACACATGCAGCGTGTGGGGCCAGCAAGGCATCAGCAGGCAGAAATCCCCCGCCCGCCCGCAGCTTTGTGAGCCCATACATTTGTATTAAACGGTCTGTTAGAGATTTGCCGGTACTTTTCAAGCTCTGACAGCCCTGTTTTTATTTCAATTGCCTCTAAGCCACTTCATGAAATTTTCATATATAAATATGGAAATATGCAAAAGCCCTCAGATTTATAGGATCCGACACCGCGGTTTAAGCGAATCCCCCCTGATCCCACATCCTGCTCCCGCAGCACCACGACCCCACCGTGCCTGCTTGGTGACAGCAGGACTCCATCCCAGCTGGGCTGGGGGGCCACACAAACACCCCGTCTGCCTTCCAGCCCACCAACCTGCCACCATTTGTGCTCAATCCCAATTTGCAAGGGCACGGGCTGCTGCTTGGCTGCCCTGAGCGGTCACTGCCACCAACTGGAGAGCTGCAAGGGTGCGCTGGGAGCCTCACCTGGCTTATCCAAGAACATCCCTACACGTGTAAACCTTTTTTTTAATTCACTCATTTGTGCAAATGAGGGTCTTACAGCAGTGGTTTGAGCCACACAGCACAAGGCAGCCCCACAGCTGCAACCACAGCACTAGACAGCAGAGAATCCACACAGCTGGGTGATGGATGCTGAGTGCAAACACCCTAACCCTGAGTTCACTGCAGCACAGAACTCCCCCAAAACCCCACAGCAACATATCCGAGCTGCATGGCATGCAGTCCTGTGCGTGCTTAAAAATAATTTAAAAATTAAGATGCAAAATTCCAGAGGGCAGCAATGGTAGCCTATATGAGGCTGACACTCACCCTGGTTTAAATCACTTCCAGTCAACTAAAAAAAGGTTGAGAAGCAGCTGGAAAACAGCTCCAGCATCCTCTGCTCCTCCCTTGGTTTGGGTACAGAAATAGGAATCCTGGCTACGCAACAGAGCCATGTTTGTAGGCTTTAAGGACAGTGAAGCCCCCCAGAGATGGGGCTGACTTACCACACACACACAATGCCACCTTTGGTGAGCGACCCAGTGGCTGAAAACAAAACATCTCCAAGCACAAGAAGGCAGCAACACCTCCTCTGGGCTGTGGTTTGAGTTTTGGCCTATTTCCTGCATCGAGGGAATTTCAATTTCATAGAATCAGAGACTGGTTGGGTTGGAAGGGACCTCAAGCCATCATCAAGTTTCATCCCCTTTGCCACAGGCATTTCCCTCCAAAAGCAGCTTGATGGCAACCACGAGAAGAAAAACACTGGGAACCAAGTGTTGGCATAGCTTGTACCGCAGAAGATGCCTATAAACAGCTGCACTGGAACGCGGTGTTCTCCCAGATAAAGAGCGTTTGCTGTTTTCAAAGAGACTTTAAATCTGTTGGTCTGGGGTTATCAGCTTGAGACATCCTGATTATAGGATGGCTTAGGTTGGAAGGGACCTTAAAAGTCATTTGGTTCCAACCCCCTGCCATGGGCTGGGTGCCCCCACCAGCTCAGGCTGCCCAGGGCCCATCCATGGCCTTGGGCACCTCCAGGGATGGGGCACCCACAGCTCTCTGGGCAACCTCTGTTGAGCCAAGAAGGACTGACCTCAGAAAATGTAGATTATTTCAAACCCAGACCACGGACCCTCTCCCAGCCCAGCTCACCAAAAAGCTATTCTGGGCGATGTGCTCTCGCTGCTCTGAGCCTCTGCTGCGTCTCCTCCTGTTGATGTTCTGCGTCACTCCTCCCCGTGCATCGTGCCACCATTAACCCGTGCCACCGTTAGCTCCGCTGTCACCACAGCCGACGGCTCAAAGGCCCTCGAGAGCTGTCTGCAGAGACACAATAAATGAGAACTCTTAATTAACACCTCCCTTTGCTAAATAAATTAACTTTATGCAGGCAATACATCGTGTCCTCACAGTTTGAGGAGCTGAAAGCGTCGCTCCAAGCCCAGGAAACGGCTCTTCGGGGCTTTTTCTTCACTTTCTCCTTCACTTTCCCCCCTCTCCCTTTTTTTCAACCCAATGAGCTGAGTGCTCACTGGGGAAGAAGGAGACGTCTTCCTTCAGATCTGCATCCCCACACACAGCTTTTGCTCTGTGAATAAATCCAACACTCCAAAAAGACCGGGGAACAGAATCAAGGCCAAAATCATATTAAATCATCCAGGTTATCAACAGGGCACCCTGCAGAGATGCAGCCCAGACCTACGCCATCCTCCCTCTCTTCTGCCTGGCGGAGCGTGACAGAGGGAAAGGCTCTTCCTTTTTATTCCTTTTTTCAAGGAAATTGATTTGATTTTTAAAGAGATTTCAACTTAAAATCAATTTCCCCAAGCGAAAAACATACGGTTTACAGTTGGTGCAGAATGTAAACTGGGTCTGTTTGTGTTACGGGATCGATGCACCAACCCAAAGCGCTGCGGCTGCCGCTAATTCAGCGAGAACTCTTCCGGAAACGTTTGGAGGAACCGTTTTCCTACTCAAAATCCATTGATGGGAGAGGTGCTATGGGCAGCAGCAGACACTGGGAGGTGCCACAAAGCAATGCCCACCCTCTGGGCAGGGAAAATGGCATCCAGTAAACCAGGGAACAGCGTAGGGTAGGCTCTCTGATGTGTGCTAAGGGGTTGGGTTGCTCCAAATTTCACCCCCAGGGTGGGCACCAGCAGCATCCTCTCTTTGCCCAGCTCCCTGCTCTCACCATGAAACACGTGGATTGAGGCTGGACTCTTATCTCCTACAAACACAGCTTGATCTCTGCCATGTTTGCAGCGAGCCCTATCGCTTTGGGTGACTCAGAGCTGGGAGCTGGTTATTACAAGCCAGGCAGGGACGTTCCAGCTTCTTCGGTGTTTACAGCTTTTATCGTATAAAAATCCACCTATAAAAATAGATATAATCTCCCAGCAAAGCCTGCTCTATTCAAGATCCCGTGTCTCTGTCAAGTCCCTGCCTGAGCAGGAGCTCCGGAAGGAGCCACAAAGTTTTCCTCCAATTCAGCCTGGCTTAAAGGAGCTCTGGAAATGAACTTACTGCTGACAACACAGCACATGGCGGGGCTGAGCGGGGTCACGGCAGCTGGATCGATGCCTCCATCATCTCAGCACACACTGCAGCCACAAATGTGCACTCACAGCACCGCAACTCTCCCCTACAACAGAGACAAGAGACAGCAAAAGGGAGGAAAGAAGTTAAATAAATATATACATACACGTATATATCCCTGTTTGTGTGCCAACAGAGTTATTCCCATGCCCAAAGCACTGCATGCTCATTGACGGTGGTGTTTTCTCTTGCTCCGAGGCTTCAGGGAGATTTTGTCCCCTGCCATTGTGACATAATAGAAAGGGTAAACGCTGGTTACCAAGGCCAGCGGTGCTCAGCAGAATGACATTTATTAGAGCACATTTCTGCAGCCTGGGCACCACCACGTAAGATCTGCTGCTCTAAAGGGATGCTCTAAAAGGATGCTGCTTCCCCAGTGCCCCTCTGGAAAAGGGATGAGGGCTGCAAAGAGACAGAGAGAACAGAAAGGAGATGTTGAAAGGGTAGAAGGTGGAGGTGAGAGCTTTAGGAAGGGCTCAGGGATGGATGGAGACCACTCGAAGGGAACTGCAGTGAGGAGCAGTGAGGTGGAAGCCCGAGGGATGCTGCAAAGCCATCACAGCGAAGCGAGGCTGCTGCAGGAGGGAGCACAGGGGGTTGGCATCCCAGCACGAGGAGATGCACACAGCCGGCCCCAAAGCCTCTTTAGGGTTTCTCAGAGCCCTGGCACCACCAGAGAGGATTTGACAAGCCGCAAAAAACCCTCGCCTTGCATTGGGAAAAGTGTCCATCTCCTGGGAGGAGGAGGGAAGAGAAGAGGAGGGGAAAGGAGCGTGAATACGACATGCAGGGGAAGGAAGGTACCAGGAGATCTGCAACAGAGCCCAGCCTCTAGGTCAAGCTTGTATCTCCTGATGGGATTTAAATGAGCTTGCCAGCATCCCATGCTCCCCGTCTTGCTCTCCTCCTCCTCTTCTCAAGGGTCCCACCCAAACCCCAGCACCAGCTCTGTTCCTGGGGCACGCTGCATCCCCAAGCACAGGGGAAAGCCCTTCTGCCATCCAACAGCGAGCAGCTCCCAGCCTGACATCTCTACATCTCCACAGGATGTGGAAATAACTCAAGTTCACTTTTGTTTGAAAATTGCCCCCTAGGATTTTTTCCTCCAGGGCCCAGAGCCCTGAGGGAATCAGGGGCTGCTGGAGGGGACAGAGCAGCACTGCCATCACTGCCTTCTGGGTGTCCCAACGTGACACCTCCTCCGAGGACAAGACAGAGTGAAAGCCCGTGTGCTGCCCCACTGCCACCTCCTTTTCTCTCTCTCCAAGAGGTTCTCAGGTCTCAGCCTTTCTGGCTGCTCAAGGACTATGTTAAGAAGCTCATAAATCTTTTATTTCCCCCCTTTTAAAATAATTTTTGAAACCTAATTTTTGTTTCCCCACTGTCTTTGTGGACACACCTCAGCTAAAAAAGCAGTTCTGGTGACATGCCATTCATTCAAGTCTTCAGAGGGAGCAGGGAAATTGCTCACTCGCTCCACAAACAAACACAGGAAAGCAAATATTCCCTCCCATTCCTGCTGTTTCATTAAACTGATTTTATGCATAAGGTGAGATTGCATCTTTCCTTAAAATAATAATAATGATGAATACATTTTTCTCCAGCGACAGCATCAGCAATGGGGTTTTGCTTTACGCACCCCTGGAATGTCTGCATCACAGCATCTGGAGATGTACCAACAATGCACCAAGAGCAGCCAGAACCAGCACCTGCAGGAGCAGATGGGGCTTTCTGGGTTATTATGGATCAGAAAGGCTGGGGGTACCCCAGCGGAAGACACTGGAGCATCTTTCTGAAGGATGATCAATACCCATAGGATTCCCCATACAACTCTACTGCAAGAGCAAAACGAGATGACGGAGATTCACAGATACCGACCCTTTTTAAAGGATTATCCTTCACAAGCCCAAAAGGCAGCTCTGAAAAGGGATGCTGGAAAAAGAACCACCCAAAGCAAGCAGGAAATCTCCAGTCCCGTGCCTTCTGGGGAGAGCTCAAGGTCTCCACCATCTTCCCAAACCCAAAAAAACAGTTATCTTGAAGGTGACAACGGAAGATGGGTAAAAAAGATCCTTGCAGAAACATCAAGACACAAGCAGAGAGCTTTTTAGGGGAGCTTTTTCACTTGGTTTTCCACCTCATCTAACAATTTCCCCCAAAACAGCCAACGGGACAACAGCTCAGAGGCAACGCATCAGCACACGGACAGCGGGAGGAGATCAGAACAGGACGAGCTGTGCTCAGAGGGTAGCAGGTGAGCACAGCACGGCATGTGGGCTTGGGCTAACCTATTGATCTGCTCTCAGAAACACCCCCATGCACTGCACAGCAGGGCTCAGCTGGTGAAATCTTAATGCTGAGGCATCCTCGTCGAGGAGAGCCAAGGCACCACTCAATAAATAAAGAGGAGGCGCCGGAATTTCAATATTCCTTTGGCTGGTTTAGGACCCAAATCACCAAAGGCAGAAATTGAGGGAAAAAAGTTGGATGTGCAGCTCTCAGAAGTCATTCTGCAGTTGGATGACACACGGGGCTCGATTCCACACAACACAGCCCCACTGCTGCAGGTTTGCATACAAGGTCAGACCCAGCTGAGCTAACAGCAGGTACAATATCCACAATGATAAAGAATCACAGGGGGCTGAGCACCTCAAACACTTGGCTGGGGCAAAGGGAGGCCCCTTCACATCTGCATTCCTCCAGCTCTTTGGCTGAAGCCCCCAGGACAGACCCTACCCAGCTGGGGGAAGGCAGCTCCCCCAGCCCCAAGCCCAACCTCAATGACCCATCCATGAGGTCTGGGCACCCCATTGCCCCTCTCCATGGAGCGAAGCCCACCATGACCCCCATGGAGAGAAGGCCACCACAGTGCCCAAAGGCTTCCTGTCCTGCTGAGAGCCAGGCTCCTGCTCGTAGCACAGATGATTTATTTATCTTCACCTCAGCCCAATTACACGCCAGTGCGTTACAGGAATAAGAAGCCTTGGTGTGTGCAGGCCGCTACTTTGCTAAATGAGTTTGGTCGGTTGTATTGTTTAGGGTTTTATTTTTTAAATGCATTCTGATCAGATATCTTTTCTAATGCATTCTGATCAGATATCTTTTCTACTCGGCTTTATGAAAGAAGAATTGATAAGAATTAATCTAAAACCTGCAATAATGACGGGGAAGGGGAAGAGAGCTTTGTAAATGATGGGCATTAAGGGGGCTGGAGCCGCGTGCACAGGAGATGCCAAGCAGGAGAGTAGGAAATGAGGTGAAGCATCGTAGCGAGGGGGGGATTTGGGCTGCACAAAAACTTCCCCACAACCCCCCTCCACACTCAAGCCCCCACGTGATAAGATTGATAACGATAACAAACTGTCTAATTGAAACGAAGGCAGCGTGAAGTTCAAACAGATGCACTCGCTCGTCCTCTGCACGCACACGGCTCTTGCAAAACAGCAGCATTATCACCAAGCTTTGCTCCTTCATCAAGAGGAATTGTTTGAATATCTGATGTAGCATGCATGTGGCTAAGGCTAGTTAAGCTCCAACACTCAGGGAATACCAATGAAGGCAGGCAGCTTTGACGGGCCTGGAAGGGAAGAGGTGCCCAAAACACACGCTTAAATCCTGCAAAAATCCCGTATTTCGACTTCCTTGCTGAAAAGATTTTGTTAGATAAACCACAGGGCTTACAGGACAGGCAACAAAGACTTTTCTTCCTTATGGGCACTTGGGAGTCAGCATTATGATTGGTTTGCACGTGGAATTTGGCCGTCTTCTCGCAAGACTTTTCGGGAAGTTTCAGAGTGCATTTACTAGTTATCATGGTAATCATGGGAAGAAAGGCTCCAGCCCGGTGCAATGGGTACAACATGCAAGAAAAGAAATCCTATCTCTTCCTTGCAGCTGCTCATACCCATCCACTGCCTGTAGTTTTAGCAAAAAGGCAACTCAAACGTGTGAGATGCATTGTTGCACCTAAAACAACCAAATGCTCTATCAGTGGGACCCGCTACTTCAGGGTCAGATCGTGCAAGGGCTGCCAATGGGCTCCAACCACCACTTTGTGCCTACTGGAGCCAGCCAGAAGGTAGCAGAGTTCCCTCCAGGAAGGCCTGTACCTGCGTGGAATTTGGCAAAGCCATCCAGATTGTGGGATGCTACCTTCACACCATGGTCTCCTTCACCATACAAGAAGGACAAGGAGATCAAAATCAAAAACTTTTTGGACCCATGGGGTTGCAAGCAGGTTATTTAAAGCCCCAGACAGCCTCATTTTATACTATCAATGTTTTTTTTTCCCCAAAAAGACCAAAGTGACAGAACTGAAAGCCTAAAAGCACGGGTGATGATTAAGAAACCATCAAGGACAGTGCGAGACTCTAGCCAGGGAAAAAAGTGACTCCAGCTAGAGGAAAGCCAGCTGCATTCAGGAGGGAGCAAAGCCATAAACCGAGATGTGCATCAGGGTCAGGGAGGAGGAAGGGACACGGTGAGAGCTGGCACAAGTACGAGGCTGAGGACAAACGTGTAGGAAAATAAGGGCAGGACTGCACAGCATTCCTGGTTTGTGGCATCCAGCCCCCCGTGCTCTCCCACTAAAAGCAGGAAGGGCTCTGTCCCATCCAGTCCCACAGGGAGCCTGGTCCAGAGCCTGATTGCTCCCTAATTGTCAGAAACGATCTTCCAATTTCCAGACTGAATTTATTCTGGGCCAGTTTATGTACATTTGTTCTTGTGCCAGCACTGTCCTCAGGCATAAATAGTTCTCCTTCGCTGATGCTCCCCCTCCCCGTCTTCCGCCAATGTATTTATAGGCAGCACTCTTCGTCAGCTTTCATTTTGCTAATTTAATTAAGCCAGGCTTTCCTCGCCTCCCCTCCGAACGTGCAAGCTTCATTTCTCTTATCTTGTTCGCAGCCGTGCTCTTCAGTCCAGCCCCAGCGTCCCTCAGAGGAAAACATGAGCCAGAAAACCACCAGTGGTCATCTCTCCTAGAAAACAGATGCTTAAGAGCAGAGTGCCTAATTGCAAACGAATAGAGACAAGCTCATGTTTTATCCCATCAGCTATTTAGGATCAGCTAAAGATCCCAATCAGCTCTCTGGAGCACGGGCAGGTCCCCTATTGCTTCATAATGCATTCAGTTTACATCTTGGCTACGTTGACTCTCTTCTCCTTCCAGTTACATCGTGCCACTTTGCGAAACCATACGATGTGTGTCAGGTTAAATATTGTCCTGTTTGGGGTTATGAGCAGATCATATTGCAGAAAGAGAAAGCTCCATCCAGCAGAATGGAGGGCAATCAGAAGTGTCGTTCCTGCTTTTCTTGCAAAAAGAGAACTTGGCAGCAGACTGATGGGTGTAAATACTCCTGCTTCACTTTGTGTTTGGAGAAGTCAAACCCGTGGGTTCAGAACTAAACGTTATGCAGAAGTGGCAAAATACTGCAAGAGCTATTCAGGTGAGCAAGGCTAGCATCTTGTATTTAAGAATTTTAACAGAGAGAGCCCAGAAGCCATATAAGACCACTTAATGTTCACTTTAGTAAGATTCGCAATGCCAGAAAAGCTTTGCAAAATGGAGACATTTAACATCACATCAACGTACACACAGAGGGTATGGTGAGCAAGCCCAAAGAGCTCCAGAAAAGCAGGCTTCGTGCTATTTTCCTTGAATGCTTGGTTAACAAAAGTGATAATAGGCTTGTCGTGCCACTAGTATTTCTCATCTTCTAACTGGATGCTGGTACTTACCACGGCCCTCCTTCAGTACGAGTGAAAAAGGGGCAGCTGAACAAACGCAGCCAACTGCCTGAGGACCCAAGGAGAAAGGCAGTCACCACTCTGTTCTGGGAGGTGATTCATTGCTGGATGGGACTCCCCAAGAAGAGCAGCAGCAGAGAAACTCAGAGGCTCCGCAGCTGGTGTTAGGTTTCGGTGCCCACTGCCCCCAGGGAGGTGCCAGCACTCTACAAGGCAGCGTGGAGGGACACAGTTTTGTCCCCACATGCCACCACACCACTGCTGAGCAAAGCAGAGTTTGAATTCCACATCCCCATCGGCTCGTTGCAGACCTGGGCAGGGTTTTGTGGGATGATTCTGATCACCCAGCAAGCAAGACAGGCTCCCTCCAGCCAAAAAGGAGGAGAAAAGGTGCAGCTGGAGACCAATTTGCCGCAGCACAACTGCCAGGAATAGCAGAGAAAATGGAAATCGCCTCAAAGAATCCCTCAGCCTTCAATAAATAAAGAAAGCTGTTGTCAAGATGTAAAATAGGAAGGTGTTACTCACATGAAAGCCAATTACAACGGGGTGCAACAGGGCCAGAGGAAGAGTTATCTCCAGCCACTCTCACTGCTTTGTGGAAATCGTATTTGGGGCTGGCTCAAAGACACAAAAGCCACAACAACTTCCAGCAGCATTAGAAACACAACCAATACATCAAGAATTTGTCAAAACAACAAAACTTGCAGGGAACAGAAGGGGAAATATGCTCTTTCCAAGGACCTCTGTGGGGGATTTGCAGAGATCAGGTGTTAAAATAAAGCTAACGGCCAACATTCGCCAAGACAACTCGGTTCACTGGTGATCCCACACTGCCGGGCTTCTGGGACGTTTCTGAGCCAACGACTGCTGTCAAAGAGAAGCATCTGCTACAGGGGACTCGGGCTGATCCTGCAGTGGGTTTTCTTTCATCTAGAAGCAAGCAGATCTGACGCGAAAGCATCCTTGCTAAGGGAAGATTATTAATGCCAAGAGATTGCAAAGCACCTCGTGCTGTTAAATGTCAGATTTTTGACTGCAGTGCTGCTTCCCCACAATATGCCCCGTTCCTCTGCATGATGCCCATGGGGAAGCCAAGGTTGGGTTGTCCCCATGCTGCCGTAACACCCTACCCCTTGTAACCCTACCGGAGGGTGAAGCTACAAAGGGGAAGGGCAAGAAATGATGAAAAGCTTCTCCCCCTCTCATGGAAAGTTCTCCTGCAACCCCAGCACTAACGATAGGTTAAAACTGGTTCGACTCAGGGTTTGGTGCTCTGTGGCAGGGAGATTTTTTTTTGGAAATCAGAGGTGTCAGCCATCACGCTGTGACATGGCAGCATGATGAATGCGCGAAGCAGTCGCCAAACGCGACAGCCACGGGCCACGGCAGAAATGAGAGATGGGAAATGGTAAATCAGCACAGACAGCAGGAGCAGGGAGCACCAGGGGGGCACCAGCAGGCACGGCATTGGCCAGCCCAAGCCACAGACCGCTGGGATTCTTCGCTGCTCCCCCAAATTAGATGCAGCCCTTGCTGCGAGGGTAAGGAACCAGCAGCCCCTGCTCCGAGGTGGGGAAGCACATGGCCACGCACGCGTGTCATTGGGTATGTATGTAGGGCAGCACCAGCCCGTGGGGCTGCTGCAGACATGTATGCATTTTTCTTACCTCCTTAGGCAACTGGGAAATGTCACTTGCTGGCGAAGTGACCGCTAAACATTTTGCTGCCCTAAGTGACCACCTGCTCTGCAAGCACAGGAGTGGGTTACGAGCACATGGCTAACGCTGAGAGCAGGATTCCTCTTCCTTATACATTGTGCTCATTTTTTTTTTTTTCCCCAAGGGCAGACAGTGATTTGGAGCAGAGGCCCAAACATCCCCATCCCTGCTCTTATCTTTCACCTCCCTTTTCATTCTAACCCTGGGTAGGAAACCTACCAGCAAAGCCCACCGTGCAGATAAATGCTTGATGAGGGCTCAGAAGCCACTGCACATCCCGAAACCAAAGCCCTGGCCAAGAAGGTGGAGAGGGGGCCCAGGAGCCATAGGGGCTGACACCTCTCCTGCTCCTGGCTGCTTCATCCATAGGGAGGAACACAACCATCTGGAGCAGCAGTTAAATCCACAGCCAGGTGCTTGCTGGTGAATTCCACACTTGCAAAAATAAATGCATTTAGGGCTTGGAGCAAGCACCCTACGATGAGCACAGCACTGCATCGCAGCAGGAGGATGTGCTGAGTCCTTCCCGACCGGTGTGCAGGGACAGGAGGAGGAGGATGAAAGGGACGAAGCCGAGCAGAGAGACTTTGCACAAAGCTGAAGCTCTCTGGGAAGGCAGAGGGCAGCTGGAGACGCTTCAAAAGGAACTATGCTACCCATCTCCTAGCAACAGGTGCCAGCAGAAAATGCCAAAGAAGATGGTCAGATAGACAGCCTTGCTTGAGAAAATGGGACGTGTTGCCAAGTCTCGCCCCAGTGGACCCCCATTCCTCCTCGGGCTCCTTCAGGAGCCAGGATGCTTCTTGCCCCAGCAGCCCAGCTACAGGGTCAGTGTGCCTTCAGTCCTGCCCACATCACCGCTCTTCTCCTCTGTTACCATGGCCTTACTGGAGCCACAATTCAGGCCACAGTCATGCACAGGTGGCCGAGCAGCTCTGCAGCAAAAAGAGGGACCCCAGCACGATGCATAGGACAGCCCTGAGCTGGCAGCCAGCACTCTGCCCCCCAGGGGCTTCTGCTGCCGACTATTTTGGACTCCATCTGTTTGCCAGCGACTGGATTCATCTGCGAGCAGCAAGCAGGGCGATATCTACAGACCCAAAGCATCTGGCACCAATACACTTTAACCCATCAGGAAATGGCTGGAGGACACCAGGCTCTGTGCTTTTAAAGACATTAGGAGCAGGGTGGGGGGAAAACTGTGTCTACAGGAAAAAAAAAATATACCCTCCCCCCACTGCTGTATCAATTACACGAGATGCATTAAAAGGTTTTAGTAATGATTTCTTGTCAATAATCTGGATCTACAAGTCCCACTGCTTTAGTGCCCTTACTCAAACCCTCCCGGGAGCAAGATGCCCCAGCACAAGGGATGCACCGCAGCCACGACAGCAAAGGCAGAGGGGAGATAACAGCAAAGAGACACCAGGCAGGGAAGAGAGATCAAACACAGCAATCTGTATGAACACAGACAGATCAGGAGCTTCAAGGGAGGTGATTCTTCACTACGCCTATACAAATGATTTCCTTCCCTGTGCAGCTCCCCTCCCCTCTTCCCTGATGATTTGAAGGCTTTGGGAGCTGCAGTAAGTGCAGCCGTTGTTCCCTGCAAGCCAGTCGAAGGTTTAACCAGGAAGGAGGAAAGCACTCTTCTTCCATCATCAGTGTTCAATAAAAAGTTAAAAAAAAAAAAGAAGAAAAATCAGGGAAGAGTCCAAGCTGGGAATCATTAAAAAAAATAAAAACACAACCAAGAACATAAAGACAGAAAAGTGGAGTGGAAAAATATGCTCAGGTGGTCTGAACACTCATAACCCTGCAGATGCTCAAGGCCAGGTTGCAAGGGCCCTGGGCAGCCAGAGCTGATGGGGAGCACTCAACCCACAGCAGGGGATGGAACAGGAAGGTCCCCTTCCTTCCCTAGCAGGGTGATCTATTCCCATTGCAGAAAGGAAATGCAAAAGGGTGGAACAGAAGAAACCATTCCTGATGCAATCAACACTCACCAAGACGTCTGCCACTGCCAGAAGGCATGCTTGCTGTCCTTCCATGCTCCAACAGCATTACCACCTCATGGGGACAGGAAGGCTGCGGGATGAGGGCTTGGCTGGTGGGTTTTTTCCAAGACCATCTCTCTTTGCCACCAAACACTGCTTGGAGCCCATCCAAAGCTTTCCAGGAGCACAGCAACTTAAGCGTGCGTGCCTTGCAGCTTTTCCATTCTTCTTCACATTGTAAAACTGTCTTGTAAAAGCAAAATTAAAGGCTTGAGTGCTGGCCACAAAGCCCTTACTGTGGACATGTTTTCTGTTGCATGCAACTCCAAGACAGAGAAAGGGGGGAAGAAGGGAAGGGGGGGGGCAGAGCAATTGGCATTAAACTTCTTTATAAATCTATTGAAGGTATTTTATCACTTCCCGACATTCATCTATAAAAACCACTCAGCTACGTTTACAAATTATAAAATTAGTTTTTATGTGCAAGGTCCAGCTAATGGCACAGCTAAATCTCGGGAGCAGGAAGATTAGAGGCTTCTCCCTTCTGCACAGGGGAATTTATTCTGCAGCATCCATCCTGGGGCGGACAACTTTCCCTCCAGACCAGAGCATTCCAAGGTCAAGAGAACCAACTGCTAACCAGAGTCTGGGAGAAGTGAGGTTGCCCAGAGAGCTGTGGGTGCCCCACCCCTGGAGGTGCCCAAGGCCATGGATGGGCCTTGGGCAGCTTGAGCTGGGGGCACCCAGCCCATGGCAGGGGTTGGGGCTCGGTGGGCTTTAAGGACCCCTCCAACCTAAGCCATTCTGTGAGCAAGCACAGCTGGATGGCTCAGCAAAACATTGATGGGCCACGAAGGTGAACTATTTGTGATAGATCATGGAATGAAATCAGTGAATTCAGATCCCATGAAAGACAATTTACATGTATGGGATGGAGGGAGGACATAACGCTAAGAACTCGACTCTCTCCGTTCCTGTAAAATGGGTGCTTGCCTCGCTCTGTGCTGTCAGCAGATTTTGGTGCTGGTAAGCAACCAGCCATGTCTGAACGTTACAGGGGTGGCTTTTCACTGTGCATCCAGGACACAGGACACCTGGAGCTGTACTGCATGCACTTGGTTCCCTGCCACGCTGCTCAGAGAAGCGCTGGGCAGGAGCTACCAGCCCCCAGTGACCTCCCACTTCTTGGCTCCAGCCCAAGGCCCTGCCTAATACATTTCCCTGGAAGAGTGCTAAAAGACCCACTATGGAGACAGGACCAGCATAAATATTAATCCAGCACAGCACAACTGCCAGGAAGGGAGGGGGATGGATGCACTTCTGCCCTTCCTGCACATGGCCAGGGGAGCTCCTTCCCTGCTCCCATTCCCTCCTTCATGACCCTGGTGCCTCTCCAGCACCCAGGTACAACTCGGGGTGCAGAGAGAGGCTGGGCACTGCTCACCTGGCCCTGGGAATGTTGCCTGCTTCCCTGTGGCTGGGGGGAGGCCACCTCCCCAGCACTTGGCCATTTGCTAATGTCGCGCTGCTGGGGAGCGATGTAGCCAGGGAGGAGGGAAAGAAATGCAGCAGTTCCCCCAATTAAGCCTGGAGGCAGAAACAAAAGCTAATCAGCCTCGAGCACAGGGGACACAGAGGGAACAAGCTTCTTCAAGGCATGTTCTCAGCCTCACTTCTCTGCTCCCTTTAAAATAAAAATGATTTCACTCTGTAGCATATTAATCACCACGAGTCAGCCTCGGCGAGAGTTATCCACGCAGCTATGCAGGGGCTGGGAGGACACTGTCAGAGCGGGATTATTTACTATAATAACCTCTGCAGAAACAAGAGAGAACCACATTAGAAAAGCTTGCCCACACGCAGTGGAGCAGCACCCGATTCCTTTGTGCACTCTCCAAGAGGGCTGATGGGCTGTCACCTCAAGAGCATCATCGAACAGCGTCGTCCCCATGCAGGGGTGCTTGGAGAGAGGCTGTGGGGCAGGGCTGGCGTTCAGGGGACCATGGGGTGCCCATTTCCCACCCCCACAAGGGATGCTCAAGGGCTGAGGACCACAGGCCTTGACAAGCTCCGTCGTCTCCCACCTCCACAGAGCTCTGCGGGTGATGTCCTGATCCATGGGCACATAAAGGAGTCTTTGTTTGCGAGATAAGAGCCACAAAATGCAAATAAAAAGCCCCAAACAGCACAAGATCAAACAGGGTCCGTATCTACCCTTTCAAAGGCATCCAGACCGCAGAGCTCGCTACGAGCAATGGTTTGTTTGGAACATGAGATGTGATACCAAAAGCATCTTCTGTGCAAAAACAACGCGCATATGAGTTTGTTTACGCTCCAACTTTAATCTCTCCAACAACAGGTCTTTAAAGCTTATTTCAGGCTGAAAAAATAATACTGAGTAATGAATCAAGGCTTTAAGAGCCTGATAAGCAGCAGGGAACCATCGCGGAGAGCGTCCTCCTGATTTAATTCAAGTCTTAAAGACACTCCCAGAAACAAAATCCCAACAAAATCCAACAACCCAACAAAATGCAGAAAAGACTGCGAGCTCCCTTAAACTCACCTGCCTGCTCTCCTGGCTGGGAGAGGCACACATGGGTTGGAGCTGGTTGGTCAGAAGGGAGCGGGGTCATTCCAAGCCAACTGGAGGTGAAGCTCTGCTTATTTCTTTCTAAACAAAATTAAAAGCAAGGAGAAAAAGGGAAAAAAAAAAAAAAGTTCACCAGGGGAAGGCCGAGCCCCTTTTTTTTTTTTTTTTTTTTTTAAGGTTAGCATTCAAGAAGTAGGAGTCAAAGAATCTCATTTCAGAAATGCACAAAGAAATGGTTTGATTTTTTTTTCCCGATTGCCACTTTCTGCTTATTTTTTTTCCTCTGCTGAGCCCGACACAATAATGCCAGCTGACCTGAAACCGTATTTCTTGACAAATGCATTTATGCCTCGTTCTTTAGCCCGAATCTGTGCAAAACCACTAATTTTTAGTCGTTTGGTCTCTTTATTTCTAGCAGAAAGCCAACACATGGCTGAATAAAAGATGGTTCTCACCCGTGTATCAAAAGAGCTGACGGAAAGAACAAGAAAAAGAGCATACAGCAGAAAAGGAAAAATATAAAGTCAGCACAGACACAAACCACCACGAATATCTACAGACGGGAGCACCAACGCTCGCACGTTTGGGCTGCCAACCCCCTCTTGCTTTTGGGTTTCACGTATCACAGCCTTGCATCCATACTCCCTATGAAAGCCTCCAATTAAGCAGCCCAATATGAGCTGGTGACCTCGGGAAGCAGCTCTCCTCGCTGGCAGCCAGTGCTGGAGTTTCTCTCTTGGAGAGGAACGTTGTGTCCCCTGGGGAACCTGCTGCAAGGCCTCGGGGAGGGGAGCTCTGTTTCCTCATTAAATAATTCTGACTCATGAGCACATCAGAAAACTTGCGTCGTGGCCTTTGACAGTTTACTCAGGCAAAGTTTGTCGAAGAAATCATTTTCTGCGAATCACTCACGCAGCATTAGTCATGTCAGTCCCTTCCTCTCAGCTTTGTGAAGACAGCTCCAATAATTTTTATTATTTCCATTCCCTTTCCCTGCACCCTCATCCATCCATCTTGACCAAGTGAACTTGCAACTTTATCTCACCTTTCTGCAGAGGCAGACCAAGACAGAACTGCTTCTCCAGGCCAAGAGGAATGGTTTTAGATATCATTTTCATATTTTTCTCTGCAGAAAATGCCACTAACTACCCCAGCCTGGGCTGGCTCTTGGCCTCCAGAGGCCAGCAAGGAATAATGGCACAGGGACAGGGCTGGAGGATCAAACCTTATCGATTATGTTTAACCCCATTGCTTTTATTCATGTAACCATGACCAGCCTCTACCCCTCTGCTTTTTTAAAACCAAACTGCCTACGCCCTTCTTCGAGCCATGTGCAAAGCAGAGCACAGCAAGGAGATGGATGTGACAAAGATGCCCCTGAAGGTAACCTTAAGGACACTCACCCTTGCACAATTCTCAACCCAGGAGCACACACCTTCTTGGGTTACATCTTAGGAGAAAAACCAGTTTAAGGAACTTTCCTATCCAAGAGAGAACTATCCTAAACATCTGGCTTTCATTGTCTTCTAATTCTTTTCCAAAACTCAGCAGAATTGTAGAAGATCTGCACATTTGTATCTGGCTGCTGAGCAGGGAAAAGCTGTTTCTGAGCCATCTCCACTGTATATTTTCTTCTGACATAAATATGAATTAAGGTTACGGCCGAGTGTGATCTTCCCAGGAAAAAGTGTAGATTACATCAACGTGACCCATTAAAGCAATCTTAAATACCCACTGATGGTTCATTATTGCAAGTTACTTTCCTTCCTGATGCAGAATTTATTCAATATATTGGAGGGGAAAAAAAAAGTCTCCAGGAAGGCAGAGTGTGCGCATGGCATCAATAAGAGGGGACAGCACAAGGGAGAGGCTGGACACATTGCAAGAGGAGTGTCCATTTACTTAAGCCTGTTGGATGAATTAAAACACCCTTCCTGAAGGACACGTAGGCTGAAGGGTAAAACCTTAATTAGCAAAAGTCAGAAGGACCAAGGGCATCCTTATCCCATGCAGCAACAGATCACGCTGTGTGAAATATGAGAGCACACAGATAAAATAGGATGTCTGCCTGGAGATGCTCAGGAGCAGGAGAAAGCCAAGGGCTCACAGCTGCAGTGCTTGCTTTCCCCCCCCATCTCCTCTTGGGTGTAAACACTGCAGCCTGCACTGCACTGTATCTGAGAGCCTATGGGATTGCCTACAGCAGTTGTATGGGACGATGTAGGCTTTTCCCCTCACACCTAGGTGATCCAATTAAAAAAAAAAAAAATTCTGTGGAGCAAGAGGAGCTTGTGCTATGGAAAGAAAAGCTGCTGGAAGGGAGCACATACACATACCAGCTTTTCTCCCCTGCAGACAGCACAGTGCTGACACATCCAAGATGCAATGGGAAGCAGCTGGTCCTGAGCTCCGCTGGTCACCACCCTGCACTTGGTCCTGAAGGCTGCTGTCAGAGCTGGAGAACAGAGCAGGCTCCTGCCAGGTGCTCCTGAGGGTACCTGTGATGCTAGGTGTAGCAGAGCCGCAGGGAATCACGTCCTGAATCATTTAGAGGGGAGCTGCTAGGGGAGACAGCGCGCGCCTTCCATCTTGGAAATTCACAGTATTGACAGAGCATGAAATATTAAACATCAAGGAAAGAAGGGATCTCTTATAAGGGATTGATTTGCAAAGGCTGGGAGATGGCCCTTGGCTGTGCAGAAGAGGTCAGGCAGAGAATTCAGCATCAGGTGGAGGGGGTTGTGTCAGGGAGCCCCACGAGCTCCATCCTGCAGGGCTCTGCACAGTACCTGCCCCAAGGCTTTGGGATGGAAGAGCCCTTGGGATGTGACAGTGACACTTCCCTTGCACAGGGCCTAGAATGAGCCCAGCACAGGCTCAGGCTCCAGGGCACAAGCACCCAGAGCCAGCCCTGCACTGTCGTGCTCCTCCTCCCAGACACCACCCACTGGGCAATAAGAAAACCTACTTTTTTTCCCCCAAAAAACTTCCATTTGAGTCAGCTGCTTTATCCTCTCTAACTTCCTTCCAATTTTCTGTGTTCCTCACTCATCTAATTAATGATTCCAGATCGTTAACAATTTTGGAGCAGAAATTTTCTTCCCATCCATAAAGCAGCCGTGCCAACTCTTAGCCCTAATTTTTAAACAACATATTTTTTTGTCGAAGCTTTCTGTGCACAAAACAGCTTGGAGACCAAAGATTTCTCTGTCTCTTCCCAAGACAATTATTCAGAGGGCTATCAGCAAATCTCAACACACCTTCCTCAGTGAGGAGGGTTTCTCCACACCATCCACCCACCCCATAGATGCAGCAGGATGACCATCGATCCACCTTAATTAAGCTGCAGCCCACTCCAATTAAAATTATAGGATCCGAAGGACAGACATTTATTTTTGTCAGTAAATTCATTTAAGAGTTCATTAATTTTAAGTTTAATTTCTAAATTATATAGAGCTTTAATGATAAATAATTCTTCTCATTACGGAGGAAACATATGGAACAGAAAGATAAAATGGAAGAGACTTGGACCCAGCGAGGAATATGCTCTCTGGCACTTCCTTCCCTCTCGGCACATCAGCAGCCCCATTTCTGTCAGCAAACTGGGCTCTTTTGAAAAATTTGGCTGGCGAGTGCAGCGCTGAACTAAGAACAGAGATTCTTTGAGTATCTCACCTCCTTCTCTGCTGGGAACATGAAAGCTTAGCTGTGAAATCTCGGTGTTTTAGAATAGCTGGAACTTTGCACACGCCGCCAAAATAAACACTTCTTCCTGCAGAAATGAAAATGTTACCGTGTTAACAGGTTTTTTTTTTATTATTATTATTTCTATAGAACAAGGCAGGTTGTTTGGCAGCTTAACCGTTTCTGTGCATATCCCAGCAAGCAGAGAGCACTGGGTTTGTGAAGGGAGAGTCACGCATTGTGCCCTTGGTGCCACGTGGGATCATGAAGGTCGGAAAAGCCCTCCAAGATCATCCAGTCCAACCAGCCACCTACCACCAACACTGCCCACTGAGCCATGTCCCTCAGTGTCACATCCCCACGGCTCTTGGACACCTCCAGGGATGGTGACTCCTACACTCCCTGGGCAGCTGTGCCAGTGCATCATCACTCTTTTGGAGAGGAAATGTCTCCTAACACTCAGTCTGACCCTTCCCTGGCACAGCGTGAGGCCATCCCCTCCCGTCCCATCCCTGTCTTAAACTTCCCCAGCACTGAGTATGGCACTTGGTGAAAACACAGAGCAAACCACTCTTTGGGGCCTTCTTTCCCCAGCAGATAACCCAGGCTGGCCCTAAAGCACAGCTTTCACCCCTAGCACCTTCATCCCAAGGGACTGCCCCGATGCTCACCCATCAGCATCCTGAGCAAGGATCTCACAGCTGAGCGAGCACCCCACAGTCCTCTCCTCCTGCACGAAGCAGGACGTGCTGTGTCTGGCACCCTGGAACATCTCTCCCTGAGATCAGGAGCTCTTCACCCTGCCAAGCACATCCCTGCAGCGTGATGCTGTATAAATAGCAGTGTTGCCTACTGAGACTCCTTCGCTCAGACGCATGGTACCCCGCCCGGGACCTGTCAAATGCCAAAAAATCAAAACAGATTAGCTGAATCAATTATTCAATGAGGAGAGCTGGTATTCCTCAAGGTAATAATTGATCAGCCTCACGGCCAATGGTGGGAAACAAACAGGAAAACGAAATTGTTCAGTGGACAGACTGACAAAAAGGAGCAGGGAAAGCACCAGGTCTCAGCCTCCAGGAGCTCCACACCTGCACTGCAGTTATGGTTTTTACAGACCATGTTTCTCCCCTTGAAGGATCATCCCACAACGCAATGGCTGAGCCCTCTCCCCTGCCCAGCTTGGCAACCTAACCCCAAACCATTCCTGCCGCACTTTTAGGACATCAAACCAGCTCCAAACTGGGAGACAAGGAGCATTGTCCTCCTGCAACACCAAAATCACCTGCATCGCCTTCTAGGGGTCCACACCCTTCCTTCCTGGCAGGAGGAGCTGAAGGGATTCCTCTTGCCCAGCACCAATTTTTCCAAGGGTGAGTGCAGGAGGCATCCCAGCGCTCTGAGCAGACAGGGATGCAGAGCAGCAGCTCTCAGAACTCCTTCCACTGGAACGTGCAGCACCTACGTAACAGGAGGTTCTGTCAAACGGGGGACAGGGCAGCAGAAGGGGAACTATGCAAAACAGGACCAGGAATCCTGTTTCCTTAACTACTGCAGACATCCCAGCATTTACAAAAAGCCCTTCCCCAAATATCCATCAGCTCCTCCATCCAGCGGTGCTGCTGAACTCCCTTATTTACAGCATCGGCGCATGTTGCTATAGAGATCATTAATTAACACAACATAATAAATCCAGCAGTTTTATCACTTAGCAGGTTAGCAGAGGATCGGCAGCAGATCAGGGTGGGTGAAGAACCTCACTTCTAAGAGGCAACATCCTTAATGATCCTCCAAGCACAGAGTGAGACAGTCGGGTCTGAAAATGATTTCTTCGGTACACGGAATGTGCTGCGATTGGTGCAATCACAGCCATCAGGAGCCCAGAGGGGAATTAGAAACACCAGCAATCAAGGTGAACTTGTTTGCTCAGCCAAACAAGTGCAGGTGGGGGGGAAGTTCCCCGAGCAAAGCTCTCCTGCCTGTCGCAAGCACGAGGTGAGACCAGAAACCTTCACCTCTCATTTGCAGATGCCAGCGTGACATTCACAGCAGCACGAGGGCTCCGTGGTGATGGGCAGAGCTGCGCCCAGGAGCTCGCCTTGCTGCCAAGAAGTAGGCCAAAAAAATAAAAATAAAAAAATAAAAAAAACCATGCTGTTGAGCATGCAAGTAGGTGCCACACTTGCGGTTTGATCTCCCTCCACTCTTTTTGCTAATTGAGAAAATTAAAATCAATCCCCTTTCCAAGCAGGGCCCTGATTTTATTACTAGTCCTGTGCTAATTAGAATCTTTTTATATTCTTTTTGGTTCAGGGTCTCTGCCTTCTGAGGTTAGAAAAGAAAGCAGTGCAGATGAAATTAGGTCGCTTAACCCTCAGGACGCTGCCATTTGTTAGCAAAGGTTGCTCTGCATGCAGCGAAGCAAAGGGGAAAATGCTTCAAGAGAGAGCCACGTGCAGAATAAATGAGCAAAAGACTGTTTGGGGACAAAGGTGACATCACCGAGTGCTGCCTGCCTTCCCTGACCATGGGAGCTTTGTCATGTTGTCATGTGCAGATGACATCCGTGCTTCTCAGAGCGCTGCCCAGTGAAAAGCAACCGAACCACACACAAAAATAACACCAGGGGTGTTCAAGAGAGAAAGCAGAAGGGCAGAATGCTGGTGCCCAAATCACAAGCTGCCTCCACAACAAGTTACTGCGATGGAAGCGTGGGAACGCGCGCAGCTCTCCTACTGCATTCACACAAACACATGTGAGGAAAATGAGAACAAAAACACCCGAGTGTTAAACGCCTTTACGATCTGTTTGGAGACTTCAGCATCAGCTACCAATTCTTTAGAGGCTCAGCTACTTTCAATAGGGTAAATTGCGTGGAGTCATTAACATCTCGAGCTTATTGCACACCATCTGCAGGCAGAGAGTTTCTCTATTCCCAAGTCTTCGCTGCTTTCTGGCAGGCTGCTGCTCTGACCTGTTGCTGGACTCCTTCACGTCTGCCTGCACCACGCTCCCTGCAGAGATGGGTCTGCCTTCAGGGGTCAGGCTGGCTGCAGAAAGAGAGAGGTCACGAGAATTTGAACGGCAATGCCCAAGCCACCCAAACATTCACTTGATCCACACCAAAAATAAAGAGAGCAAAGCACCAAAACCCACCCTCGCAACAGCCACCCAGCTGCTGCTGCCTGGGTTTGCAACAGGAATAAAGACAGAACATTTTTCCTAAACCCAGACATCCCAACCCAGAGAGCAGAGACAAGAAATCATCGACGGTGAGAGCAACAATGGGCAATTTAGCTTGATTATATCCTTGCAGATCCTCCTATTTATAATAGCTTGCATTATTTTGAATGCAAACTGGTGGGTTGTTTGTTTTTTTTTTCCTGTGCATCAGCTCTCACAACCAAAAGTTGTCATTAGCTCCTGATTAAGAGAGGCTTTAAAGGAAGAGGGGAAACAAGTCCAAACAAAGCGTGCTGCTGCACCCACCCCTGTCCTGCTGCACCAGACTGGCTGCCACAAATGTCAGCTTTATTTGCTGCTTGGAGCCCACCACGCTCTTCTCTTGTAAGAGGTAAAAGTGGGAATATTGGGCTGGATGGGAGAAAGGAAAACCAGAGGAGAAAAGAAGAGGTAAATAGGAAAGCAGCCTCAGGCCCGCGTGTCCACGAGGATGCAGGTCCTGGTGCTTCACACCACCACGCATGCAAGTTTGCGCACAGATGCGGCAAACAAATTAAATAAGCTTCACTAGTGAGAGCCTGACCTTTTCCATCTTCCCCCCAGCAGAAATCAAGCTCTGGCAGAGACCAAAAAGAGGGTTAGAAATAGCAGAGATAATAAAGTCAGTCATCGGAAGCACAGGAGACTGAAGGGAACAGACAGGCAGGCGAAAGGACGACCTCGGGAAAACCTGAAATATTGCAAGTCATCCTCTATTGCCAAAACCCGGAGACATCATCTATCCCAGTGAAATATCAGCAGCAGGGGATGCACCCAGGAGCTCTGTTTTGATGCTGAGAGAAGGAGCCTGCTCTGCTTTCTCCATCAATCTGCTCCTTTTGGCACGGGCTCGCTGCGTGCTTTTTGGCAGAACAGAACTCCCCTCCAGCGAGGTGCAGCCAGACACCGAACGAGAGCACTCGGAATTTCCTTCCCTCAATAACCCCATATCCATTACTCCAAGTCAACATCTCCCATAGCCATTACTCCTCAGCCCAGCCATGGCCAAGCCACAGCCTCGATGGGATGTCTGCCTTCCACTTGGCCAACGCCAAGCTGGTCAATCACACCAGCACAGGTCATTTAGCCCTTGCTTAATTAGCCAGGGTGAGCACCTTTGGAATACATTTGGATAGGAGGATGAGACTCATCACTTCAGCATCCTCCCTGAGCAGGAACGTTTGACAGTGAGTAAAAATGCTGCTCAGAGGGACTCACCAAACCCAGCCCCTGCGCCGTCCCGTACCGCTCTCCATCCCCTTCCATCCCAAACACCTTTCCTGGGAGCTCACGGATACGGAAGGCAGCTGAAAGCAGCCTGGCCTCCCCGGCTCCTGCTGCATTCAGCTCCTTGTGGCATGGTGGGGAGCTGAAAACGTTGACTCCAACAAATGCAAAGCAATTCCAGCCCATTCCACCTTTTAAACGCGACACTTAATTAACTCTACCGGGGCTTCTTTTGCTGTACTGCTTGTGTTTCCATGCCACCGAGGCCAGGAAAACACTCTCCCTCTGCATGAAGCACCCTTGGCTTCTCCTCCCGTGCGCACTCAGGCTGGCGCTGCACAAACCAGAGCCCAGCCCTGAGCAGAAAGAGCTTTTCCTTCAGCAACCTGCAAGCACACGGTAGCTTTTTGCTGCTCTGGCTGCCCCTTGCTCAGACCCTGACCCAGGACCCTGGCAGGGCTTTGGTGCTTGAGTCTAGGAGAAGAATCCAAGCTGTTCCTCCTGTCACATCCTACATATGAAGTCAGTAATGCTCAGCGACAAAACCAGAGAAAGAATGTAAAGCAAAGCAAAAAGGGGGTGGGGGTACAACCAGAACCAGATGTTTGCAGGCAGCTGGCATCTCTGCTTCTCCCAAGATGCTGATGAACACAAACACTGCGGCTCGACAGACCCCCATCGGCCGCCCTCTTCCTGCTGACAAAATTCAAATCAGCTCCGCTGGATTTAATCATCTTCTCCCCTTAAATAATAAACCAAGGGGAGGAGAGGAAATGGATTTATTCATGTCACTAACTGTCAGAAAAAATGTTTACTGCACTAAAATAACCTGAGCTGTTGAACAGTGGGGAAAAACACCCCGGGGAGAGGGAGTCATGAGAGCTGACCGCACACACAGGGATGGACCTGCCAGGGATCATCAAGATGGGACAAACATGATGTCTCCCAGCAGATAAAGCAGGGAAAGGGAGAACCTCATTTGGCTTGGCTGTTTGAGCTGAGCTCTTTTTGGGCAGAGCTGAGAACATACTTTTATCAAGCAGCGTCTTGCAGGATCCATGCCAAGCCCCAGCATTAGCTCTCCAGCTTGCACAGCAGCCCCTCGCCAGCTGCCTGCAGAGAGGTCAGGGATGCAGGAGGCCCTGGAAGCAACCACCAAATTCCACGTATCAGGCAAAACAAAGACTCTGGAGCATTGCTGAAATACATCTCTGGTTTTGTCACTCCTCACAACAGGGCATCCAAAGGGCCTGCGGTACAAATATGTAAGCAAACTGGCACAAGTCCATCAAGGGTTATTAAACACAAAGTCACTGATTAACTTCCAGCTCAGATTAATTTGTCAGGAAGCCCTGAAGCTGCAAAATGCCCCAGACTGGAAGGGAGCAAGAGAGGGGCATAGAGTCATCCTTGGCCTTCACCATCAGAATGTTTTTTGCCATTGTGAATTAAGGGGCTGATGGCCACGTGTCACCGCTGCCGGGGCTGTGAAGCTGCTGGAGTGGTCCCCAGAAGCATGGTCCCTTCTGGGGCCCACAGAGAGCCTTACCCAGGGCCCTTCACCACCTGTAACTGGGGACAGGCACAGAGCATCCCATCCTTCAACACACCCAAGCAATGGCACTGTGAACATGCACTGAGATGTGGAACGCTTCCAGGATGTAGAACGGCTTGCAGTGAAAATATCCCAGTCCTTCTACAGCTCATTTCAGTCTTCTCATGCAGCCCAACCTGCCTCCTCTCTCCCATCAGCTTCCAGCCTCTCACATTGGTGCTCCCACAGCTGGAACTCTGTACAGCTCTATTTATTTTTACTGTTTTGAGCACGTTCACAATCCTGTGGAGCACCCCCTGTGCTTAGATACTATTTCTCAGCCTGGGAGACACTCTGCTGGTGGGATCTGACAGCACAGCCAAGGCACAGCAGGAGCCAAACCCGTGGCTGGCATCTCCAGCTTGAGGTTTGGAGGCAACAGCCACCTGCAGACAACAGCCAGCAGGAGAACAAGCCACCAAGAGAGCAGCCAGCCCTGATTTCCTGGCTGTCCTCACTTACCCCTGGGCTGCCCAGCACCTGGGAAAGCCAGGAAGCCGAGATAAATCATTGCAAACCTTACCCTGGCTAATATTGATATAGCTGAACCCAGCAACAAATCATTTTCCTGCTATAGGCTGCACCTTTCATCGCCACTCCTAGGGGATGGAACAAGATTTCCCCCTATCAGAATCAAACAAAATAATAACAACAACTTGATTGCTGCATGCTGTCCTTTGATACTCCAGTTTCATGATCTGGAGGTGGTCAAAATGCCAGAGCTTAGCAAGGTTTGCTGCAAGGACTCCAGGCACGCAGGATGCTCTGCCCCAGCAGCTGCAGGCACACAGAGCACCAGGAACCACAGAGGCAGCAATCACTCTGTGCCACGCAGTGCCTCCTAACTTATTGCAGCAGCAGGGCGTCATTCCAGCTCCACCTGCAGGAATTTCTGCCAGAGAGAAAGCCTCAAAGGCTGGAAGGGGAAGGTGTTGCTGCAGGGAGGTGAGGGAAATGAGGAGGATGAGGCTGATAGGGAGAAAAGCAGGAAAAGAGGTGAGATGTAGAGCAGCATATAATGCTTTTAAATAGCCAGGGGAAGCAAAAGGCTTGGGCTCCTCCATGTAGACTCACAGGCAAATGCTGCACACAGCTTCCTAAGAGTGCCTTCTAGCAACCTGCACGAATTCTCTGCTCCAGCTTCTCTGCACGGTTCAGCAGATGAAGTTTCCAGAAGGAACATTTGCTGAAACTGAATTTTCCAAGAACGTTAGGGAACATTTGCAAAATGAAATCTGAATTGACAGGTGGGGACACTTGTGATACAAACCCCTCCTCTGAATCAGAGGCCAGGCAATTGGTACAGTCTTGCAACATTAATCACCTCCTCACAGGTTTTTGAACGCGAGATACCTGGAGCATTTTGGAAACCACAGGCAAAAAGCACTGCCCAGAAAATCATCTCTGAGACATTTCACCTGGAGAAAGTAAGAGAATCCATCACAAATGGAGAGTTGGTCTATGCACACACACCAACAGCGGTCTGGAGGAACAAACTTCCTGCAGAAGGGCTTACCTACCTCTCCCTGCCCACCTGCAGCCACCTGCCCTGACTTCCCAAAGGAGGAGAAACCACACTGGAAATCACTGCAGCTTCTGCAGGCAGCATTGATGGCACAGAATGCAGAGCAGCACATTTCCATAGCACAGCTGCATCTCCTGAGCTCCTCAGAGGCACTGGGCAAGCATTTGGCTTTGACCTGGAGACAGAAGCCAAAGAGGTAAGCGTGCAGCCCATGGTGAGGGTGGGGTGAATGAGGGGTCCCACCAGCAAGCTGACACCATCCAGGCATCAAGCCCAGGCTAAATGAGTGCACCCAGTGTCCAAAGTAACCCATCCTTTTAAATGAGAAACACCCATGAGGCATAAAAGAATAAAATAAGAACTTCTGTGCTTTCCCACCAAGAGTAGAAACGCTCAAACTTAGCGGATTACAGGGGAAAAAAAACACCTTAAGATCTGCACAGTCACAAAATGCAAGCTTATACGCTATCCATACAACTGTAGAGCAATGTATCAGCACGTTACAGCCCACAGGAGAAATCCCTGCAGGTAACACACAGCAACAGAGGAGCTGGGAAGGATGGGAGCGTGGGGGGAGCGTAAGGCACAGAGGCAGCAAATGACTGAAGAAGACAGTGACCTTGAGCAGAGAATGCAATTGTAATGGATCTATAAAGATGCCAATTTCCTACTTGCAAAGGGGATAAATACCTGTGCAGCTACCCAGGAAGCCATGCATAAAAATTCTGCACCAAGCTCCTGAGAAAACTCCACACCAGTGACTTCTCTGCTCCGTCCCAGCATCGTGCACTGCAAACCTGCACTAAGCACCTGTTTTCCTCCCTGCAGCTGACAACAGAAGCTCTAAACGCTGTGCATTTTATCTGAATTATCAGCATTTGCTAGGCCTGGCTTCCCCTATGCAGACAGCAATTACAGAAGAAAAAGAGACAAATCCCACGTGGCTCATTCAAAGGCTGGAAATGTCTCACAGCCCCGGCTGTTACCGAGTGATTTTCTTGCATCTCTCTTCAAACAGAAAGGCAGCACAGGAAGAACGAGAGGTCTAACGTGGCAGCCAGGCTGACCAGGAGAAACATTTGCTGGGAAAGCAAAAAAAGACAGAGGGCTGGAGTTGGACACACTGAGGAAAACCGCTGGCATCCTCCGTGTAAATTGCCCTACCTCAAACTGCTTTCACCAGCTGTGTAACCCAAATTGAGGCTTGTAGGAGAATGCAGAGAACGTCAGTGACTCAGTTAGAAACCTGTGACCCTATCCTGGCTTGGTAGGGGTCTCACAGAGCAACCAGCATCCTCATTGCAGGGGTTGAATGAAGGGATTCCCACAGATGTCACCACCACAAGAGCCACTGCAGCTCGACAGACACCTCCAGGAGCCCTGCAGAGGCCAACGGGAGCAGCAGGCAGGGACAAAAATCCCCAATCCAAACGCTTTTTTCTTTCCCCCTTCTCTCCATCAGTACCTCCTGCCTGTGAGCACTGATAAAACTACTGATCAAACTTTAAAGGGGGGACTACCTTTGAACCAAAGGAGAGGCACAGCAGGGAAGGAATCCATTATTTAAGGGAGGGTTTGTGTTTTCCACCCCAGCAGCCACCATGAGATTGCCAGGCAAAGCACGGGGCTGCAGAGTCAAAATCCAAGTACCCTGAGATGAGCATTACGTGCTCACGTACACCTAAATAATCCATTTACCATAGCCTCTGATTGTAACTTTAACAAGGCACAAGTTTTACAGCCAACGTTTTGGAGAGCTGCAATGTTTTTTTTATGGCAAGCCGAGAATTTGCAGGAGAATGAGTCTCACCTAAGTTTACTCCTTCCATCAGGGGACTAAATAGATTTTTCACATAAAATTACCCATCACACAGTGCCTATAAAAAGATGCAGCTGTAAACATCCCAGTTTCAGCCCCACAGCTGAAAGTCAGGAGCAAAAAATTCCTGCAGTAACTACCTGCAATACATTTTACACCTGTCCAGCAGCTCTTCCTCCTCTGCACGTGCTCCAGCCAAACACTGGGCCAGGGCTGTGCTGTCAGTGGCAGGGCTACCAGGGCAGCACAGTTGCCTGGCATTTAAACACAATTTTTCTCACCTTTTCCTTTTTAAAGCTCACAGAACTAACCTTTGCAAAAATAAAAATTAAAAAACAAAAATGCACGGGCCATCTCCTGCAGCGCTGACAGAATAGTTTTCATCTGCAAGCAAATGCAAGTTGAACTTCAATGTCAAATACTCATTGAGCAGCATTAACCCAGCTTCTCCTGCTCACTGAGCTCTCAGGGGCATTTTTCCTATTTATCTTTTAAGTGGGCTCATGAGTGTGCCTGAAAAGCCACTTCTGTCCCTTTCATTGCAGAGCAGCTCCCCAGGTCACCCCCGAACTCCTCTGGCTGTCCCCTGCAGCCTGCTGTAAGCAACACTACAAGAAAAACAGAATCATACTTTTGAAAAGGCTCCCATTCAGGGAAATCTATTATCATTAATGGCAAACCTCCCAGAATCTGTTCTTCATTTCTTTTTCATTTTCAAATGTCAACGCGTGTTGTCAGAACGCAATTGTTTTCCTTAATCATCTGCAGCAGCCAAGTAGAAAGTACTCCTCTTTGCGGCGTGGAAAAGTCACTTGGTGTATTCACATCACACTCAGCTTCGAGAGGATGCTTTCTAGGCTGGTTTTGCCCTCAAGAATGGAGGATTATACGCTCATCTTCTGCAGGAGTTGGGAGAGCAACAGATCCTTCCATTGGGAAATAGACGTTTCTTCGCCTGTCCTTCGGTGCAGCCCCAGCACAGGGATAAGGACACACATTAGGAGAGAACCTGCAAGGGAAAGCCATCTAGAAAGCAGGGTATCCTCTGCTTTAAGCCTGGGAACTAGAAAAAGAATTTGGGTGTTGTTGTCATCTTGATTTTCGTCAAAGCCAGCAAGGGGAACAGAGCGTCTTCCACTCGTCTTCCACTCCATTATCGCTTCCCATGTTGCTCCTCGGTGCAACAACTACACACAATCTTTTCAGCTGGTAATTATTGTTTTTTTCCCCCCAGCAATCAGAAAGAGAAGCTGCTGAAAGGTTCGGGCAATAGGCTTCTTAAAGAGCTGTTGACAACTCTCAGGAAACTTTTACATTTCAAATGCATTCTGCCCACATTTCCTATATTTTCTGTGGTTCTTAAGTTCCTCAATTTAGCACACAAAGCTATTTGCATGAAAATAGCATCTTGAGAGTTTCTTGAGGGAGACTCACAATGCCTTTCTTTTAAAAAACACCACGTAATTGTAGAATTATGTGTTGAACATCTCAGGTAGCTGGGGTAAGAGGAGAACGAAGCACAAAACTGATTGCAAACATTTTTCTTTCATTTTAGATCCCATCAAGTTCTCATTCTCCAGCTGCCACTCACAACAGTACTCCTGGATACATTAATCTAGTGCCATTATCATTCTCTGAAGGTAAGGAGCACTTTTATTAAAGCAAAGACAAATGAATTTAATGGTTCCACTGTCCCTGTTTCTAAAAATACATGCAGACTTCCTCTTGACCCACAGGTAGAAAACTATATTGATACATATTCTTGGACTGTATCCGCTTCCAAAGATAGATAAAACAGCCCATCTGGAAAGCATCCCTTTCCCAAAGTCCCAGAGAAATGCCTGGAACCCGTGAGGCATCTGACTGGGCAGCAGAGTGTTTGCTGAGAGATGAGATCTGCTTCCAAAGGAGACAGTCCTAAGCAAAGCCACCAGGCTATGGAGCACAGCACGGCTGTGATCTGCAGTCAAGAAGCGGTACCCAAGCAAGGAGATAATCTCTTGGGTAGCCAGAAACCATATCGTTTAGGACTTTGTACTTCCAATCAGCATCTGAAATTGCAGCAGGCGGTAAACAGGCAGTGAGCATTTCAACACGCTTCAGGCAGGAAAAAAAGCCAAAACATTCGCCAAATGTTATCCTTGCTAGAGTTCTGGAGGGCATTTGGGGTGCTGCCCCAAGAAGGGCTGGCTCCTACTGCCAGGCACCAGGACAAGCAAGGCTCTGGGTGAGGCTGCTGCTCAGTGATGTCACAGCAGGCACAGAAGCAAGGAGGAGGCAGAGCACAATGCTCACCCCGTACCTCACCCTGACTTCAGTCCGTCCACCTTTTATCACTCTTGAAGGAGATGATGTTACTTCAGCTGCTCACAGAATGGCAACACAGCATTGCAAGAACGCCAAGAACAAAAAAAAAAAGAGCCACCAGACACATGGGCTACATTTTGAAAGTCTCTGGAGACAGCCTGCAGCCTATTCTACATCCCAGCTTCACGCTGCAGCCGCTCAGGGCAGGAGCCTCATGCTCTCACTTACCCTGATCTGAGCCTCGGGGCCATTGATGCACAGAGAGCACTCCACCAAGAGCTGCATCTATTTTGGATGTGGCTGCAATGGCACATTGCTTGCTGGTGTCCTGCATCGAGCTCTGCATTTCTGCTTCCAAGTCAAGGAGACAGCTCTCACATAGAAGTCTTGAACTCTGATGGGAAAAATCACCACAGAAAGCCTTAATGAACTACTTACCACCTGGGGCAGGTGCCTCCCAAAATTAACAGCATACTTCAGATACCCCAGGCACAAGGGAATGTGACCTGTCACAGGCTCGATTTGGAAAGATCCCAGCAAGGGAAAGCTGTCAATTAAGATAATCAATATCCCCTCTGCCATAACACAACCGGTGCCCTCGAGATCAATAGGAAGCCATACATAAGAGCCACTGCCTTTAGGGTGGACACAGGAATTGTGCGTGTTTGTCATCATTAAAGGAAAAGGAAACAAGAAGTTCAAGAAGGAAGGATGGATGGCATTCACCCCAAAACTGGGATTGCAAGAGGGCTGTGGTTCTCAAAATGCTTAAAGGAGTTTGAAATCTGGACTTACTGTCCTTTGATCTGTAAGCGATTTCTGCTGCACCCACACACACTCCCCCGAACAAGGCCTTGAGTTTATTCTAAACAGATGCCAGAGGCTTTGCAGACAGCTCTGAGTGCTAGCTTTTTCATGCTGAATCCAAAAACAACACACACCTTCAGCAGCACGGACAAAAACGATGAGAGGACATCACATCAGCAGGAACCTGGAATACAAAAAAGCAAATCACTCAAAATAAACCCAGGCAGCACCCTGGACTTTTCTTTGTGGACACCCAGCTCTGTTGCTGCTTTTCTCACAAATGCTGTCGAGATCATCTCCCTGAAATGGCACATAAGACATTTTTTTTGCAGGAACAAATGCCCAGTTATCTTGATGGTTGGCGGTACTCAGCACATCACACCAATTCATTTTTAAAAATCACAAGGTCACCTCCACGCAGCTCCTTAGGAGCTATTCTCATGTAAACGCATGGGTGTCAATGTGAGAAAAACACAACAAGAAACATACCGAAAAGTAAAAAGAAAATCCACTGTGAGCAGAGCTCTCCCACGAGACAGCAGGGG